>JARJEI010000006.1:6714728-7314728 GCA_029955415.1 Lottia scabra | reverse complement strand
AGTAATAGAACACAGGGTAACAGTCTATTGTCCCGTCAAAAAAAAAAGAGGCTTTGTCGATGTCAACCCATCAACCTCTGATCGACTTTCATAGCTATGAGACAAAGTGCCTGCTGACTAATAAAAATAAAACACCATAGATAGTATCAATTCACAATAGAAGAGTGAGAACAAGCAACAAAATCAATGAAATATGCACTTAGTAAAAGACAATAGAAAATAGTAAAATAAAAACGGTGTTATCACAGCACGGAATATCTGACTATATCATCTAATTATCGTTAACACAATATCTTAATGACTCATTCGTTTTTATTAATTACAACACTAAAAAAAACTTGTTGATGAGATTTCAGATATGATAATGATGTTATATTAAACTAAATAAGCATGGCTGTCAACGCGACGAAAGGTTTTGATTTCTATTGAAAATGTCACAATCACAGTCATTGCTATAGGATAATAGAAATGAGAATTGGAGGCAAATCTGAAAAACTTTTCTCTGCCAGTTTTTTATTTGTTCAGGCAATAACGTGATGGTCAGCTTCTGAATAGCTCAAATTTGACTTCCACAAATTTGGATTCATGTGTGGGGACACTAATGGCATCATTTAGTTTCATTTCAATTTTTAATCAGACGTCTGTGGCTTTTGCAATTCCATTACAGATAAGCGTTTTATGACGAAGGATGCATGGTTCTGACAGAGGCTTGTCTTATAAAGGTACACAATCAAGAAATATTTGTATCATCAACTTGTGAAGTCATTCCTTTAATCAATGAAGTCATGCATGATGAGTAATAATTACATTATATCAGTTAAAAATCTTATTGAAACTATAAAAATTGTCAAGCAGACAAACATGATTTTCAAATTGCTGATATTACTAACATGTTAGTCAACATTTTGTTAATTTTTACACTAATTGTTGCTGACATGTTTCAAAGACAGTGTTTTTTTATGTAAGGTAATGGCTTTTGATTGTAGTTGTACTAATAAATCCATGTGATAAAATGTGATGTATAAAATAAGATCTGTAAAGACTTCAATTGCATATAATTAGAGCATAAAAATGTTTGAAATAAAAAAGTGCACATTTTTTTCTTTTCCTGCAAATGGGGTCAGTGTACAGAAAGGGATGTAAACAGAAATCAAGCTCGGCCAGCTCAAGCGCCTCCACTAAAGAGGTTTTCTAAACTTTGTATGTGTATTGGTGACACTCATAGCATCAATTTGTTCCTTTCTAATTTCCATTCCGATTGTCTGTGGTTCTTGCAAATAGAACCACAATATCAAACCAACCAGTGCTTATGAAACTGGAAGCTGCAATCAGACATGACTGACAAATGATGACATAACCAGCTCTTGTACCATCAAAGATTACATGTAAATGAATTGTAAACTTGGAAGTCTTGACATTTCAATGTCCAATAAAACTCTGAACTAAAACCAAACACAACCACGCTATTCATATATCCTAGACGCTTATTGAAGAAGAACTATTATTTTAAACGATTTTGATACTGAAAGTGCAACGCGAAATTGAATTTGATTGTGAGTAAAATCTTCAATAGAACACGAAGTTCCCTGAGGACTTGCTGCTGTATGTTTTCTTTAAATCATTCTAATTCTAACACAAGATTCTTGTGTGTTGTTTTAAATACTTGTCAAACGGAACAAGATCGTAAAAAAACGTGAACCACAGCAATTGATTGAATCAAAGTAAGAAGGTCTATAAATAGTTTAAAATGGTTGACATGATGATAATAAACTGTTTGTGTGATGTTTGTTTAAAACCTCTGATATTTTATTAAATTCCACAGCAGCTTTATTTGATTGCTTTAGTATTGGTAAGAAATTTGTAGCCAAGAATGTAGTGGGAGTATATAATTGTATGGTAGCTCGTTTAGGACATATATAAAAGTCTGATAGCTGTTGCATTATCAGATCAAGCAACATATAAATTAGGACTTTTGGGATTCTTACTAATCAACATAAACTTTTTATTTGTACTATTTAAATTTTCAATATTGAAGCTTACAGTGTCCCCAGTACATATAAAAAGTTTCGAAACCCCATAACAATACATTTATATGTTGAAAATCCTAAATGAGCCACCATCGTATTATTTCAAGTTGGTTAAATTATCCGTGATAATATTTAATATTATTTGGAAAAAGAGAATGAATATATCTTTACATCACCTGATAAACTCTTTTCTTTATGACCAATATGATATAAATCTTAAAACGCATTCCATTTATTTATATGATATATATTATGTTATAAAAATGCAGGTTTAAGTATTGAGTATTTCAACTGATATGAATATTGTGCGTAGTAAAAGATAAAATATAGAGTATAAACTCGTTTATCGAGTAAAATAATGAATGTTTAAAAGTTTAATATCAAAAACATTGGGGGCTATAAAGTTGAAGATAGCTCATTTTAGTTTAAAATAGCTGCCGTAATCTTTTCAACTTGTTTTTCAGTGCACTAAGTAGATTTTTACGACATATTTGTCTTGGTATAATGATGAAACAGGATTTCGTGTCTGGACGTTCCAATGTTATTTTCTGGATGATCTAACATCAATGATAGCGTCTGATAAGGTCATGTCATTATATGATCTATTTTCATGAATACTAAGATTCAAGTTCAGCCACTTTGATAAATCACCCATTTTCTTCCTTACTTTCTTCTTCTTTTTGAAGGTGACTAGATTTTACTTGAGAAATAATTCACCATTGTTAGACAGTTTAAATCTGGAACTGAACAATAAAGAAACCCAGTACTGACGATCCGAACCGCAAAACAAAACTCGAAATCCAAAAGGACATTTTGACGAAACATAGGTAACAGCTTAAGAACTTTTCACATGAGGAATTATATCAATCATCAATCTCTTTGACCCATCAGCTCCAAATTCTGAGGCTCAAAGATATTGCACCTGATTAAAATGGTTACACGATGAGTTGCCCGCCAACAAACAAAGACTCATTAGCTCCAGAGTTAGTCAGTATCTTACAATATTCCAAAGATTTCACTCTACGAGGACAAGTTGAAAACTGAATTGTTTTCAAAAGTACTAGTACATGCAGCAACTACATGGTGAAAAGCTCATTAGTCATTAGCTTCAGGGTCAGCAGTTGAAAACATCTGAAATCACTTTATCAGCTTCATCCAGATAATCTTTCATTTACTATTAAAGAGATAGTAAAGTAGTTTTGAATGTGTCACTGACAGTGATCTGCATAGATATCAACACTAGCTTCCGGTAGATCACTGTCAGGGACGTCATAAATCGAGTTAGTTTAAATGGAATTGCAAGAACCACAGATGTCGGAATGGAAATTGAAATGGCGCTATCCCTTTAGTTTAGAAAACCTCTTTACAATCCCTTTAAGAAACAACCACTTTAGCCTCTCCTTGTGTTTATTATTAGTAAAACATAGATTTAAATAGTGAACATATCAAAAACTATAAAACTTGATGTTATCAGCTTGCCACATGTAAGGATATGGTACATTAACATGTTAGAGGTGTGAGGTACCTGGTGGTTTATCACCATGTATCACACTATATCACTGATCTCTAGCAACTCTTAGTCACCCTGTCTGACTTATATTTTACATGTTCTACAACCACCATGGAATATTGATGTACATATAAAGACTGAATATAACCTATTTTTGACTGAACTTGTCTAATTACAATCCTTGGTTCTAGCCCGGGATTCCATTATTCTCTTGGGTTTCAGCATTGGGTGCCTGTGAGGCCTTTTGGACAATTTTGAATAATTATCAGCAATAGATTCAAATCGCTTGTTAGCTTTAGAACATTTCACCACTTGCTGTCTTTGATCTTCATTGTAAAGGGAATACCAGGCATGTCTGAATAAATAAAAGGAGTAACCAATGGTCCAAAAAGTTGGGAACCAGTCTCGTGAGTTGTTGAACTATAGCATTTTAAATTCTACACACTCTTCGCCTACTTGGGCAAATCAGGTGCAGAGTGGTGGGTGGTTGAAATTTAAACTCATTTCATTTCATGTCAAGGTGCATAAAAGGTGTAAAACACCATTTCATTGCATTCCTAACAAGTCAATTGTCAACAAGAATATACGCCTCCATTGGCCTATCAAGGTGCAAAAACAGTGGGTGTAAAGCTCCCATCCATTAAATCAATGCTCTGATAACTGGTAAGATGAAAGAACAAGAGATGTTATCAAGTACAGGGTAGGTCTAAAATAACCTTCATCACAGAATTTAAATTTAATCATACATAAATAAAACAACATATTTAATACATATTACCATGGTTTTATTGTTTTAATTGATAAATACTACAGCTTTTCTTTGTCTGTTTTCATTTAAATTTGGCAATCAGTTTAAATCCCTGACAAACATTTTCTTTAAGTTTAATCATTATTTAAACATTGTGCAGGGCTCTTATAAAAACACGATTTGGCATCTCGTCAGATTTATACAAGTCAGATAAACTGTCTGAGAGAAAATTTCAATAATCAGAATTTTTATTCAGAATTTAGAATAACATTAAAATCAGTTTAGACATCATGGTGAGATGATTTTAAATGTCTCCCACACAAGAAGTACGGTACCAGTATGTCTATTTTGGCTAGCAATAAGTTTATGCTAGGGGATATGTCCACCCTTTTATAAAAGTCATTTATATGGAACCACTCTATTAGTTCAATTGTTACTCATTGGTCGTATACAAATCTACGTTCTTGAGAACTCAGGATTGTATAGAACAGAAAAGCAGTGTTTCGAACAGAAAGAAAGAACTCGGTTAAGTCATTCTTGTCAATCCCCATTTCCACAAGAACGGTGGATATAAAATGACAGCACCAGTAAATATAGAGGAATGTGAAAGCATGGCCATTGTTTTGTTCTTAGATGATCTTGAGTGTTCTTAACTGAGCACTCTAGCCGACTGCTCTTGTGTTGTCAAGAACGTAGTTGCAAACACAACCATTATGGTCTATGGTTTTAATAGACTCTAAAATTTTCTAAATTATAAAAATCAGATTGCTTCTTAAATTCTGTAAAACAAGCACCAGGATTTTGTTTCTCAAATTATCTGTCAATAGAAGTTTACATAAATCGAAATTTTGTCGTAATATCCTAAATTTATTTTTTTAGAAATCAGGGTATACTCTTGGGGTCAGTATTAATAAAGTTGATATGAAGGATTATAAATCAGATAAACAATTTACTACTTAATCCACCTTATGTCTACAAACCTTATATTTAGATATACCCTCTTACTTATATCTCAAACAAATCTTTTAATAGGTTGGGAAACACTTGACATGCTGGATTGTAAGGTTTTTATTGTGTAAGGTTTTGTTGTGTAAGGTTTTTGTCCTGATAAAAAGATAAGATATTTGAATATCAGGTCTTACATATTTGTCATAAATACCACATTGTGTTCTTTATATTTTTAATAGTGAAAACAATCTTTGGTATGTAAGCAAAGATGATGCAACAAAAAATTCCAGCTTCTTAATTGTTATTTTTCATACCTTTAAAATGTGGTAGATTTTTTTATGACCAGTTTGCTTCCAATAAAATTCTTGAGCAGGGCATTATTGACATTGAAATATCAAAACGTGCCCTGGTATATAAGGAATTAATAACTTCAGGGTGCATTCGGATACATCTACACAAGACTGATTGGGTCTTCTGTACCTATTGGGAAGGTTGGGCATTGTCTACAGTCGCAATACAAACGCCTACCACATTTTGGCTCTATTGCCCACTGTCCTACAACAATACTTTCAGAGTTAATTTAGATACATCTACACGAGAACAAATCTATATTTGCTCCTATGACAGCAATTAAAAATGTACAAAAGCAGCTGATGAATAGTTTGACAAGATCGAAACACCACAATTTAAAGGGATTGTTAAGAGGTTGTATTAACTTTGTATGTGTATCGGGGACACTAATAGCATCAATTTGCGCCATTCCAATTTCCATTCAGACGTCTGTGGTTCTTGCAATTCCACTAAAACTAACACGTTTGATGACGTCACTAACAATGATCTGCATAGTTATCAATGGTAGTTTCCAGTAGATCACTGTCAGTGACTGTGTTAGTTTTAGTGGAATGGTGCAAATTGATGCTTTTTTAAGTGTCCCAGATACACATACAAAGTTTAGAAAACCTCTTTACAATCCCTTTAAGTAGGTATTAACTGATGTATTGTAAGATGGTATTGATGTAACAGTTTTTTATTTCTTTATCATTTCAAGTGTTCCCCTGGTCGATAAATTAATGAAGTTTTCATCATAAACACAATAATGTGTGTAAATAGGTCTCTAGACCAGAATTTTTATTAACTTGTTAACATTGTGTACCTTACTACATAAATTTCTTCATCAAGTAATAAGAATGACATTTATAACATTGAGATTATGTGAGGTGTATTTACTCTATAAAAACTGTTTAAACAACAGAACAAAGACTAGACTGGTCTATAGTCTACACTCATCACAAATATCACTTTTAATTACTACATCTTATACCAAGACAATAATAACTTTGTCTATTACAGCACAGATTATTTGGTGCCAGACAGGGCATGCTTTCTCTTCTAGAAACCTGATAACACTTTTCATTGTAAAATACATGATAGTGAAGCTGTACAATAGTCTTCTCCTTGAAAAGTTCAGTAGCTGCCATCATGTTTTGCCAAAATATCTTGTCTACTTTTAATTACTATACCAAGACTATACTACTATTACAGCACAAATTACTTGATGCCAGACAAGGTATGCTTTTTCTTCTAAAAACTAGATACTCCTTTTTATTATGAAATACATCCTCATTTAATGATAGTCTTCTCTTATGAAAAGTTTCACAGAATATTTGGAGGGTGTGCTGCTTTGTCATTTTCAAAAATATTTCTTCATTTACTGAATACTTCCTCATATGAATGAATAGTTCATAAGCTTTTACTATGTATTGCTGTAATCGCTTTATACTTTTGTTTTGGGTTTGGATCTTTAGTACTTGAGTATATATTATTATACTGTTTATGATTTAGGGTGGAACAACTATCTGGCACCAAATCATCAATAATATTTGATTTAGTATTTCATACCATTAACTCTGGTATCATCTTAAGATATCTTTATCTAATTTTCCATATCTTATTTCTCACTAATTACAAGAGAAGTCTGGACCTAAAAACTTGGGTAAATTTACACAGAAATTCAAATATCTAGAAAAACATCATTAAAAACCTCTACTAAACTTATTGATGACGTTGAAATAAACAAATTGAATTAGTCTTGGATTGGGTTTAACAAGTTTTATTAAAAGGACAGAGACATACAAGTTAAACAATTTATAGGTTCTCATCTATCTGAATTAGTCTACACACGTCCACAACTGGAGAAATTTGTCTGAAGTTTCTTAATAAGACTAGAAATTGAGCAACATCTCGAGACACAGTCAATTTTCTGTAACAAATAGATTTGAATGGGCGAATGTGTTATTTGATAAAGTTTTTAATGTAAAATACAAATATTGTATATATCTATTGACTGACAAGCTATGTCTGGAATTGTAAAAGAAATATGTCAGAGCCATAAGTTTGGCCAGAAGGGTCGAGACTAGCTATTGTAAATTCAATTCCTGTCACTAAACTTGATTTAAGAAATATGCAATGTCAGGTACAGATTTAATATTAAACATTTGTGCCTTGACATTTTTATTCTATAAGACAAATCTGGAAAAGCATAGAGAGAAGCATAAAGAATCTGAGCAAAGATGACTAGATCGCAATGCCTTTCAAATTGTGTAATTAACCTTTTAGAAAGTTGTACACATTGCAAGAACATTAAGCCGAGATCCTGACATGGATTACTGATTTTGTTAAAAGTGGAGCCAATCCCCCCTCAGCTTCAAATGAATGCACACTATGTTAAAGGAATAAATCAGAAGAAGAAAAACTAGAAGAATACATCCATTTTGATTCCTCTCTGATCTCTATCAACAACAATTTATAGTGAATTAATCATTCTACAGCATATAAATCACTCAGATTTTACTAATCTCTCTTGATTCTCTGCAACGAAAAACATTCAATGCACCAATTTAACATCCCAATCAATCTAAGAAACTTGGGAAAAGAAGCGCTGTAAAAACTGATTACACGGAAACTGAGAAACAAGTTCAACTATTGAAATGGACCAGACGCAGAAAGAAGATAGAAAACTCTCTATAAAGACTGGAATAATGAATGAATGTGAATTTATTTGATTCTGATCAGAAGTAATTCTAGTTTTAATCATTTCTTTACACCATGAGTATGGTAATCTTTATGGTTATATTGTCGTTCAATACCCGTCCTGGTTTGATAGAAACAGAATAACAGCATGCTGTATAAAAACTTCTCTGTTACGTTATAATGAATAGGAGCATGTCATTGAGAACATTAACCACAATTTCTACACTGGATGACTGTATAACTTTATTACAAAAGTACAAGTCTGGTCGTTGTAAATAAATTCTCCTACCAGAAAATAAAATTAAAATCATAACCGGCATGATCATTTCTAGATCCAATTTTGACTGGTAAATATACTTGATTCACATCTAATATCAAATAGCCATGTCTGGTTAATATAAACAATCCTGTTGCAAGTACATACAGGTTTACTAGTTTTTTGAATGACAGAAGACAATCCAACCCTTGCATGTACTTGGCCTACATCAGAAATCCTTGTTGCTATCTGACATGCACCTATCTATCAGACAACAGTGTCACTCCTTTCCAATTCACCTGTTCCACTCCCTTACATTGACAATTCATTGTGTAGCAATTATTACATATCAGGACTATAATAAAATCATTCATCCTTAAAGCAATCTTGACACGCATAGCTGCATGTACTCTTACAAATACATGCTTACTATTTAACTTAAAAGTAATTTGCGATAAAAACAATTTCTGAAAGTTTGAGGTTTGAAATATTCAAGCTAAAGAAATTCAAAACTGCTATCTGTCTTCTCCAATGTACTAGCTGCTTAAAGGTGCAAAATTGTATTATATTATATAGCTCTATATAGAGTTCACCTGGTTGACCAAGAGGTTTGGCCAAGGACCAGCTGGGAGAAAGGATTCTCACAGCACCTAAGTTGTTATCCTTGTAAAATATAGATGTTTCTATCTTTCTTTCTTAATATCTATACATTGTTCAATTGGTATATATTCTGACCCTACATGTACTCTTACATACATACCTTGATTTATAACTTAAAATAATTTGCAATAAAAACAATTTCTGAAAGTTTGGATCTTTGAGGTTTGAAATATTAAAGCTAAAGAAATTGAAAACTGATGTCTGTCCAATAATACACTTTCCATGTCTTTAAATCTCAGAAACATGAAGCTTTACTTATCTATGTGTTCCTATAAATGGTTCAATTTGTATATATTCTGACCCTGAGCACTGTAAGAAATCTGTATAATCTTCTATTATAAGTAAATGGTTAGTTGGTAGCAATTAGTTTTATTATAGCCGTATCTAGATACTATCTTTATATTAGTATACCAATTTATTTTATACTTATATAAGTACCTAAACCTCTACAAATTGGTGCTAAACCCATGGATTATTATCATAGTTAAACTTTCTATAAACCAGAATTTATCTTAATATTTTACCTAGGTTATACAGTTTTTTTTAGGATAATAAAGATTTATTCAAGGGATTGTGAAGATGTTTCTAAATTTTTTATGTGAATTGAGGACACTTGATTGCATCAATTTGCACCATCCCAATTTTCAATCCGACGTTTGCATGATGTGTACTTATTGTAAGAAATAAACAAATTATTATTATTGTTCAAAACAGTGAAAAAAAATAAAATTTCCTGACTAAGCCAGGACAAGAATTTCCAAGGACGGTTGGGTGGGATTGGCAAAAGCTGGACCAGCCTCCTGTCTTGAAAATGATGTCTCCAACTCCCCTGTTGATATATTATGTATTTGGGACATACCTTAAAATAACCATTAATACCTATATGACCTTACCCACCTACTGGACAGTAACTGTTTAATAATTACTAATCCAAAATATATATTTAATATTCATGGTCATATTCTATACATTATTTAGTTGACCTGATTTTCTCTTTCCCGGACCTTCCTTGACTAATATTCTTTATAATTATATAGGAAAGTAATAGAACTTTATAATACCCTAACACCACATACCAATTACTACCTATAGTTACTTATTCACCTGAAAAAAGGGGCAGGATCGTGAATAGTTAAAGAATTTAAAGTTTAATTGTTTGGATTTTTAAGAAAGAAAAAAGCTTAAATCATTTGACCTGAGACTCCCCTATGTTCTTACCATAGCCTACTTATCTAACATAACAAAACTCAATAACCGCGTTTCCAACGAAAGTTGTGAAGGAAAGCTAGCTTACTATTTACTCTACTAGTTAATTAAGAGCGCGCGCCCCCTATTGCCGTACGAGAAAAAGCCGACTTTTTTGTGTTTCCACTGAGTAAATAAAAGCCGGCTTTCACTTGCCGAACCGTTACTGTTCTTGGCAATTTGTCAGTGGAAACACAAAAAAGCTAGCTTAAAGCTGGCTTTTTATGTCAGTGAAAACACAGTTAATTTCTTCAGATTTCAGGTCCATGGTAAATCATATTGTCTATTTACTCTTAGAGAAACTAAGTTGATAACCCCAGTTGAATGTAGATAGACATTAGGTGTCACCAGATGCTTCCTCAGCAACACTTGCATACATCAATTGGGAAACTTACTTTGTGTTTACAAAATTTGTGTTTCTGATAGTGGGATAAGCATACATCTGAATCATGGTGATTGGTTAAGCATTCCTTGAATAATAACTATCTAACTATGAGTTTTCATATTGTTTGATATACTTCACCCAAAATTTTTTAAACATCAACAGTCGAGGGTTTACTAAATACACAGAACCCTCTACATTTCTGACCAGCACAGATGGTATTTGATAATTTATGTGTGGTTGGTTGGTAGATGACAAGTTAACATTCATTTCCAAAGGATGCTGATATCGCTAACTTGTGAACCCTCTTTAAGCCTATCTATATTCGGTAAATATGCCTCGAATCTGCTGGTTTTTCTCATTATTCAATTGAGTTTTTTATTGAGAAAAAGATGTAACTGTTGTAGTAAATTGATAGTTATCATGAAAACTGCATTGTAAGAGAAAAGATAACAAATCTAAGTTGGTGAGATAATAAAAATAGAACAAGATAAAACAAATATTGTTATTTTATTTCAAAGAGGTGTTGTTTTTGTCAACGTTGCTCGAGGTCATATTCACACAAAAATATGCAATTGATGTACATTTATGGCTGCAGGCTTTTGACCTTAAGTAAATATATTCCAAAAAATTTAAAAAAGGGTTTGTTTGGTACAAATTTTTCAAATATACTTATATATTCAGATGATAAAAAAGTAAATATTTTTAAAGATATTGAAAAAGGGCTTGTTTCAATTCTTTTAAAACAATAAATATAAAAAAAATTCAAACACTCTTACATCTTGTAAGTTTCAGATGATATTATATTTGTCTTTAAATCAATTAA
Organism: Lottia scabra; assembly: GCA_029955415.1. Taxonomy (NCBI): domain Eukaryota; kingdom Metazoa; phylum Mollusca; class Gastropoda; family Lottiidae; genus Lottia; species Lottia scabra. The sequence goes on along the minus strand of JARJEI010000006.1, from coordinate 7,303,096 downwards.
TGAAAGTTTAGGTACTCATTATTGTTAAAATTGCTTATAGGCCCACAAATTAAAGGGTACAAAATATTTAAAAAGCATTCTAAAAGGACATGAATTGATGTTCCATGCTGTTGAACTTACATGTAATTCTATGCATAAGAAAACATACTAAGCATCCAAAAAGCATAATGAAACCTGCCAGACATACATTGGTAGCAGAATATAAGGGAGAATATCAATCATACATGATGAAGTATTTCATAAAGAAAAGTGATGTGAGGTATCTAGAGGAGTAAGCATACCATGACAAAAATTGGAACATTTAGGTGTTAATAACCTAGCGTAACGTGTTTAGTGTGAGTCATCTTATATAATTCACTCTCTATTTATCTACCTAACTTTCCAAACATGTTCTTATAAACCTTTGCTCCAGTTTAATTTTTACAAATGATAAATTGTGTTCGTAGAAACTCTATCAGTATGTATTTTTTGTTAACTGCACGTTTCAAGAAATATTGTATAATCTAGATAAAGATTGGTTGACAGGTGTTATATTGATACAGGATTAAGATAATCCTTCCTGGTGGATCAATCTAATCCGTCCTAATCTCAATTTATTAGAAATTCTATATTCTCGTTGCAGAATGTGTCAGAATGTTTTCATGTCTAAGAAATTCACTAATCATAAAATAAAAAATAAAATATTAATTTCATTTTGACATTCAATTTCAGATTGATCAATTCAAATTGTCTTTGCCATGAGTTTAAAAAAAAAAAAAATGACATTTGCAAAGTGGTAACAGCTTGTTAAGCACAGGTAAAAATAATTTGTAAGCATGCTTACATTTAATATGAACAAATAGGAGTGGCCCAGGCTCTCTCATCTTGTCCCATCCTGACCCAACTATGCTCTGTTCAAAAGACAGATTGTTTTTAAATTTTTCAATCATACTGTCCTCTAGTTGTGTCTGGTAGTGCTTTCCCTGATATCAAAGAATATCTTTCTAGGACAGAGTAAGAATAATTTGGAAAATTGAACTAAAGTAATAACAATTTAGTTATCAGGTACTATATATACTGTTAATTTTATTATGTTATTTATTCTCTTGATAACACTGTCTGTATGAGCATGTGAAATGTTTAGTAAATAAATGTCCGAAACAGAATATCCATATATCCATAAAGCATTTCTATTTAAGCAAAATCTCATCCGTCAAAATTCATAAAGATTCTTTTTATAGGTTTGGCTTCATATGAATCATAGAAACATTAAACTAGAAATTGAATATATGAACATTAGCTGGACAATAAAAGGAATTATTAACGAAAGATAGTCGATTGTTATCTTAAATAATATATTGTGATAGTTATCATTTTTAAATGGTGTTTAATATACATTACAGCTTCTATTATACCATATTAACTCTACCCATAATAATAACATCAAACAGCCTTATCAATTATTAACCCGTTTCTAGCCAGGGCTTTTTATTGCTTTTATTCAATGAATGAAATTATTTGATAGTTGTCTATTGCTGACGGTTGCTAATTTTCTCAAAGGCTTGAGTAACTTTATAGATTTTTGCTGCAGGGTGCCACCATTAAACCTTTATTTTTTATGTTATCGGAGAATGATAATCTATAAAAAATAGTTAGTTCCATATCAATCATACAGGCTTTTATTAACCTTGTTTGTAACTATATAGAAATTCAGTATTGTCATTGTTCTTTCAGATCTCAGACTTTTTATTATAGTTATTTTACATTCGTCTGATTTTCAATAGGGTTCATCCTTGGGTGATAACAAACACTCACAGCAAGTTTCATCAAAATCCATCAAGAAACCAGCTCTATGTCGTGTCCACAACAATTGTGGACAGACAGGCGGACAGACAGACGGACAGACAGACAGACAGACAGGGGCGACTACAATATACGCCCACATTTATGTGTGGGCGTATAAAAATGGGACATGTCTTCAAATGATATTGACGAAAATCAATAAAAATCCACTCTGAAATTCAAAACCTTGATTTTGATATTGAAATAGATAAACGTTTAATATCTTGCCCTAATTTTAAAGCCCTCCACAATATAATTTTGAAATAATCAATCATTGAAATGAACTGAAAATTTCAACAAATGATGACAATAATAGATAGAATTGTTTACCAGCATTATCATAAAATTGTCATTAATTACAAGAAAATTTAATTAAAATTGAAGTCTTTGATGTACGAGTAACGAGGTACCAGTATAATGATATTGTAATTAATAAAGAACATGTATGATATAGAACTATTTTAACATGTTAGTGACAACAGAATCATAATAAATATTTTAATTAATCAGTTTTAATTAATGATGATTAGATATTCTAGATGAAGGTAAACAATGTGATAAACATAATAATGGTATTTTTAAATCATGTATGACCTTCAGTATATGCCTTTTATTATGTAATTTTGTTTTCAACTGGCCATAAATTAGCATTTACTCCTCAACAAAGACTTGGTGATCTGAAAACAGATATCATGAACATTTTCCTGGAACTTGGCTAAAAATTACTGTTCTCTTTAACACTTTTCTGCACCAAATTTCACAATATTTTCTATAAATATTTTATCATATTGAAGAAAAAGGGGGATTTTATTGGGCTATTTTTCAGAATTTTTGTTTCTTTACAGACAGGCTCCAACTTAGATCATCTCTTGCTTTAGAAATATCTAAAAATACTATTCCATTTTTTTTTTTTACTTTTGTCTATAGCCAGTGAAACAATACTACAAGCCCTTATACTTGATCTTGATTACAGAATGATTTTTGATTTGATTACAGACAGACTTATTTGATCAATCTCATACTTTTATATCTATTTGCCAGGTGTACATTATATATCAAGAAATTATTCCCTAATTTCTAAAACTGCTGATATGACTACATTTTCTGTTTATCACCAATGATTCAACACAGATCAATCCTACTGTACAACTAATATAAGAATCTGTATGAATATTGAGAAACCAGGAATTGTCTACAATGATTATGTTTTAATCAAACAAAGGTTTCAAGACATCAGACTAATCACAGGCACCACAACTATCATTATAATTTTATAATGTCTATATTCCAATCTGTCAGGGAAGTCAAAGTTCTCAGACAATTTCTCATTCACCAAAATGTACTAATTATAGACGTAGTGCAAGCTGAGATTTAACTTACATAGAAATTACAATTGCTTTAATAGCACAGCTAGGGCTACATTTATTTATATTTAATTAATCTGGCATCTGAAAACATTGTCTTCAGTTTCAGTATGGGTAGGTGGTGCTCCTGTGGGGGTCATCTGGATGATTTATTTGACCTTTTACCGGTAAGACTAAAGCTTAGATTAACATTGAAAGAAATTGCATCTTATGTCAGGTGTTCTTAAGATCAGCCCCTCAAGAGTGACCCCTTCCATGAAAACACTCTGCATTCTATGTTAGCCAAGCTCTATTTGGCCCTTTACAACAATTAATAAGGAAGGCCTGGCCTATATGTTACTTAAGACAAAGTTTGATGACTTCAATAAAATTCAGACGAACATCATGTAGGAAGTAACTTTATTAAGTTTCAATGTAGCTGCAAACTGTTCAGATTTTAAAAATTTTAATTAGAATAGTGATGAACATAAAGTAAAATATCAATAACAGAGTCACAACTATTTTTAAAATGTCAGGAGTAAATTGAAGATAAGAGTTACAGGTTTGATATGGATGTTAAATATCAACTACATGTTAACTGTAGGTATATTGTCTATATGATATCAGTATAATTACAGAACTATCAATTACATCTATCTATATACTCATCAATTCCTTCCTTTCCTTATCTCTAAATATAATAGATCTATTAAATCACTATAACTTTCTACCATTCATAACCAATATGTCTGATAAAAACCTTATATCATTTTCAACGTGAAATCAAGTCAATGTACTGTAAAGTACAAGCCTTAAGTACATCTTATGTTGAAACGTTGTGTGTAATAAAACTAAGGAGTAGTATATCATAAAATTGTGTTCCTAAATGTGGGTAAAGAATTACTTATAGAGCAATATGCAACAGACATGAATACTTAGCGTTTTTTCTATCATTAATAACATTAAAATTTCTTTACAACATGAAATCAAGTCAATGCACTCAAAAGTACAAGATAAGTACAGCTTGCTTCTGCAATGGACATGAATGGTGAATTAATAACCTTATATGTCTGATAATTTTTTATTTTCTTTTCAAAATATAATCCAGTCATTGTATTGAAATGTACAAGTCTACAATGCAGATATGAATGTTGACTGTTCAAAAGATTTGTCTGTCTAACAATGAATGTTCCCACAGGATGAGAATCCATCAAGATGATATAGCAGTGCATGTAATGAAGATTTTGTATTCAGAATCATTTCAGTTGAAGGTTGCAATGGTAAAGAGCCATGTTCATTAGAAGCCATTCAGTTTATTTAGCATGTAATAAATATACCCAAAAAAAACACAACTTTAGCAGAATGGACAAAATTGATACATGTCAACCTGTCATAGTGCTGGAGTATGTGCACTGTCTTCTTATTTTTTAGGGTGAAAAAGTTAAATTTTGAGAATGATTTTCAGATCAAGTGAATGAATTGATGTGGAATCATCTGGAATGACTAGTACAACAGGGGTGGATTCAGGATTAAGAGAAAGGGGGGCTCTGAATTATAACACGCTTCAAATTCAATGGCACCACGTGTGCAAAATTTTAGAGGGACGGGGCAGCCCCACCCCCTTGCATCCGCCCCTGTCCCACTGTGTTATTCTACCCCTATATAACCCTACTGGTATGATATAATATAAGATGACCTGTATGATAAACAATATACTATAATCAGTCTTACCTGTATATAACAGTCAGTATTCAATCTGGGTGCCAAATAATCAGATATAAACCTTTTATATAACACCTTTATATACCCTGAAATATACAAAATATTAACTTATATTATAGTATTGATATTAATATTAATAGGGGGCCATGGATAGCAACATATTACTAAATGTACAAAAATTTTGTGAAATCATCAGTAATATCAGTAAAAATTCCATATACAATTTAAACACCTTCATAAATCAGCGATCAATTACAAAATGGCGTCCAGACAATATTGACTTGTGAATCACTGGTGAAAAATTTAATTTTTTTAGTCACCGTGTATAATGCGCACCCCTTGTTTGACGGGTACTTTTCAGGGTAATAAAGTGTGTACTATACACGGTAATATATGGTACTATACAACTATTACACTCGATTTTGCCATGTTTTTGGTTGCAATTTAGTTTAACGGAATTGTTTTTCTTATACAGATTTTTATGTCTGAACATTGTTTCCAATAGTTCAGTACATGTATCTTAGACAGATATCTCCTAAAGGGGTAGAAGCATAGCTTTCAGTTTTCAGGCAGCACTCACAATATATTTTTGTCCAATGAGATATCAAGGAGCACCCAAATCTTATATGGCATCCATGTTCATCTTTAGGTCTATGATTATTTGTGTCCTGTTTCTATCTGAACAACACCTATCCTCTATCTTATTAAATTTTTTCTCAATGTTTAAGATCAAAGGTAATTTAAAATGGATATTAATCAATGATTAAATTATTTTTAAAATGAGACAATATGAAAACAAGGTGTAGATTTCTCTGTAAAATACACCATGCCTCCCACTTGTTTCCTACATACAGTATTATCTGTACAGTACACCATGCCTCCCACCTTGTTTCCTACGTACAGTATTGTCTGGCCAGAAGAATGATTCTTTTCTCACATTCTCTCTGTTTTATCAGATGGTAGAAAAACAAAAACTTGGTACCACACAAATACATACAAACATTTTCAACAAGTTTCCCCACATTTCAATACATTTCTCAAGTAGGTATGTTAGTCAAATTAGTTTATAATGATCTTGGATTTACAGCTAGGATAGATAAATATTTTGGCAAAAAGAAATAACCATTTATCAAAATGTTTCTGCCATGGCTCAAGGTCAACCCTGCATCAATTAGGATGATTTTAATGCCCTAGGAATCTGTAAGGAAGGTATGTAATATTTTTTATGTGTATTGGGACATTGATAGTATTTTTCAATCAGATGTCTTTGTTTCTTCCAATTCCACTGATACTAAGCATGACATTCAGTTTTAATGGTATTAAGCACCTCAGGTACTGAGAAAACAACCCATCAAATGTTGCATAAAACTTTAAACAGTGGATATTGTTCCATAAAGCAGTGTCTATATAAACATGACATCACTATTGCAATGATCTCAGTAATTGGGAATCAGCATTTAACTGAAAGAGTTGAATTGTAACTAGACATTAGTAAGTTTACATGTTGGAATTGAAAATACATTAGTTTTGATGTGTAGAAGATATTGGCAAGTGGTCTCACAGGAATTTCTGGCATTCACTCAAGAAAATTTTAATTACATTACGATGCATTTAAAAATGAAAACAGAGAAGAAAACTGTTGGATATTAGGTAAAAAATGTTGATAACTCCACACTCTGCCTTCAATTTACACAGTCATAAATTATACAGTCACTGACTTGATTCTAACATTTCATGCCACTTAACCACACAATATAGTCAATAGTTAATTAGATATAATGTAGAGTTTTACATCTTACTAATTATTAGAAATAAATTAAACTTTTGACTCATCTGCACTGCTCTAGATCTAGTTGATTAGAAAAAAGAGGAATGGAGTTTTATGTTCTACTTTTCTGCTCAAGTAAATGATAAATATGCTAATGAATATGGGATGCATTGTGCAATAAGGAAATTTCTGTCAACCAGGCAAGGTGTTGGCCTACTTTTTTCTATATCCCATTGTCAAAGGATTTCTAAAGTGCAGAACCTATGGCACACAAGATTGTAAATGCATTATTGTAGTATTTGATTTGATTAACAAAAATATGCACGTTACAGCACGGTGCACATGAAATTTTAATATGAATTTAATATATCTCTATTGAAAATGATTAAAAACATTTCCAGTCATTTTGGAGCTGTTATCAAACATAAACTAGGAATTCAGCCAAATCAACATAGCGCTGCATAACTCCTTTAGAAGATATGACTCCTGTGATTATATTTATTTGTACACAAGTATTTACTACAATGTTTACTATGGCAGTATTTTTAATTATCAAAATCTACTACAAAATGTAATTACATAGTCAATGTTATACAACGATAATTATAGCATGTTTGATTGATTTAAAAAAATAAAAAAATAAATTACATGTTTTGGTACAACAAGAATCAATTACACAGTCAAGATATAACGCGGTCTTTGATTGTAAAATGTGCTATATCAATAGATTGCTATTTAATACGCTATTAAACAATTATAATAATGATACCTTCTTGTAGAAAACAAGCTAGAAACATGTCATGATACATATAATATCAATTAACATCACACGTCTCTAATCATGTATTATATAACATCATCAAAACTAGGATAACATAATAAATTGTTTAAATTTGATACATGCTCTGTTAATTTCAAGATAAACAAACATTATCTTACAATTTAAAATTATTTCTGGAAACAATTCCAAACATCTATTGACTTACTTTATTTTTTTTTTAACTCTTTGCTGACAAATGACATAATGATGTCTTTCAGAAACTAGCGAATACCTCTATTAAAATTTAAAAAAAAATTTAATAATGACATGACTTAGTTATGAAAGTAATTATTTCAATGTCCAATAAATATAAAAAGATTTAGTGATTTTCTCCTGTGCAATGGCAAAACAGCGGTATTTGGCAGTTAAGAATCATACACATCATACATTCTGATAACCAAAATGTTAATTCATATTATGTGTACTGTCATACAATTCTGATATTAAATTAAAACAATCTAATTTAATTCATGCATAATTAATTTATGTCAAATCCATAAAAATAAAAGGATACTCGTGTGCAAGAAATACTACAAATATATTTCATGTTAATCATTGAAATTAAACACAAAGAAGAATTGTCACGAAGGTAGTCATAATCAGAAGATAGGAAAGGATACACAAGTAAGCTAGCTAAAATCATCTTTGGGATATATTTAACGGAATAATAATAATTTTGTCCTTGGGAAAGCTATAACATAATTAATTCAATCAATTTCAGACCAAGAGAAGAAAATAATCAAAAGAAAATATATTGATAACAGTAAATATTCTTATATAAATACACAAATAAACAGATTTTATATCTGCCAAGAAAAATACAAGAACTCATATTTTCAAAATCCAAGGTGAGAAACAGATATTTTCTCTCGAATCCTTAACATACTATCTTCATCTTTTTAATTCTTATCTGATTTCTTATCATTTGCAATTACCAATTCCAGTTTTCTCATTTCAGTATGTCTAGTAGATGTTTGGTTGAGTTTGAAGAGTTGATTCCACCTGTTAGACTAACTCTATGACTAATATCAGGAACCGTAGATTCAAGGTCAACCCGTCTCTGATGGTAGCTGATAGATATATTGAAGGTGAGAATCATGTTAATTTTATATTAATAGTTAACAGTTGTTGGTTGTTTGATGAGACAGTTGTCTAGGGGAAATATATACATCTAATTATCTACAGAACTATAGGTGCAGCATATACCTTAGTACCAAATGTAAGGAATTGACAATAATATTCTTAGTACGAGGCAGTATATCCCTACCCCTTCCTCCTTCATCACATGGCAGTATGATCTTTCCCTTTCCTTTCAGCATACAGGATTATATGCCCTTTCCTCCTCAGCACATAGTTGTATGCAATGAATCATTTTTCTTTTTTACATTTCTACAAAAATATATAACATACAAATCAAATAATTTTTTGTTTATCTGTTCCATTCCAGAAAAAAATACCATGAGAACAAAAATTGGCACTTAAATTTGCTTCATATCCTATTTCTTTATGGAATGGTTTTCCAAAATATCTTCCTAACCTATCTGAGTTATTATCTATACCTGAAGACAGTGAGAAATTGTCTAAATATCTTATCTAAAGTGATAATTATTAAGATATTTAACAATTTCTCTCAATATTTAGTTTTCTAATGACAATATTGACACTGTGATAATCATTGAAGTCAATGGTCATGTATCAACTCTACATCAACCCTAAACACTACACACTTCTCATTGTGGAAATAGCTTACAAATAATACAGGGCACGGACCTCCATATAATAGCCCTATTCTAAATAGTTTCAATGCAGTTTATATCGTTTACCATTGTTCAAATAAATAAGAAAGCATACAGGGCATTGCATGGCTTCAATATAATCTGTTTCAAAATAGTTGATTGTTTGACCAATTTCTTTGCAATTATCTTTTATTGACCAATTGTTTATCAGAACACAAAAGTCTGCTGATAGTATACAGATATCACTGGTTGAACTAGGGCTGGGCGATATACCGGTATCACGATAAATACCGGTATAGGAATTTATATCGTTAGTAATATCGCCTCAAATAAAAATACCGAAATATCGCCATATCGTGATATATCTAATCATCATGATATATCGTCAAATTTTGGTCAAGATAAAGTTTTTTTAACAGTTTCGACACATAACTTAATTTTTTAGATATTTGAAAAAGATGTGTTTTTGCATGATTTTGAAGATTTGGTTGTTTTTGACAGATATTTACTGTTTTTCTTACATTTAAGATTTTTTGATAGCACAAAACATGAACATTTTGTTTCAAAAACCAGTAAAGAACCCTTCTTAAAAATATCGCGATATATACCCATATCGTGATATATTAATGATGAATATCGTGATATCCACTTTAACCAATATCGCCCAGCCCTAGGTTGAACCAATTTCAAAGCATTTTTATGTTATTGACCAATATCCTTTCAAGGCACCTGTTGAATATAATAATTAAAGTAAATACCATTAATCAATTGTATGATCATTGCAATATAAATTTCTATGCATTTGTATAAGATTTTAATCTGAAGTTTATCTTCTCAGTGGTCTAAAGTGACACCATTTTTACCATTAAATGAAGCGTAAACAGAATTTAATTCTAAGGATGTTTTGATTGATTTTACTGTATAAATTGTTTAATGGTTAAATTATAATCCCTATAATCATATAATACAGATAATCCAAACCTAATGAATTGGTCATTTAATGCTAAATGAAAGAAAATATATGTGCACAATTCTGAATTGGATCTGACAACGGTCTACCACCTGTCATGAAGTAAGAGTTCAGGGCTGGTGTTACTACTGACTTTTATTTTTCATGGTATTACTATATTCGTTATTTTTCAGATTTATTTTAGTATTCCAATATTAAACTACTTTTTGAACTAAGAGAATTGAAGGGGACACATATTATATCTCCACAATTCCAAACTATCTAAATCTAAATCTAAATGACGTCTCAAACAATCATTCAGCACAGTTTTACTACATGATATTTTGAACCTTATAAAATGCTCAATTAATGTTAAATTAAACGAATAATATCTGCACAATTTCAAACATTCATCAAGAATCTGAATTGATTCTGACAGCAGTCCATACCCCATCTGTCATCAATTATTATTATTCACATTTATTTCGACTCACATTACAAGGTTTTCACACGGATAAAATAAGGCTCTTTGCTTTTAGGGAATTATAGAGGGCCAAAAAAAAAATCTGTACAATTTCAAACAGTCATCAAGAACCTAATTAAGATTTAACAGCAGTCCATCCCCCACCTGTCATCAATATAAAGTAATTAAAAGGGTATTAGGAGTGATAATTCTCACCCTACCTGGTGGTAATACAGGTCTAGCGTTAGATCTTATTATCAAGATAAATAAATGCCGGGTATATTTGTTGATATACCACGTTATAATAGTGATATGTTACACCACATTGATATCATACCAGTAGAAATACCACCAGATACAACTCTACTCAGGATTACATATCAAATACATTGGCACGTTTATGTAGCAAAAACTTATTCTTTGGTGCTATAAAAATGACATTCATTACAGAGTTTTAGAATTCAGTTAACGGGCAATGAAAACGCAGGATTTTCTTACAAACTGTAAACTAAGATACTTTGCTAACATTATTATGTTTTTTATAAGCCAAATCGTAACTTGTGATCTGAATCTCATAATAAAATCCACAAATTCCATTGGTTTATAAGCATTTTTAAGCATGAATCAACTTTTACATTCAGCAGAATATAGTCCTTCATGCACAATCCAAATATATTACATAATATTAAACCACAGAGCTGACTGAACATGGTTGGTTGGTTGGTAGATGATTTAAGTTAATGTTCACTTCCAGCCGATGCTGAAATCGCAAACTAGGTAGTTGTTGGCAGTCGTAGTAGTTGAATATACCTTAAATTTCTTTAAATATCAATGTGATAATAAGCTCCAAAACTTTAACAAGAATTCAGACATCATGATTACTATTTTGATGATTGACTCTTGAGTTTTAATGATTACTTTTCTGAACTTTAAAAGATCAGGGAAAAAGGGCGCTCTTTATTGAAAACAAAAGTCTAGATATCAGTAAATAATGGAATCAATACTGAAAGTAAGTTACTGTTTAAATTACCTACAATAAATAATTACCAGTATATTTAATATTCTAGTCAAATATTGAAATATTGGTGTCAAATATTGGTGTTAAATATCTAGATATTGGGAGGTAAATACAGCAGTTTGGAATCATGCTTAACATAAATGGCAGATCAAGTTGCATTTGGTTAAGTGCTATCCCTGTATCTCAAACAAGTGCTACTGTTGATAATTAACCAATGTATGAAAAAAATTCTGCAACATGATATTCAAATTGGATTAAAAATATTAATAAAATCATCTTTTTGAGTTCTGCTCAAATTCAGTAATATTTCTCCTTTTTGCCAAACCTCACTAATATATACATACATCACAGACTATCTCTTGTTTTACCGGTCAATATCAAACCTTTACTACTAATATATTGATATTCTTACCAAGTATATCATCAAACAAAACCTAATGAACACAAGTAGATGGCTTTATTTGCTCCTCAAGTGGTCATTATTGACCGACAAACTGGACATTTCATTACACCTTCTCCAACACTTACATCAAAAACTATTCAGTCTAATCAACTCTGTTAGAAAAATACTCTTTGTTTAAGTAAATAAATGTGCTGGTGTAAGTATTGATAAAAGAAAGAAGTAAATATTGAAATTATGTTGAGATCAGTCAAGTTGTATTTACCAGTAAACTGTTACACTGGCTTCATGAATTAATGATTAAGATTTCGGTACATAGGCACTTTGTCAGTTTACAATGGTATACTTCAGACAGATTGAAGACTGAGAGATTCTTGGGGATGCTTCAATTATCTAAATAATTAAAATGAGTTTTTACTCAAAATTTTAAGTGTTTTGTAACATTAGATCTGGCATTGACATTGAAACTGTTCTGATTTATTGCTGGTTAGTGGAAATGTACAATGATGAACAGATTTTAAAATTGTCATTTCAGGGTAGAACCAAAGAACATATTTTAACTTAAGATCATGATTTCTACCAACTGGTCCTTGGTTAAAACTCTTGGCACACATTCTTGGATTATTCATACTCAATTACAGCAGGACCAACTAGATCAATGAACAAAATATAACTTGTTCAAAGTCACCAACTGAAACTAAAACCCAGAACACAATTTGCAGGATGAGATAAAGCAAATGATGGCATTCCAGAAATGAAATTGACTGCGGTACAACCAATCCCTAGTTATCTCTTTCACATGGTGAATATACAACTAGCATAATTTACATGTGCACAAGAATTACAATTACCTGTATACCCTGATTACCGTAACATTATCTCAGATCTTCTGTTATTATAATACCATCAGGAGATTTTTTTGTGACAACAACATTTTTAGGTGCTAAGAATAACATGTTTATGTCAAAACAGAAGTTTAAGTAAACAGATGAAACAAAATCCTTTTGAGTTCCTTGACAAGGTGAACTAGAACACATAGTTTCATTAAAATATTTTCAGTATTTCTAGTGTATTTATGTCTGTGTGACTAATGGCAGTGCTGCTGACATTTACTGTGGACAAACTTACTGACATTTTGACATGATACAAGTTAAAGTTAAATATCATAGTTTATATGGTAAAATGTGTAGGGCCTACATCTGGTGTAATGATATAATAGACTACAATTTAGCTGAATATTTGAATATTTCAATGAATTACATCACCAGTATCAGTTCATGTCTAGAAGATTTTGCTTAAGAGACACTAATGTCCAATCCTCTGACCAGCATCATTGACAAATGGAATCCATGTATGCTTTGGCATAGGCCAGAGAACTTGATTATTAAGATTCCAACTCCCTATATAAAGAGGTTTTCTAAACTTTGTGTGTGTATCGGAACTAAAACTAACATGTTTTATGACGTCACTAACAGTGATCAATAGTTAAGCTTCTGGTAGATCACTGGTAGTGACGTCATAAAACGTGTCAGTGTTCTACGATGCACATACAAACTTTAGAAAACCTCTTTACAATCCCTTTAATGATTTGACATTATGTTATAATAAATGTCTTGTTGGTGTGTGACATTTGTAAATTGGATCAAATACAATCAACACAAACTTTTGAAGATCCAGCTAGACTAGACATTACTTGTAAACGTTATGAGACCTGGAATATGAGAACTGAGAAATCACTTGGATATAAACAGGTGTCAGAGCTGAAAACTAGTGCAATTCAATCTTATAAGGTGTAACAAGTAATTTCAAGATTTTACAGAATCAAACAAACTGTGAAGTGATAATACGGTTATCGAAGTAAAAATCAATTTTCTAGCAGAACTCAAATATTACCAGATCATATTCTGAAAATGAAGACTTCCTGATCAAATTATAACAAAAATATGCATGAACTAATCTTACCAGACAATGTGCATGAATCAAAAATAAATTTTCAGTTTCCCTACTTCGTGGGTGGTTCTAAAGCTTCTTGTGCAAGGATAATATGAATTTCAAGTCATGCTAAAGAACATTGTTGAAGATCCATCTCCAGTATCCCAGAACAAGGTTAAGAGCAGCAGGATGTGAAGGTGTAGATGTAGAGCGATTATACCAGAAAACTGTTTGTTCGTTAGAGCAGTATGGTTGAGAACAGTTGGACATGAATCATATCTCTTTAACCCTACTGGCAGAGGTATCAAAACTTCAACTTTAATTTCTAATTGTGCAGTAAGTTGTACATAAAATCCCAATTCATTTCATTTAGAAACAAATCAAATGTTATAACTAAACAGTTAGATAATGAAGAGTGACATATTGAAAGTTATTCTCAGGATTGTTTAAATTTCTAATAATGATTATAACTGAACTTCCATTACAAACTGAGAGTAAATCATTCTGTATAACTCAGTTTCACAGTCAGATGTCTTCAATGTTGTATTCTCATGTTTCAGTCTTATTTTAAGAAAAATGTAAAATAGATTAGAGTTAACTAGATGTGTATTTTTTACAATGTATAACATTATATAGACAGAAATGATCTCAAAATTCCATCATGGCATCATAGTTGTTCATCATTGTCTGTCAGTGCTATAACCAGATTCAACTTATAGAGCTAGTTTTTTAGTCTTTAATTAATGCAGGGATTCCATCCCCTTTATGCAATTCATATCCTGCAAAACCCTTATCTTGATAATGTTCTAGATATAATCCCATCCATTAACAAACTCCTAAAATATGCCTTACAATTGCCAGCAGTTTTTTAATAACATAGATAGAAAGAATTATCTATTTTGGTTCACGGAACTATATATATCCTCTTACAGGTATGGAATTCTGAGGAAACCCAACACAGTATTTATTGTAGTAAAACTTTTTCTGAAGCTGTTATGTTTTTTCTGAGTTCATTTTTTGGCCATGTTTAAGTCTTTAACCCCAATCTGAAGTTCCTTTTACTACTAGAATAACTGTAATTGGTGTCCATATAGCTGCAAAAATATGTTTTTTGCACCTTTTCATAACACTTCATGTCATTCTGCTTTAAAGTGTTAGTTCAAATAGGAACTATGGTGGCCCCTGAGGCCCAGTGTTCTATTCAGGCATGGGTCAAGAAGGTACCATTGGAGTTTTTCAACTTGGTTTACCTCATCAGTTATGCAGGTCTGAGGGGTTGGCATGGAAAAAATGTTCAGTCATTTTATTCATTAAAAAAATAACCTGTTTCTCTATATATAAGAACCTGATTTTGAGTCTGAGTATATGTTAGTACACTTAGTTTTAACTATATGATTTGATAGAAATAGTGGAGAGTAATAACAATATAGTCTATAGTACTCATTAATAACTAGTGTGATTGGTAGGTAATGAATGAATGAAACAATAATTACTAACATTGTTAGTTCTAGTACTGGTACTATAAATATACTACCAACAGGTTTATAGCATGGATCTGGACTTAAAACACCAGTCACTGACTGTACTGGACCAACAGACTGATAGCCAACTTCACTAATATAATTGTTACACTCGATTTTGTCATGCTTTGGTTGAGATTTTTGATTAACAGAATTGTTTTGTTTGTATGGATTTTTAATATTAAATAACATTGGAAATCACCTTCTATAGATGCAGTTTATTTCATATTTACCATTCATCTTGATTCATATACTCAAATTATTTAAGATTTAAAAAGTTCAATGTTCAAAAACAGAGTCCAAATATCGAAACTTTTTTAATTTGAATTAAAATGGTACTAAAGATATGGGTTTCTTCAAATCATTTTAAAGCAGGTTTTTCATCTTGGCTCATATCATTTTATTTCACATTGAAGTAATGAAACCTATTGTATGCAGGTTTAGAATAATACTCTGGAATAATGAAACCCTACGTAAACATCATTACAAAATAATCCAGAGCAATAATTGTAAAAAAACATTGTTTAAAGAACATGATGATCATTGTCCGCAAACTAATTCAGACTTAATATTAGGCTTCAATTTCATGCCAATAACCTTGGAGAAGCCTTTCAGAAGCTAATTGAATCAAAGAAAACAGAAACCTTTTAATTTCTACAAACATATCAAAAATCTCAACTAATTAATGTTAAATAAGAAAAACTCTTCTAATATTTCTAGATGATATCATCAAAGAGAAAGAAACGAGAAGTTATATCATAAACTTAATGTACCAAATCATTTCTCAGACTTCATCAGCTGTTGAAAATCTTCAATTTCAACTTTTGTTTCCACTATTACAATACTAATAATGATAGACAATCTAAGTTGGACAAATTACCACATTATAAATACATTGAGGAGAAATGTAGCAGACTGTAGCTTGAGAAAAAAAAGTGTTGGGTTTTTTATGTCATTTCCTATAGGTTATAATGACTGAATCATGAATGATAATCTCTAAGGGTGGGTGAAGGTTTGAAGACCTAATATCAATTGACTATGGTACTCCCCAATTATGTGACTCCTTAGAATAAGTTGACTGTTATATTCTTAGAAATATTTACATTTGCTATGATGTTTTCCCATACTAGCGAGCATTCATTCAATTCTACAGCCAACCTGTGTCCTGATATACGACCATACACGCCATAGGGTAACAGGTAATTGCTAAAACCAATTGGAGATCAGTATATTTCCAGTTATTTCTAGAAGGCTGAAAGTACTGCCTGAAAAATGTCTAAAGCACTGCAACTGTGTCAAATATTCATCTGAAAGTTACTAGTTCAAGTGATATGGGTGTGTCATTAGCTTCCTAGATGCTTGTTTTCAATATACTGTGGATGGCAACCAGTTGTTACAGTGAAATGAAGAAATTACTAAAATCCATGGGCCAAAGGTCATCTAGTTTTTTTCGAAGTGCAGTACTGTTACATTTCAGGGTGAATTTAGTTTCACTGAACTAAACTAAGTTGTTACAGATTACCAACTGTTAGTAACTGACAATACTAATAGTTATAATAACCAAGTGTTGTATGATAGATTTTAAACCTGTCACTATACAGTCTTTGTAAATACTTAATGTTCTGTGGAAATTACTGCTTCAATTCTTATCTTTGAAATTCTTTGAGTTTAAAATTCAGATAGAGTGATGTGATGACAGATCGTCATAATATTGGCCCTGTATCTGTCAGATATATATGATATAGGCTAGTGGTGTTGAAAACTTACAAGCTGTGAACATTTTACAGATACAACCATTTTTAAAGTTCTTTTGAATTGCTTTTTTCAATCATTAGAATATAACCTCAATATATTAAATATATTCAAGACCCAAATCAAGCTCCAAAAAATACTGACTGTTCTTTTATAAAGATTATCCAGGTTTCACAAGATCATTTGACTCTTATTTCCACCAGAATTGGCCTGTATAAGAGACAATTTTAACAAGTTTGTTCAAGTCTACATCAAGTCAGTTTTAAAATATCTATTATATCATAAATTACGCAGGTGGATAAATCTACTTTCAGTTTACCTTTTATGAACTAATTGAAGCAAATCAATTGAAAATACATTGAATGAATCCTTTTTAAATATTTACTGTGAATTATTGAGATTTTAGAAATTAATGAGCAAAATTCCTCATTATAAAGTTTATTGATAAAATCCATTCAAATGAAGTAATATATTGGGAAAATGTCATAATGATTTTTACTATATGAACCTCCAAAATTGTTAACAATATTAAATGGATTGTAAAGTGATTTTCTAAACTTTGTATGTGTATCGGGGACACTGATAGCATCAATTTACGCCATTCCAATTTCCATTCTGACGTTTGTGGTTCTTGCAATTGCAGTTAAGAAAATCACATTACAATCCCTTTAAAGTTCTTCATGATAGTCACATGAAAACATTGGTGATATGTCACTTTAATGATTGTTGATGGCAATCGAACTAACTCCTCAGCAAATTGCATGATTACATCTTAAAAATTTAACTAGGAATAAAAGAGTTATTGATTTGTCCCACTGAAGTTTTTATTTTTTACAAGAATTTACAGAAAGTCTCTTGTTTATTGCAGTAGACAGAAAGAAATTTCCATATATGAATATTTCTAAAGAATTTAGAATGTACTCAATAGGATGTTCCAATATGGAAAATGTTTTATTTATTTTGAAAATAGTAATCTTTGCAAAAAGGTACAATCTTGGTTCAGACATGAACTCAAAAGGATGCTCAAAAATGGAAAAATTTGGATTCTTTTGTATAATGATAAAACCAAGCACGAACAATCCCTTGTTATTAAAATTGTTCTCCTTGAAACAAGGATTGGTACTAACACAATCTTGGCTTTGACATTATTTAAAAGGATTCTCTTATATGGAAATATCAACATCAATTTGTATATGAATACTCAAACTGTAATTTTACAACAAGATTCTGTGGGTACAATCTTATTAGATGGTCCAATATGGAAATACCTACACCAATTTGTATATAAATACATGTATTGTAATCTTTCAAACGGTACTTGCATAATCTCGACTAAGAAATTACTACATAACAATGTGCGTTATTCATTATAGTAGTTACTGCTGACTCAACAATGAATATATATCTACTATAAAAATAGTAACTTTTTATTTTTTATTATTACAAAACAACTTGGCCTTGTACTTTCTCTTTCAATAAAATACTATTACCGCTATACAATAAATGACCAATAGATATTGGCCTACCTGAATAACAGATATTTGGTACGTTGGTATTAGTAGGTAGGTGGTCTAGGATTGTTTATTATCAATTCATAATAAATATATTCTAATGTTGTAAACGTTCACTTTAGTATGCAAAATCAAAAATATCACAAATTTTTATCAAGTAAATATGAATTTTGCGCTTGATTCCCTCATCAAGTTAATAGCCATTAGCTCTACCTCTGTCAATGCTTAAGGTTAGGAGATGATGATGATGACTTTGGTTTGTAGAAGAAAATGTGGTGCACAGTAAGAGGAAGTTAACCACCCTTTTTCAGAACAAAAACTGTAAAATTTTGGCAATTTTCCCATCATAGCACACTACAAGGCATTGCAGCTCGCCTAAAAATTGGAAGAAGCAAAACTTCATATTAATACATTTGATTTACTAGCGATATTCCAACTTTTATTCTTGGCCCCTGATATGATATATATCTCCTTGATAAAATTATATCTGTATAAACAAACCTACTTCGTATACTTTATAAATACACTTATATCAACACTAACAGGAGATTAGAGATCTTAGCATTCTAACTCTAAGCTTAAATAACATACTGGGGCCTTATTCTCCAAACATTACTTAGATTGAATTCAGATTTTAAAAATACAGTAATCTGATTAGAGACCTAAATTTAAAATCAATTTTAGTGATAAACCAATAATTTGAGTTGCAGGGAATAAGGTCCCCAATTCATTATTTTCACATTATCACTCTGTTTAATATCTGTAAACAGAAATCTTGAAAATCAAAAAAAATCATATCACTATCAGAAGACAAAATATATAAAAATATATGAGTATATCAACAAAAATTGACAACATAAAGGTCCTATATTATGAAATAATGAGCAATGATCTTACAGGCAGTGTTACGGAATACAAAGTGCTATAGAAGCATTAAGCATAGCCTAAGTAAGGAGTGCACTTCCAGAAATATAGTTAAAAAGTTTATATATTAGACCATGCATTTAGCACAAGGATTGAAAATATCCACTTAAGTTCCTACATAATTTGAAAAAAACAAAATCTTAAATGTATATTTTGAAACTAGTCAAACATGTCTGGTTAATACAACCATATCAAGAATCCTTAACGCACAAACAAGAGCAGATTGTAAAGGAGGCCTATCAGTTGCAACAAAAAAAATTCTGATAAATGCTTTGACCTACATGTTCATGATATCCGCATTTTAAAATTTAAAGTTAATAACTAATTTAAAAGGTGGCTTACTGAGTGAAACATCTATTAATTGAATAGTCTAAACGCATACTTAAACATTAGATATCAACTTTATAAATATTTAATGTGATGTAAAACTATTTCTTCACACCTTAATGGAAATAGAAAGAAAACAAAACTATCTCCATGAAAGTTTGAGAAACTTTGGACAATAAATGTTAAAATTAAATTTAAATAAATTTTCAACTTACTTGATTTATGCCTATAAATTCCATATTTTCTTCAAAAACGAACACATATTCCCAAATAACAGTACACAATAAGTAAGTTATAAAACACGATTTGTATTGAATATTGATATATACTGTGCTATATCAACCATATACCACACTTAATATTAGTATATTTATTATACTTATCACCAGTTTTCAACTAATTCTTATCCAACTGAGAATCAAGTTGCTGAAAGTCTGAGAATGAATGAAAAAATAGTTGATAAAAGTTTGACTGAAGTCTGATCACTGCAGTAAGACTACCTCTACTATTCCTATAGTGTTAAAGCCCCTTTTACAACTCTTACTGAAGACTGACTCAGTGTGAGGCTTAACCCAACTCTTAGCCAATAGGTGTAGAGAACAAATCAGCCGAACCAAATCAAATCTCAAACTTTACAGACACTTCCATTAATTTCCAGTTTATCCTGTATGAAGAAAAAGACTATGAAAGACTAGAAGATATTTGTAAGGTAGGTGAGATTATTCTATGCATGTTTTGATCAGTTTTAACTAGTCTAGTCTCTGGCTAGGCTAGTTATATAGTTGTTTATCAAACTATAGTGAAATAGTCATACAGTAAAACTATCAGAGTATACAAACTTCACATGGTGTTTTTCTTTTATGTTATTTACTACAAATTTTTAAATTTTACGTTGATTCTAGTCATATTTATATTGCTATTCAGTGATTTTATATATAGAAGATAAAAACACCATGATGCTGGTATATAGGTTAACGTTGTATATTGTAACTATAGTTCACAGTAAGATATGTCATTATATGAATGAAATGCCAAATTTATATTTGCATGTTTGGTTTAATAGTTAGTATTATATAATAGTATAGTGTAAGTAAGTTTAAAAAAAAAATATTCTGTTAAAAGTACAATTTCAATATATTTTTTATACATAATTATTGACAGTGTTTCAAAGAGATATAATTGCAGTATTGTAGTAGAGCATTATGCTTCCAATCTACAATTTTATGGACATTTTTAAACCCTCCATTCTTTATGTTTCAACATAAGGTAAAAGTCATACATTTTTGTCAACAATCAGATGAACAAGACATGAAATGCCACCTTTGTAGTTACATGTTTCAACCCCGTAGGTGTGTTTCTATGAGCAGCAATGTGTTTTATAATGCAGAAAAACAAGTAGACTCTAAATGTATCATATGTGCAACATGCATATAATATCTACTTATAGTATCAGTTAAATGGCAAGTGTTTTGGGACATACCACTCTACATATGTAAGTTTTCAACCCAGATTCCAGTAATCATGCAGTTCAGAGGGGGTAACATGGTAAACAGAGGTCTAGTGTGCACTTTAAAGATCTGTTTTCAGTTGAGCGAGTCTGCTTATGCCATCACTGTGGTTAAATTTCCCTCTTTGCACACTGCATGTTATTGCCCTTCTTCATAAGCCCAATCAGGTCCAGAAAATTTTAAGTGACCTTTGCTATTTTGAGTAATTCTTCTGTCATCACCATACATTGCGGATCCACCTACGTATATTTCTGTATCTAATTTACATATCAGACCAACATTATTGTCAAGGCTAGGAAAACCTGTAAAAATTCAATGGTGGCTTATCTTTACATTTGGCATGATTGGAATCAACACGGAACCTTGGGTAGGTGACAAGAATCTAACTCCTAGACCACCTAAGATCTGTCTGTGTTTATAGAAGATGATAGCTCACAGTATATAAACACTTAAACATGTAATATACAGATAACTTATCTTCAACTGTTAGTTTTTTAATATTTCTCAAAATTATCTCCAGAACTATTTATAAACATATAAACATACAGAAACAGTAGAATAATAATCATTTATGATTCAAAGAGATCATTATTTCATCCATAATATTATTAAAACCAAGATGAAGATGACATTTTACATAACAGGATGGAGGGAGACCACATTCAATCTTTTATTTCTGATAAAGGGTCTTCATTAAAATCATTGTGAAAGACAAATAGCTATATGTAAATATGAATGCTCATTTTGTCCATGCCCTTATAACTAAATGAAGTCATAAAACGAGTTAGTTTTAGTGGAATTGCAAGAACTGAAAAAAAAAACCTGAAACCCAAATAGTAAATAGTTATAGTAAATAAATAGCATAAACACTTCTAGAATATTTTTTACTTTTAAAGTTTCAATATAGTAGTTACATTGTCATCAGCAATTGGATATAATGAATGAATGAATATAATGAATGAATGAATATAATGAATGAATGAATATAATGAATGAATGAATATAATGAATGAATCTCAATGAATGAATGAATGAATATAAAGGAAGTATATTTATTTCTGTGTTATTCCAACCATCTATTTCTGACTGGGTTTAAAAACAAGCTATTGAGTGTAATAGTAATTAACAATTCCACTAATTATCTTTAATTATAATAATTATAGTTATTACCTCCCTTTTATTCACATTATAATGTCCTTTCTCCGTATCAATTATCTTTCATAGAACTAGCTCGGCGTTCCATTAACTGCTTCTGACAAACAGTTTTCAAAAAGGAATTTATTTTGCCTCCAGTAGTTTGTTCATAGACCATTTACATTCATTTAATCATTTGATTCAAGGTTTTTTTTTACGTATTCTACAATAACAAAACCCAATTACTAACAATCTGAACTGTAAAATGCAACCCCCAACTGAATTTACAGTTTGGCATACAACTTTTCAAGTATGTGAACCCTTACCTGGAACACTAGACAGTTCTGATCATTCTCTTATATATGAATCAGCAATGTTACTGTTATTTTGGTAAGACTAACAAACTAAGTTCAAGGATCCAATCAAGAAAAAAATGATTTCATACTGTATCTCATTATATATGCAATCATATTTGCATAAATTATCATTATATATGTAAATATAAGTAATTATAAGTATATTATTGAGACTTGTAATGTTTTTTTCATTCACAATGAACATATCGGGTGTCCCAATAAAAACGTCCCCAAGTTTGACGGTGAGTATCTCAGCTGTTGGTGAATCGATCTCTTTCAAAATTCTCACAGATTTACTTCAACATGTCCTCGTCAGACCTTGAAAATATGAAAGTCATCAAATAAAAATTGTACGAGTACTGCCACGAACAAAATAGCATGTAAAAAAATTCAATATCAGAGCAAACTACACATTTCAACTTGTTTCTATTGTGCTTTCACCACATCGACCACCAATATCATTGATTTTCCATTCAGAAATCCTCTCACCAATATCATCTTAAGGTATTTTCTCCCGAAAAGCAACCTTTCTGCCTTTCAATTCCTGTTCAGTCAGTTTCTTTCATTGGTGTAGGTAATGACTCCAGGCAGTGTGGGATTCTGGAACAAGTGTACTGCACTTGGATTAGAAGGACACATTGACTGAACAGGAACTGAAATGCAGGATGGTTGCCTCTCAAGTGGTACCTTTAGATGAGATCCGTGAGAGTTTATCAGGATGGAAAATGTTTGATATTGATGGTTGATATGGTGAAGGCACAATGAACACAAATTCAAATATGTAGTTTGCTCTGATATTGATTTTTTTTACATGCTATTTTGTTCGAGCCACTACTTGTACAATTTTTGTTCGATGACTTTCATATTTTCAGTGTCTGACAAGGATATGTTGAAGTAAATATGTGAGAATTTTGAAAGAGATCGGCTTATCAGCAGCTGAGGTACTTTGCGTCAATGTTGGGGACGTTTTTTTTGGGACACCCGATATATTATATATCAACCATTAAAGGGATTATAAAAAGGTTTACTAAACTTTGTAAGATGTATTGGACTAGAGCATCAGTTTGCACCATTCCAATTTTAAATCAAACGTATGTGGGTTTGACTTAACTTAAACTAAGCAATAATAAAAATGAAAAAACTTATGATGCATAACATTGAGGGAAATGGGCTTCGAATTTAAGCAATCATTTCAAAAATGAGATTTTTCTCTGTATTTTAAAACAATTCATTATTCAACAACAACAAAAAAACTTTCAAGGATTTAAACTTGACTTGATTGAAATTAATTTGATGTAGAAATATTCCATCACAAAACAATTCAAAAAACATGTTCCTAGAGTTGGCGGTGTCAGTAGTTAAAAGCTGAAAACGTTACAAGGTAATTAGATTTTTGGCTTGTAATTGTAAGGAATGTAGTATATAATGATTTCATTTCACTATTTACATTTAGAAAATATCTTCAATTTGACAGTTTCCATCAGCTCAGATTGTCTGCCTTTAACAATGTCAGAAACTGCTTCAAGACCTCATTCCCAATAGAACAGCCTTTAGGACATTGAAATGAAATTTTCTGACAGCTGCCCAGGGATAATTAAAACTGGACAAGGGTTTGTGTATCTGTATTCAGATTTGAAGATCCCTTGAGTGACCTGAAGAACTCTTGTATCTTGAGGGTTAAAATATTATCATCTTCATTTCTACTGGGAACTTTCTTATGATTAAGATGATTCAGTTAACCTTATTGCTCACAGCTCTGGGAGAAAATTATATAATAGTGATAACAAATTAACAAAATCCGCAAAATTTTTTAAATTCCTTAGTTTGATCATTCACTGTTAAATTGTTTGTGGTGTTTTTACAATTGAAATACTACTATTGCCATGATTTTATAATGAGACAATTATACTAACTATTGCTTTCTAAACCAGATACACAATGCTGATTTAAAGGAATACAACCTCTTAGAATGAACAAAAAATATAAGTTTTCAATGATAGACTGTATGAAAAATTACATAGTTTTAAGGGTTTATTATATTCTGTCTGTGTACTTAGGACATACACATACATAATAAAACATGGCCATTTTCGTTACCTATTATCGTTTAACTATCATCTATCCATCAAGTCTTCAGAAAGCTTTGTCATCCTATTCTGAGAATGGATTATTTGTAAATTAAAAGGGGTTAAAGAGTCTACAAAGGTGGTGTTTAACCTGTTTTTAAAAATAAATCACAGGAATTTCTGGAGGCCCACACAATGAGAAACATTTATTAGGCATATTATATAAATCTCCTGGCATAACACATCCATTTTGTAACTAAATCCACCAAAATTCAAATACTTACACAAAATAGAAGACTGAGTCTATATTTCTTAGCAGTAAATCTGTTAAAAGGTATTATTTAAAAAAATATTTAAAATGTAGGTGTCTAATCAGATATAGTGTTAACTTAATTGAATTATAGTCTTTATCTAAATTGTTAATACAGGTTTATAAAAAAATATAATGAAGTTTGGCAAAATAAAACGTGATGAAATGGAATTACACGCAGTTTAAAAAGGTTTAAAGCAGTAAGATTTAAACTCATTTTGAATGAGATTTGCCATATTGTGCAAAGTTGTCAAATAAAAATTTCTTAAGTACATTAAGCTGTGATATTCCATTTTCATTGCTGATATACTTTGATGGTTTATTATAACTTGATGAACATACAAAATCCTGATCTGGAGAGCTCATTTGAAAATTGGGGTTTACACTCCAATATTGGAACTGGAGGCATTGGTATTATGTTAGCCAATTCAATATACCTTAAATTGTGTAATAATATGTCAAAATTATACATTTTCATCAAGAAATAAATATAAAATTTGAATTGATCTCCTGCATGATGGTAAATTAAAACACAAGGTATTTTATTAGAAACTTTAATTCATTCAAATCATCTGTTGAGTTCACAAGCCTGGAGCTATTTAAACTATTGACGATAGAAAGAAAGATGAAGATGATTCAAGTCTTCAACTCGTAAGCTCCTTACCGTATTAAATTGATCTGGAGTGTGATCTAGAGGTGATCAACATCATTGATTAGTCTTTATTTCAAAGTCTTTCAAAGCAATTAAAATTTAAATAGCTACGGTAATCCTGTTTGATGCTCTACTCTTATTGGATATAAAAAATGTCGTCTGTTGATAACAAAATTTCTTCTTTATTGGATTTTTGATTCTTAACATAGTGAAAGAAGACTTGATGTGTGGGAGACATTTTAAATCTGCTTTGAGTCTAGTGGTTGGACAGCTGAACCTGGAGAACATCTGGTTCTTAATTCACTTGAAAAGGAAATGAAACGAAGTTTTACATCCTACTTTTCTGCACTTGGTTTTCTAGTGAAGATCAGTAATTCGACGTGTGCAAAAACATAAATGCTGCTAAAGCCTACTCCTTTTGATTTTTAACTATTGAGGGATCTTTAATATGCAAAGACGACCCTGCCTCTATTTTTTGCTGATCCAGATCTATGCGGAAGTTCTTTGTAGTACATTTAAAGGGTTACACTTACTCATGGTACCATATTTCAGCTAACCTTTAATAAATAAATAAACTTTATTTGAACTGTAGACTAAGTGCATCTGGCTTAAATAAAATGACTTGACTAGCTCTGCTGTGTTTGAGGTCTGTCCTATCCCTGAAGTATCCGATCCTATTATATTCTAATACATAAGAAATCATCTGAAAGGAAATGTAGATTTCTATCTTACTTTTCCTTTACCTCATTGATCTTATGAATACAGAGATACCCCAAGAGAGTTGGCAGACTTTAATTTGAACACTGAAGCATGTCATCCTCTGATTGCCTCATTGACTACAACGAGTGTTGATTGTTCAAATCAAGTTCAGACTGACCATGACATGTATTCAATCTGATAAAACAAGTCCACCAATTGGAATCAAATGATTAAATTCATAAATGGCTGACCACTGGAAGGTCAAGGTCATCATAAGAAGCGAGAAAATGATCAGTAGCAATTAACATTGGGTCATGTTCAGCCCATAACTTATTTATTTGATAAAATCTTGGTAAAGAAGGTAATTAGGGAAGAGATTTGCTTCCTTATTGACTGTATGGCTTCCAGCTCTCACAAATCCAAAAGTTTCTGATGTAACTGTCCTTGCTTTCTAGTATGATCCCAACTCTTGTTAAACGAGCTAAAGCTTACAAGTTGAAGAACTCTGGAATTCGAAGATGAGAAAATAGAAATCTAGGCTTATGCCACGTGCAGAAGAATTGGCCATAATCTTTTTATGTTGTACGATTCCAAGAGCAAACACGTGCTTGAAAAATGTAGAAGCAGCAGCGATTCACCCATAGAAATACCTATTACATGTTTGTATTCAGTTTCATGATATATAATGACATTGACAATTTATTATTTTTTTATATATAAAATATTTCATTCACATAAAATGAAAGGATTTAGATTGTGTGGGCCTATAGCTGTTGTCCTAATTGTGTTGATGAGTCAGCCATAATTATCAGTAATCAAAACTATTCTCTCAACAAAATGACATATATACTTTCAAAGAAAAATATTCATTGATATGACATTGATTTCTGACAGAAGTCAAATTGCCATGGGACACCACGACCCTACTCATTTGACATAGGGACCTGAATTCCTTCAACTCACTGAAGTAAATTTGATTTTTAAGTGAATGAATGTTGATTACTGATTGAATTTTTATCGTCCTATCATCTCATCTCGTATCAGTCAACAGATCAATGTATTGGTGATCACTCGACCCAAAATTACAATATAAAGGTGATTCAGTTCATAAATTTCTCGTCATTTTAGGTCATTTTCTTGTAATGATGAATAAAATAAGTCACCGACCTGCCCATCCTAATAGTATTATAGTGTACTTTATATTTGATGTTTTTCATCAATTTTATGATCAAATAATTTTAGACCCACTTATAACATACCAAATAAACAATTATAATACCAGTGTGGACTATCAAAGCAGAGATAACTCATGGCTCTTGAAGTTCCCAACTGAACATTTTAACATGTAAATTAAGATTTTGCATCATTAGTCCTCATTAAATTATTGAAAAATCTGGAAATTGTAGCACTTTTACATATATTATGTCCTCAAGATCCAAATTGCAGTCAGTCATTTTGTTGCTCAAATCAGACATCTTAATTGAAGAACACCATCAGGTATTCAGAAGAGTGAGCATATCATACCTTTATGGTGACACCATCATATCAGTGGAATACGTTAGTTTTTCTAAGGTCTATTTCATGCAGTAGACAAGAAGTTTAATTAATGTTTCTACTTGTAGTGAAGAAGTTTGTCTGTTTACTTCAAAAGTTAAAGAAAAACAAATTGTAATCTATTTTTTAATATTGTATAGACAATGAGAAAGAAGTTTAATTATAGACGTGACTTAACACCATTTCAACTCATTCTTCACACAAGATGGTCAATTTAAACTTCGGTATTAAACTAATGGATCAACCTATAGACTTATTGGTCTTACATGATTTACAATGGTTGCCAATTTCCGCTTGTCTTGTATTTTACTGGTGTAGAAAAAGTTAAAAAGATGGAATTAGACATGACTGTATTGTATCTTGGCATCAAGTACTAGCTATCAAGGAAGACAACATTTAGCCTTGTCTAGACCAGAAATTGGTCATGTACTTAGATATTTTAACAGAAATAGCAGGGAAGGAATATTTTAAAGAGCCACTTTGTATAGGTGAGATTAAGCTGTCAGATACAACTGTTAATATATTGAGATAGAGATGCTATGATAGAAAGGACATTAATAAACAAGGATATATTCTAAAGGTCATTTCAAGTAGCATGGTGTGATGGTGATCCTGCATTTAAAAATCACAGAACAAGATATAACTTTCTGATTGAGAAAATGTTCAGAATGGTATACTCCCACTAGAATTGTGCTAACTTAAAGGGATAGCGAAGTGATTTTCTAAACTTTGTTTGTGTATCAGGGACACTGATAGCATCATTTTGAGCCATTCCAATTTACATTAAGACATCTGTGGTTCTTGCAATTCCACTAAAACTAACGTGTTTTATGACGTCACTGACAGTGATTTGCATAGATATCAATAGTAGCTTTCAGTAAATCAATGGTAGTGACGTCATAAAACGCGTTAGTTTTAGAGGAATTGCAAGAACCACAGATGTTGGAATGGAAATAAGAATGGCGCAAATTGATGCTATCAGTGTCCCCGATACATTTACAAAGTTTAGATATTCTCTGACAATGCCTTTAAGTTCACTTCCTTCTATATTGCATTCAATGATTGACCCAAATAGAATATGGAATAATGTAATTCAAATAGAATGAGTAACTCATTTGGTAAATAAAACAGGTGTTCGGAGTTTGGTGTTTTCAATAACTCCTGATGGCAACTGGATGTTTCAAACTCCATTGTTCCTGTCCTGTGTAACCTGTTCTTTAAAAGCATTTAAAATAGGAATTCTACATTGAGTAGTTTTTCCCTTCTAAGCTTTTTTACAGTGTCTTTGCACCAAAGAATTTTATTGCAAAGTGTCTTTGCACAAAAGAATTTTATTGCAAGACCAAATCTCCAATTGTAGTTTTAGAAAATGACCACTGTCCAGTTTAGTTTTATTCAAACTATGTCAGGAAAATATATTCATGTCCTACATAGCTAAAGGCCTCAGTATTTGGTACACAAACGGTTAAATTAACTGTAAATAACAACAAAGTACACAGAATAATAGGAGATATTTTCTCAATAAAATGTATGTAAAATCCCTAAAGCTGAGGATTTACCTATACAATAGTAGCCTATGGTTTCTTTGTTGCAGTACTTATTCAAACACCTACACAATTTCTTTCTTTTTTAATAATAAACAATTCTGGACACTAACAATTTGTTTGTCAACTGGACAAGCTTTTCATCCATATAAATGCATGTCATATGGTTGTCTAAGAGTTTGACGAAACATGAATATCGGTAAACTGTTGTCAAAATGCTGCTCTACAAATTCAAGGCTTAAAGGGATTGTAAAGTTATTTTCTAACCTTTTATGTGTATTGGGGTAGCATTGAATTGTACTGTCAAGATGTTTGTGTTTCTTGCATTTCTCCTGTAACTAACAATTTATGACTATACCATTGCAATAAGAACCTTTGCATAAAACTTCTTTAAAGCCCTTTCTTTCTTCTCATCTTGACACGTTTCAGAAATGTCAGAAACAGAGCAGAGCGGGGAGGACAAGATATTAGCTCAATTACCTCATAGTTTGCTATTCATTCACAAACTTGCATAAATACTGCTTCTTGTTTTATTTCAGAGCAGAATAATTAATTGGATCCATTTTCCTCCAGAGAAATCTGTTTTCTTGTAAATCACAGCAAAATCTTCCACTCAATTCTGTTAATCAATCTTGAAAGAAAGTTTTAATTCTTTAACAATTCTATCAAGTTCCTGTTTTTATAATTCAACCACAAAAGCTTTGAAATCTGCAATTGAGGCAATTACTTCAAGAAAGGATCTTTTTCTGATAATTTGCAGGAAAGGTTACTTAAGTAAAAGACCAGCAGGAATTAAATTGGTACCATAAAAAAATTCCAAAAAATTAACTACTAAGAAATTTAAATCTAATTTTTGGACTTGAAAGCATTAAACTTTGGCATTCTAGTTTTAGTGATGATAAGAGAAATGAAGGAAAGATGTTAATTCTACTTCAACTCTGTAACATAACATTTCAAGTCTGTTTTCTTCACCTCAAGTGGTCTAACAGGTCTCTCTGTATCGACAAGTCAAATAATAAATATATAAGAGGTTACATAACGACTTGCATGCAGCAGTAAATGAGTTTGTTGAGAGAATAATAAATAAAATCAATGGAGATTTCAGAATTCATTAGATCCTAATCATTACTGGTGTTTCTGTAGTTTAAGCTTATATTGCTGTAGGTTGCTGTGCCAGTCTTGATTACTGGACATCGAAATTGTTAAGTACTGTACACTAAACAAATTTTCGACAACATGTGGCAACAAAAATTTGGTCCTGTACACACATTACAACAAGACGACAACATGTTGCCGAATGTTTCCGAAATGTAAACACTATAAAAATTTTGCGACAACTTGGAATTTTGGCAACATGTTAACTAACAAGTTGTTGAAAATGTTGTTAGTGTGTACAGTACTAAGTGTGGGTGTCCTCTCCCTATAACCATCATGCTTTATATTTCAATTTAATTTCTAATCTTACTTCATACTCTTTTTTTCAACCATTTAGTCCAGTGATGTTAAATAATAATAATAATAATAATATCTTTATTACAAAAGGGTAGAAAATTAGGCCATACATTACCGATGAGCATCAAGATAATCCTGAATACCCAACGATAGCCCCTTATAGACAATACAACCATACACAAGTAAACAAAAAACACCACAATAACCAATTATTACAAGGATGACAAAATTATATGTACAGTTTATATAAAATCAATACAGGAACAATTTTTAGAAGAACCAACCAAATAATATAAAAAATAGCCTCCATTTACATCATGTTATAATTATAATTGTTCTTTCATATTTGATCTCGTTGCCATATCTAATTATGATGCTCTACTATTATTTAATCAAAATTTAACACAGGTCATGGTTATTCAATTATTTAAATTCCACCGAGACAGTGTTGCATGATGGGAATATTAACAACACACTGTTCAACATGAAATTCTCTCTTGTCGAACAAACTTTTTATCACTTTCCCTTTCATAATAAGCAATTTATAAATTGCACCATTTTTGTTTGTTTTCATTTCTGATTGGGAACCAACACATAATGGTTGCACACAAAGATGGCCAACCAAGAGACAGACATTCATTGGTGTAAACAATTTACATCATTAATTCCCGAAAACCACCACGAACCAACCAACTACAACTGAATTTGAGACACATCTTGTAAATTAATCTCGTAAAAGCTATAATAGTTGTCAACAAGTTAAAAAAATCCCTGTATCAATATACAGACATATTGATGGAAGCTTACACCAATTAGAATGTGCACATGTCAAATCTGAGATATGGAATTAAAGAAACAACCTATGTTCATGAGGAATAATGAGGGCAGATGAGGTTTTCATCGTCATTAAACTTTCACACCCTGGCGAGACTCAAACCAACTGCCACAATTTCTTTCATAAAACCAAGCAAAATATGTCATACAAAATTTTGCACTGAATTAAGTTACTCATCAAAAAACTTCATCCAGATATTTAAAAAAAACACTATAAATTTATTTTATTAAATTCATCTAAAACGATAATATTTAATAAAGTTGACATTTAGACTCAATATGGATCCTCACTTAGTGCTAAATAGAAATAAATCTTGAATCTTTCAAAAAGTTAATTGTATGAGTTAGTTGATTCATACTCGTGAAAAACATTCCAATTAACTTCATTCATTTTCTTGATGACTGTTTTTATTTATTACATAATGCATTGGTTATTGATTCCAGTGCCATAAAAGAACTTTCAACGCTATTTTATTAAAAACATGGCAACGCTATTTTTCTAAAGAAATGGTATTGCTATTTTTTTCAAAATGTTACAGTAGCCAATAAAAAAGCTCTGATCAAAATCGGCACATTTATTTTCTATTGTGTCACTACTCCATTAATATACAGTCTCACAAACTCTGACATCATAAAATCTTTAATTGTCTGATCTGACAAAACTGGCGGATGAACTCCCAACTTGAATCAATATTGCGTTGACTGTGATGTTGAATGATTAACAATAAAATGGTCATAATAAGGGATACAAATGATTAATCAACAATTGTATAAAGAAGTGATATATCAGCCTCTATTAATACCCTATTCATTATACTGGTAATACCGGTACCGAGCAGAGCAGATATTCAGGTTTATTTTTTTAAATATGTGGGTCAATATTTTAGATCTGAATTCAGGAATCAGATTCATAAGTTGTTATATATTCATCGATCATATATGAATAATATTCAGTAGGTGGACTTAAACACTACTTTATCTTCATACATGGAAATATCCACCTTTAAAATGAAACTTGCTGACTATAGCAAAATATCTCATTATATTTAAGAGCTTCCGTCATCTATTTGAGCATAATAAAGCATATATTGGCATAATAAGATGTTCCAGCATGGTCTAATTAGTACTTTTTGTAGCCCATTACATACTTCAATAAAACCAAATTTCAAAGAACCAAACTGAACAAGGCAATAACGAAACTGAAATGTATCTTTTAACATTAAAATTTCAATACCAAGAAGTTTGTTCTTTTAGCTAAAAGAAAGGATCCTCCTCCATCCAAGTCATTACCCACTTATAAAAATAGTTGTATCTTTCTTTCCATCAAATCCAACCAGGAAGATCGAAACATCTCTAGAACCAGGATGATATTGACTCTTGGTATTTATGTAGATAAATATAATCAAGATAGGAGTATATTGGGTATGAAATATTGATGTTGAGTTTCTGTAAACTGACTGATATTGACTACCATTCTATCTCATATCATCAATAATATATCTCACAATCAAATTTCAACTCTTATACATGTCAACAAAAAATTGTTATCATTAAATTGTCACACCTCTTAGCACTTATCATAACATCTTCTCTTCTTACTACATCTAGCTTTCAAGAGAAATGAATTTTTTACAAACTGACAAAATTATTTACTCTTTTAATGTTTGTGTATTTTTTATATCCAAAGAGAATTTCAGAAACTCAGTTCATCCAATGCATTTTGCATGTTATTTAAAAGTTCTTATTTGTACGTACTTGCCTTCCTATAATTCTTAAACAATTTATCACCACTGGCTCAACTAGTGGGTTGGGCCCTTTCTAGGGTGCATATTTCATATTTCATGTTCTTTTTTTTTTAGAACAGGCATATTTAAAAAAAATGTTTTTTATTTATAATGTTTCGTTCTCTTATGCTTAAGTGGTTTAATCAGTTGTTTTCAATAAATTTTATTCTAATTGCTACTCTGTACAGAATGCACCTTGTTTAAGAGACATTTTAATGAAACTAAAGTGAAATATTGTCAGCCATTATTCAACCAGAATCCCCAGGAAGAATTAACGAGATCTTACTCTATTTCAGATACTAGTTATAATATTACTCAAGATAATGAATAAATTATACAGTTTTACAGCATAGGTGAGTTATCAATTTAATTTACAAACAGATACATTAATTTACATTTCACTTACAATACGTTACTTTACATTAGTTATCTATGTTAATTTACATATTACCATTATTTACAATTTAATCACCACTTTACATTAATTTACAATAAATTAATTTACAATTCCATTTACAGATACATTAATTTACATTATTTATTTACAGTTCACCACTTTATGTTAAATTACAATACATAACTTTACATAAGTTACTTATGTTAATTTACATATTATCGTTAATATTCACAATTTCACCTCTTTACATTAATTTACATTGAAATTTACATTAATTGACAGTATTTACATTTCACCACTTTATGTTACAATTACAATACATTACTTTACATAAGTTACCTATGTTAATTTACATTTTACCATTATTTACAATTTCACCTCTTAATATTAATTTACATTAAAATTTACATTAATTACATTAGCTATTTACAATTAAACTTGTATATTAATTTACATTGCAGTTATTTACATTAAATAACCTACCTAACTTACCTATAATTTCTTTTTACAATTGATCTTTTTAAATAAATAAATTACTTACAGTTTTTCGTTTTACAATCTTTTACAATGTAAACTCAATGGAGAATGATCGTACATATAAAAAATCATCATATATAGACATATTTTATGCACTATACCAATAGTGTTAGGGTAATAATTGCCTATAAGCAGATGATATATTACCATTGCTGGAAAAGCAATAATGGCTTGAAACTTTTTAAGTGAAACTTTTTAAGTGAGGCTTCTTCAGCTGGTTCAACCAGTATAATTTGTCACATATATCTCCGACATGCATGTAAGGTGTGGCGTTTCCTCCAAGATATATATAAATTTATAGTCTTGCTGCCAACCCAAGTCTGGTTGTATAATAAATATCAGACTAGGTAAATTAAAGTCAAGTTATTGATAGGAAAATAAAGATAATTACAGGATCTCCAGTTTTAATTGATTCAAACATTGATAGAGTAGAATAAAACTGGAGAGAAAATTAAAACATTGCTGTCTTAAATCTCTCTTAAATCATTCCAACTTGCTGTAATTGACAATCATTCTAGACTAGACCAATTCTTACAAGTAATTAACTTACACCAAATTACACAATCTTACCTTATTTACTGTCTAAATTAACAGACATAGGGAAGGATATTGAATCAGGTGCATAGAATACAGAAGATAAACATTAACTCCTTTTACATTTAATGAAAATACAAAATGAAATGGAGTTGTACATTATATTTTACTGCACATGTTTGGGATATCAAGGACAGGCAATAGACATTCAGTGGACAATGAGGGAAATTGTGCCAGTACAAATAAATTACTGTACTCTGTTATCCATAGACTCATAGAGCCTTGTCCCATTAAAAGGCTAGATGCTTTTTCCATGACCGCCCTTCCAACCACCTCACTGACAAAGGTATCATCTTTACCCATGCCAGAATTGAACCCTGGAACTTCAGGTTAGCAAACAAGCATTTAAGTCACTGTGGCCGCCTCTATTAAAAAAAAGTACAAGGCCCCTTGTGTTATATACTTGTGTGGTATGATATATGTTCATGTTCCATTATTTTGCCCCAAAAAAGAACCTAAATTAACCGATGAACTCTAAATTATGACTCAAAGGATAACTCCAAATGCCTTTAAGAGGAATCAGTTAAACCTCAATACCACTGAACTATATATATTACATCCTTTAGACAACCTTGACATTCGACCCAACCAGATCTTATGAAGTCTCAAATTACCAAACCAAAGTACCATCTGATTGAACCAATGGAACTACCACTACCAACAACTACCTAGTGTGCGATATAAGCTGCTGCTGGAAGTGAACGTTAACTTGTCATCTACCAACCAACCAACCAACAACCTTGATCTAGATCTATGTCCTCACCTATAAGTCAAGTGTCTCTTATCCTGTCCTTTTTTACGCAGGAAAAGGTTCCAAAACATTGAAATGATGTCAAGAGAGATGAGTAATGTAGCCAGCAGGATGATCTTATATTATAACACAGGCACTGGTCAGAGATTATTCCTGTAAACTATCATTTTCTGACATCAGCAGAACGTCGAGTATAATATTTTGGTATTAGTTATATTTGCCGCTAGCAGAAAATACCATTTGATGGATTGAAGGCACAGAAAAAGTTTCATTAATTTGTGAATTAGACGTAGTAAACATACGCAGAAATTGTAAATTACCAGATCAGCAAAACAAATAAAGAGAGATATTGCCTGCAGGAGAACGGTAATATTGAGTGTTTGTTGTCAGATCTACCAAGAACACCATTAGTGTTTTTTTCTCACCTTAATATCAAGAATTTTTTTACAGTTAAGGCATAATAATATTATCTATCTGTTATTACAATTTGTATGGTTGTTATCATTGCTATTGTTTTATCAACAACATAGAAACCTTATTGTACTAAGACGTGCTTGCTAACCCTCTGAATTCTAATGAGTACCATGAATTCATATGCAATGCAGTTGACCATCAGCTCAAAATATTAGATAAAATTGCAGTAATTATTTGAAGAGAAGACAATAACATGGATTCTGATAAATGATTGAAATTATAATGGAATAAGCAATAAAGAAAATATATTTGACGCTATTTTAAGTTGAGAATCATTAGATGATAAGTTGACAGTTGTTTTCAGATAATAAAACCCAAGCACGAACTATTCAGCCGTAAAAGAAATCTTGAAATCCATGTAAACAAATTGGCATTCATTGGTAGCAGCTAATGAACTTTTCATTTGAGGAAGTATATTAATAAATGATAAATATTTCATACTTGCTTCATACTTCATACATTGCTGCTCAATGATATTACATAAATAGGTTATTGATTTCTGATTTCTGTCACAAAATAATTTTAAAGTTAAACTTTCAAGGCAGTTAATTTAATAAAATTCAACATTAAGGGAGATATCTTTCTGAAGGTCAAGTTAACAGTTTTAACCATGCTCAATACTGAATATAGATGTGTCAGTTGGTAGAAAAACTCAGTATAATGTTAAGACAATGACAGTTGAATAATATTATTATTATGATAATAGATAGGTAATATAAATATATTAAGGTATCTTACGAGATATCACCAAGATAGCATACTGTTATCTCCTAGTAATATACATATTCCACAAGGTCATTCTTACTATCATTTACTATCATACTAATTAACCAACATACTTACTTATGTTAGTATTTACAGGGATACAGTAATTACTAGGGTAAAAACATGTTGCAGAATACAGTAATTATTTACAATCATGTATGCATGGGGCAATTACTAAGAAATCATGTTCATTTTGGAAGGATACAAAATTATTTGTTGTTATAGAATACATCGATTATTTTCAAATGTAGTTCACAGTAATCATTTACAAACGTGGTTCACAGTAATCATTTACAAACATGGTTCACAATAATCATTTACAAACGTGGTTCACAGTAATCATTTACAAACATGGTTCACAATAATCATTTACAAATGTGGAAAGCAGTAATCATTTACAAACGTGGTTCACGGTAATCATTTGCAAATGAAGTTCACATTAATTATTTACAAAAGTGGTTCACAGTAATCATTTACAAATGTGGAAAGCAGTAATTATTTACAATCATCATAACATATTTACAAAGATAAATACTCAGTCACTCAATTGTTAAAGAAATTGAAATTTTCAAAATCAAAATATCAAAAACATCTTGACACAGGCCAGTATCCAGTAATTTGATGATTAGAAAGTTGCAAAATAAGAAGTTCTTTGACACAGGAAATCATTTATCATGACCTTTCTATGATATGACTGATGGCAAAATATTTCACAATATACTGATGTAGTTCCTTAAATTAGTTTGCCAACATATTGTGGTTTGCGAAGAGGCAAATATCAGAATAACTGTGCTCTATGACTCAGATGTATACCAAATCAGGCTTCAGGCTTAGTCTCTTCATTTTCAAGATGTAAATCTTGTCAACATGGACTGCTGTCTGAGACAAGCATTATTTCTCCATTAAAATACTTCTAGTAATTACAATCTTGCTGCAATAAGCTGCTTACAATACCATGCTCATGTTATTAGAATTACAAGTCAAGTCTTATTGTGTAAGATGAATGCTTTATATAAAAAATACCTACTGGAACAATACAGAACCGAGTAACATATTCCTATTACTTGATCGAATTTGTTGAAAAGTTTAACAATACAAGGGATATCTTTGAAGTTGGCGGTTAAACTTTTAACCTAAGCTTAAAATAGAATGTCACTGAAAAGCCAAGAATTAAAATATTAAAGGCTTACAATTAAACTATTTCATTTTCTAACTTTGAAATATCTTTAACATGTGCAGCCTGTTGCAAAAAGTGCCATGATTTATTGTCACATATGACAATATATGCTTTTATAAAATTCCAGTATGTTCAACTTACAAAACTGACAGACTTAAATAGACACACGATCGAAAATTTAACATTACTACTCCTGAGGTCAAACTCTTATTTTTTCACCACATAATTGCATATTGGCTCCTTTGCTGCCCCTATCAGTTATAACCATCTACTATAATCAGTGATCAGACAGAGTATATATTAGACTAGACATCCCTATCGAAGTATGTAATATTGGTTATCAGATACCTGTGTGATAATACAATCAGGTAATACAGGTGTAATGGCTACCTGATAACTATACTGATATTCAACATGGTGAATGTCTTTTATCAGATAGTAAACCAAGAGATTCATTTTCATAACTTTACAAACGAATTACATAGGATTCTACCCCAGTAAAAATGAGGACGAAATTTCAGTGAAAATTTGGTCAATTTCACTGAAATATGGCAAATTTTGCCATCTTTCTATAAAACTGCCAAAATTCGATGAAATTTCGCTAAAAAAATTTCAAAATTTCATCAATATTTGGTGAAACACAAAATTTCACTGAAATTTTGATGACAGTGCTGAAAATTAAGTGAAATTTTTAAATATGAATTACAATTTTGATGACAAAACAAAATTTCACTAAAATTTCAGCATGCTTATAGATAGCTTACATTATCTCCTGCAACATTTTCAAAAGATATAGAGTGTCAACAAGAGTTAAATCCATATCCATTTGACATATTTTAATTAATTCTGCCGATATGTACATTTAATTTTTCCTTTAACATAGATAATGTAGAAAAATTTTGTAGTTGTCATTAGGCCTACTCAATCAAAATAGATTTTTTTCTGTGTAGTTTTTCTGTTTTGAAGATTTGTAAAAATAACAGCTGCAGTGTTGGAGAAAAATCTGTGGTCTGATGGTTTTCTTAAATTCTGACAGGACTCTTGATTCATTATGATCTTCTCTGAAAAAATGAAAAAGAAAGATTTGCGGACTATGTTATTTATTTAGAAAACGAACAGGACCATGCAAAATAAAGTTAAATGAAATTTGGGCTAGTGAAAAAATTATAGGCCAACACATCTTCATGTCCCATGACTCCCTGGCAAATACTCCATGACCAACAGGTACTGATTTTTTGCCATTTTGGTGTATAAAATCTGTTAAAAGAATGTTATATACTAGTATAGGCCTATTGGAAATAAATGAATAAGTTTAAGTTAAGACATACCTACATCCCGAAAAAGGAAACTCGCCTTCTTGCTTGGCCTTGCATAGTCTTGACTCTTGCATAGTCTTGACTCTCTACTGCTACTGTATTGGGTCTACTTGCTGGAGTATGGAGGATGAGGAACTGTTTCTATTGCTATATCGGGACATGCCCATCATGCCCATGCATGGTCCATTTTGTTATGACATTGATGCTTCGGTCCTTCTTCAGAGTTTATCCATATTCTTTCTTGCGCTGAGATTGGTAACAATTTTCATTCTCGTCATCGGAGCTTGATCTGATATCGTTTAATTTTTATATAGGCTTATTTGTTCGTTATTATATGAACTTTTACTAAGTTTTTAGACGGCGGTATTCAGTCAAATAAAAAGATTGACCTTGACCTTGGTTTTTTTCCGGGAACAAAACAAACTCAAACGAAAATCTTATTTTTTTTCTGATTCATTTTCACTGGAATTGTGCCGTAAATGTGATGTCTTACATACGTATCAACGCTACACCCTGTCTTGATGCAATAGTGATTTAGCAAACGAAAGAAAGAAAAATATCAAAGATTATCTTCGTATCGCGAGTTATTACTCGATAAACTTCAGGAGTATGTCTTTCCACTACCGAAAATTATGGTAAAGGTAAAATTAATATTTTATTACTATTAGTTACATTCATTTAAATTAATACGAATGACAATTCAAAATCAAAACTCTTAGAGTTATTGATATTCGAAAAACGTGAAGGCACGGCGAATAAAGGTTTGTCAACAATGTCAATCCATAAGTTATTATCTTGATGGTAGTTTTCCTTTTGTGTCGGTAGTTAAGAGTCGAATGCCGGAAACGGTTCCATTAAAAACGTATCGATTTAAAAATGAAAACGAAATGTAAATAAAAAATAAAATGATCGGTCACCGCTTTATATACATAAAAACGTGTCTTATACTTCGTAGTGCGTAATTTAACCGATTTCTTGTGGTTTTTTGGAATCTATTGCTTTTAGAATGACAGGATAACATGCTGGATGGTTTTTCGTTTTGTAAGTATGTGATCATTTTTTTAACTTATATTTTCCCGCTCTTTTTTTCTACACCGCCAGTTTCGTTACTTTCTGGCGCCATATCAATTCATTTTCCTTACGACCTTATGGCAAGGATTGTGTGCTTTTGGGGATAAGGCTAAGGCATGGAATTCACGATGGAACAGTTGCTGCTGTTTGACTAATTTCAGGTAACAGCTTTTCAACCCAAAAGAATTCACAGTTTTAATAAACTCGTACGTAAGTCGAAGATACAAAATAACAAAGACTAGGTCTAGGAGTAGGCCTACTAGAACTGTAGGATTAAATGGGGGCCTCACTCAAGCTATTGATTTGTTGCCCCTGACCAGCCGAATTTAGACTTGTTCATTATTGTTGCTCTGAGTCTTGGTAGAACTGATAGTTTTAAATATGTATCCTTCAAATATATATTTATGTTTATTTTATTTTAGGTGATGTGATTGATTTTTGAGAACAAAATCACACCAATATAAAGGACCAGTTTGAAATCATTGCAGTATGAGTAAGGATACAATTTTTCATTTGGGCATCATTTAACGATGTTTAACTTGCTACAAGACAACTCTAACCTAACATATTCAGACCACTTTTCATAGGGTAGGCCTAATTGTCAGTTTGGCCCTAACCAAAATGGCCCCTGTATAAAGTCCTTGTATCGCCAATTTTTTTAATAGTTTAATCAAAGCTGCTACCGGTAGTGGAATCCTTGATTCCTTCACTTCATTTTGTATATTAATATATTTTTTTACTTAAGTTCAACAGATGCCGAGCTTAGTTTAAAGATAGCAGGCAAAATGTAGTAACTATTTTAAAGGTGAATATCAAAGCACTCTGTCCTTGATAAATCTTGCCATACTAGAAATCTATTTTGTCGAAAAGTATTCCAGTTATTGTCTTTGACTTCGTCAAGCATGCCAAAATTTAACCACATTGCTGTAACGACATATGATTACTTGGCATAAGCCATCTTGAACAAATTTTAAGCCATTCTGCAGGTCCTGTTCAGCAAAGTGATCCTAAAAATGATTGTTTACTGTGTGTGTCTTTCAAGTCTCAGGGCCTGATGCAATTTATAGCTTGAAATAATAATACTTTATTATACATTTTCTTTTTCAGGCCAAAACTTTGAATTGATGAATAAGATATCCAGGGAAGAATATGTCTCGCCAGCTAGACCATTGTTCCAAAGTTAAATAATATAAGATAAGATATTGATATTGAATAAATATATTGAAAGGAAAAAATCACCTTTTTTTTTTTCTGTCATTGGCAACAAAATATCAATTTTAATTTCAATAAAATATTTTTGGAAATTAACCTCTATTTTCACTTGGAAATTTAATGATATTTTGATGAAAATTTGCTCCTTTCTTTCAGTGAAAGAATGCCCAAATTATGGGGTAATTTCAATGGTATTTTATTGAAATATTAGTGGTATTTTGAAAGAAATTTGCCCCTTTCTTTCAGTAAAATAATGCCCAAATTTTGGGGTAATTTTAATGATATTTTATCAAAATTTTAGTGGTATTTTGAAAAAAATTTGCCCCTTTCTTTCAGTGAAAAAATGCCGAAATAATATGTGAATTTTGATACAATTTTGGTATAATTTCAGTAGAATGTCATCTTTATTTCACTGAAAATTCGACAATATTTTGCCCCTTTCTTTTGGTGTATTTTGATGAAATGTCAGTGAATTGTCAGTGAAATATCACTGAAATTTTGATGATTATTTTTACTGGGGTAGAGCACTTAATCCATCTGTGCTACAACCCTTCCCAATATCTTCATCAGATGTCTGATGGATACACAGTTCTAATTACAATGGAGGAATTCAGATGGGGTGACAGCTTTAGCTTACTCCCTTTCAATTTCCAACTGACAAGGGATCTTGAGAAAGGGACTTCAGCTATTGTCCCAAAAGAAAATATGTTTTCCATAAGTTACCCAGCAAGGAAATCTTTAATGCCAGAGCCTTTCTATATTTAGTAGACTCAATTTCAAGGCAATACAGAAGCCAAAACAATAAGATACATGTAGATAGAAGTAACAAATGATAATGGTATTACAGTAGTCAAATGTCAACAAGTACGTGATTTATTATCCTTCTTATAAATTTCAAATCAACTTTATAAAAATTTACATTATAAATTCTCTAGGTAGCATTCTTGAGAGAAATATATTTGGCAAGCAATTATTTCAGTTGGTATTTTTTGTCCTAAGGTACCAGCATTAAATTATGTTCTTGTAATGTTACTATTTTAAGCTAACTATGTGCATGTTTTTTGAATGAGATTTAACTTGCTGTGTATTTAATTATATGTTATGTTAAAAGCTAAACTCTGGGGATCTGTTAGAAAGTTATTCACTTCGATTCTTGTATCTAAATATTGGTAAAAATTCAGAATTGCTTAATACGATGACTGCATTGGGATCAAGAAATTGCTTTAAGAGATTGTAAAGAGGTTATCTAAATTTAATATGAGTATTGAAAACACTTATTGCAACATTTTGCACTTTTTAAATTTTCAATTGGACGTCAGTGGTTCAAGCAAGTGTTTGGTGACATCACAGATCTCAAAGGTTTTAGTAGTCTGAAACTTGCTGACTCTTTCCCCAGCCTCTTATAGGACAGGATATTTGGACAGATATGGCTTTGAGAGAGTCAGAAAAACTAGGCCCTAAAACTCTTGATAATCCTATAAATGATTTGATATCAATGGGATCGAGCAATCAATCTTATGTTTCTGAACCCAGGTTATCAGGTTTTATAGGTCTGCAATACACGGGTCACTTTGACTCTCTTGGATTGGATGCTATAAATCAGTTATATAAGTATATGAAGAAAAATCAAAAATATTTATCCACTTTATCCAATTTCTTCAAATGAAAATACCACAACTACTCAACGAGTGACGTTTCTTTATAATCAAAATAATAAAAACATGTCTGCTTATCGACAGAAGATAAATTGGACATTTTCTTTATTTCTTTATTAGCTTGAAATCTGTCAAAAAACATATTTTTACAGGACTTGAAGACTGTTTCATTATAATTGATTTTCAATTGCAGGATAAAAAGGAATCGACATTATTTCCTAAATTGTCTAGTGTTATTGATTGAATTCAGCAATGATTGGCGAGTTGTTTAAATTAATAACATTTCTATGTTTTATCAACCTGTACCATATTCTACCAGTGTCTAGGGCTACTTGCCAAATTTTAAATTCTCACAGTTCAGAAAAGATAAATAAAGCAAGTGGTTCAAATTGATGGATTTCTTGAAGCTTTGAAATCAATCTGAACTTGTGTTTCTTCAGAGAACTTATC
Organism: Lottia scabra; assembly: GCA_029955415.1. Classification (NCBI taxonomy): domain Eukaryota; kingdom Metazoa; phylum Mollusca; class Gastropoda; family Lottiidae; genus Lottia; species Lottia scabra. Next base: position 7,258,798 of record JARJEI010000006.1, on the reverse strand, counting down.
ACCACATAGTCTTAAGTTGCAACTATAAAATGTGCAAGTTTTCTTTCGGTTCCACAATTTCCAGTTTTAAGTAAATAAAACAATTAAGCCGAGTCATTTTACAGTCTTGAAGAATGACGATGGTTGAGCCGAATGATCCACAGTCCTTCCTATTCACTTTTCCCTCTATGTCATGCCACTCTGTCGGTGACAATATATAAGTTCCACTATAATAACTGTTCCAAAGAACATTTATTATATAATATTTGTTCCATTTGGAACTTTTATTATATAATACTAGCCCTAACCCTAACCCTGATATTATATGATAAGAGTTCCTGAGATCATTTATTATAATAATGTTTGTTCCACAAGGAATATTTATTATGAGGAACAAATATACAGTCACAAATCTTAACAACTGGGTGAACTTTAAAGATTACCTATTACATTGAATAATATATTGTAGTATTTGGATTAAGATCAAAGATAACCTTATCATAAAATGTTGCTTTTTGTGATGACAATTTAACTGGAGACAAAATGGCTGAGGTGTTGAACTTAATAAGACCTCTGTCAATCTGTTTCTTTAAAGTCTGGTATACTAAATGATGTAATGGTAATAGTAAATACTATAATTATGGTATTATAATAACTGTATTAGTATTTAAATACAACTTATACTGTCATAGTAAACCTATAAAGGGATACATTCACCATCAATTAAACCAACCAACCATACCTTAATCTCAAAGACAGGAATCCTTTAGCTTAGCTAATCAGTAATGGTGTTATATATAGCTCTATGTTAAAATTTGTAAAACTTGTGTATCCATAATAAGGCTATAAGCATTTGAAAGTTTAAAATGTGACTTTATGAAATAGAACACACATGTAAAGAAATAGCAATATCTCAAAGTATACTTGAAAATTTGTGCAGTTTTAGAATATCTGAACACTATTTACGACTAAAAGCAGCCCCTGAAAATGTTGACTGTTCCCCTTTAAATCAGTAAACACCACCACAATTATAGCCTAATGAACCTTATTAAATATATGATTATACTATTTATTATAGAGTGAAATCTGTCCTGGGGGTAGGGATTAATATTACAGACCACAGATTGGTTTAATATATATAACATATCAATTATCTATCTACATCATTATATTTAGACCTGTTTAACTACTACAGGCTATACTAAATATTTATCCTCTTGTACATCTATTATAAGTTCCAAGGTTCAATCCCGGTATGGGCCGAGATAATACCTTCGGATTTTTCAACCCAGTTTCCCCCGTCTAGTCGTTTGGATGGGACAATAAACCGAGGTCCTGTGTGCTATTGGCTGTGATCCCTCGACAGTTGAAAATCGAAAAATAAAAGCAGGCTAATGCCGCTGTCTCAAAAATTTCCCTCATTGCACACTACATGGCGTTTGCCTGTCCTCAATTAGCCCATATAGGTGCAGAAAAGTAGGACGTAAAACTCCATTCATTTCATTTCTAAGTACATCTATTATAATATTCTAGCCCTGTTTCAAAACAAAAAAATGCAAACACCTGGTGTAAGTTTTTCATTCATAAACAACAAAGCAGCACATTTTTTTTACTTTCAACTTAAAACAATCAGATTGTTAGAAATTGTTCAGAAATACAGTGTTTCATAGGATGAAATGACATGGTAATTGGTTGAAAATACATAATTATGATTGTTTGTTAGAAAGGTATAAAGGGGAATACAGTTCTTTGACTTAGTTTTATGACACCACAACATAGCATATTTGGTCAAGAAGTCATTGTGCTTACAAACAGACAGAAGAACAGGCACATTATGTCAACAGTCCATCTTCTTAAAATCAGATCCATTAAATTATCCAGGAATATTAAAACAGGTATATTAAAACAATCTATAAAAATCAAAATAAAGAGGGTCAATAACACCTTTATTTAATAAAAATTGAGAGCATTTTTATCTAGAAGACAAAATTTAGTTCCGATTAGTTAGCTTTCAAACTTGCCTGCCAAATTTTCTTGTGAGTTATTTGATTAGTCCAGATTAGATAGAGTTGCCCTTTCCAAATCGATGGCTGAATTTAGACTAGTTGATTGCAAATTAAGCTGGCAGTCTACTGTAGAAAGAGAAAATGGAATGGTAATAAAGTTTATTCCTGATAGTTATTATACCATCCACAACTCTACAGGTTTCTCAACAATTTGATTGTTCATACACTCTCTTTAATTACACTGATCATGAAATACACAATCAATATATCTGTCCTGTTTCACTGTTAACAGTAGGATTATAAATATTAGTACTTAAAGCTAGGATGTACCAGATTTAACTTAGTCTGCAGAGCATGACCCAAGACCTAAGAGGGTTATGCTCTTTAATTTGAAGGTTTAGGGTTAAATCACTAAATAAGTTAAGGATTTTTCAACTCAGTATTGTGAGTGAAACAGATTGTAAGAGAACCCTACAGACTGTACATACTAAAGATTCCTGGACATTTAGAGAGTTTACACAATGCAGTTGTCCTTGCAAACTTTCACTCATCAATAAGCTTGGCATTTCTTGTCTTCATTCGCCTAAAATGTTGTAAAAAAACTTTGTCTCATTTGGTTTTCTCAACTATTGAACATTTTTCACAACATTTATTGTATCAAACTTAAGCCTAGTTTTATAGGTAAATCTGAGATTGTAAAATGAAATATCTGGCTGTTAAAATTATATATTAACAATCCTGATGTGCAGACTACTTGTTAGACCAGACAGTACCTAATCAACTCAACAAGTAAATTTCTTACATGACAAACATTATAATCACACTATACAACCTCTCACATTGTATGCTTTCAAATTTTATCTGATTATCTGAGTTTCTCTGTTCACTGGCCTTTCCTGAAATTACTCTAATAAATCTTAAGAGCATCACTAAAAGATACATTTAATTCTGTAAGATGGTCTAATGAAGCAGAATATATCTTCAAATTGAATCGTGAATTGTGTGCAAACATGCAATGGTTAAATTGATACTTGAAATGTCTGAGTGTTGACACTAACTGTAACATAATAGATTAATATAAGTCTGTATTGATATTGATAAAGACAAGCGTAAATTGCCTGCTAACTTTTCATGTAAAAAGACAGAGACTGGTGGAATTGAAGATCTGTGTAGAGAGAAGATACTGGAAATAGACCAGCTAGATCAGTCATGTAATCAGTTAGATTGGTTTCCTTCCTTTCTTACAGACAGTTCAATGTACAATTGATGAGAGGTGCATTCACCAGGCTGTGGGTTCGATTATAGATACACCTCATTACAGACTAGCTAATCTTAAATTGCAAGAGAACATTGAATTTGTCTGGGGCGTTTCATTATCATTTGGTAGTTCAAAATATTTTAATAATAATTTTTTGACATAAACCTATTTGGTTATTAGAATTTGAAGTCGTATGATAAAAAGCCAAGCACCCAAGGTTCTATCTTAAATCATAAATACAGCTAATCTTAAAGTGAAAGATAAAACATCGTCTAATTTGGGGTGTTTCAGTTAAAAATGATGGCTAAATTTTGTTGGTAATTTGTAAAACTGTTGTGCTTACTGTTTTGTTAATACATAGAACCCAATGCTCTGGTATCTAAACCCAAAAGGATGGAATAGTTTAGTCAATAGCTGTCTATTAGGCGATTTAAGTTGCTGTGGGTACAAATTACCCTCAAAGCAAGAAAAAGTTATTCTGGAGACTGCCCGGTGTCGGCTTTCACTGCCTATCACCTAGTATTGTAATATTCATAAAACTTCAATCAATTATCAATATCTGAAGAAACTTTTTTTCTATTTAACAAATATCTATTAAATATGTAAAGAAACCAGTATTCTAATACCAAAGAACCTATTGTTCTATTTGATAAGGTAATGATGTTTTTTAATGTCAGACATGGATTATTGATCAAAATAAAATTAATTTGTGTAAACAGACCCTAGTCAGGAGATAACCTAGCTAAAACTGAGTGTAATTATAGGTGTAAAGATAGGGGTAGATTGATTGAAATAGTCAACTGAATAATCAATAATATGTTTTTAATCTGGTCATATAACAGTAGTATTGTCTTCTGTTTCCATTCACAGTTCTGAGGCATATTGTGAAAGAGAAGAATATTCCCTAATGCTTTTTTTAAATATATTTTTTAACAGTTTTTTGTCGTTTTATGGGCCTTTAGCATATATAATTACTGTCATTAAGCTGATCATCCAAAGTATGAATAAAATTTTACATCATGCTGGTTACTTCTTCAACAGGACTACACCTTTGTTGTCTCCAGTAATTTATAGTCTTTAAACCCTCAAAAACATAGTACAAACTGAGGTAGTATGTTTTCATTTTGCTGAACCATGACTCTTATATTTAAAATATTTAAAGATACTAAAATAGATGTAAATGTTAGTCTCCCTTTCTGAAGTATGCAGAATCTCGATGGTTAAATTTAATTGGGAATGTCTGAATTGATCTGAACATCTAGGAACCTTCACTTTAAATAATAGTCTTGATGATAATTTCCTATTTGAAATATTATATTGGAATATGTATTTGTATAGATAAGAACATATTATTTGACAATTTTAATCATGTTTAGATTACCAAGGACATTTCTATTTATTTTCGTAAGAACTACTTTTGATACCAAATACTTCCAGATATATGCAGTGGGTCTAATTGGTGGGTTAAATATTGAGAAAAATTGTATTTATTTTTGTAAGAATACACTGTGCGATATTAAACCATTTAATATGTTGGTATGATTATCTAATCTGTACAATATTAAATCTTATTCATGTTTCACAGAAAAATACTCCTGCCAGAAAATACTTGCTTACATGTTCAGTGGTTTTAATGGTTGGGATAAATCTAAAAGAAAATGTATTTATTTTCCTAAGAATCTAAGATAATTGAAGAATTGTCTAAGATGCCTCATACCTCCCTAAATCTTGTTCACTCCCCATCACACATGTTACTCTATCAAAGATAAAACACAGTTTAAAATAAAGACAAGAGTTTTATCTGTAGAAACATATATTTTAGTGGTTTAACTGTAAAACACTGCCAAAAACCTAGACCTGAACAGTTGGAGATTTGTTATTCACAATGACATGCTATACTGATAATATCATAGTCAGCTTAATGTTTCCCATCTTAAAGATACCTTCCCTGATTTATGCCATTATGAAAAGTGGTATGGTGTGTCAAGAAGAGTAAGCATACCCTGCTTACAGAAGGTGTCAGATATGTATTGTAGGTTCTGGTTCTACATTAAATAGTTAGTTTTATGGCTGGCCTTTAAAATTTGAGAAATTCATAGACACAATGTTTCATGTTCGAATCAGAAAGACAAAATTCACACATCAGCATAGAAACTATTATACTAAGCGTAATTGGATTGAGCTTTTCTAAAGTAAAAAACTCAATGAACAATTGAACTAAAGAAGAAGAGAAGGCAGACCAAATGACCTGACATTACCAGTTAATTCAAATCAATCCACATATAACACATCAGTTGTATTAAATTTAGTTTTTGATTTGATATTTAATATGCCAGACTTTAACAACAGATGAGATATGTCAGATTCCGGCACCTCAATCATCCAGTCTGACAGCACCGAGAAAACTTAATCGAAAAAAGTCACCAAATCGTCTTTCTATAGATTCATTCTACTCTATTATGGTTCCAGAAAAATATTGTCTTTCAACAGAATAGCTTTCAATCTAAGACACACTGCTAGAAAACAAAGGACACAGTGACCATAAAATTTCTGACTTCCTTCCAGCGTGATGGTCAATGTCATCATAAAATTATCATCCTAGATGTCAAGATACAAGACTAATCACGTATTGACGAGTTCTTAATTCGGAGGAAAACCAATGAACTCATTCAACCTTGAAAGGAAACACTCAAACACTAAAACTCCATTGGGTTCATTGTTGTGCTCAAAACAATGCTTATCTCTGAAACAATGGAAATGGTATTTGTATTTTCTGCTTGCATCTTTTCAAATCTACCAAATATCTTTGGTTATATAGTTTATCACAATAAAATCATAAGCATGACATGTCTTAACTTGAATAAAATTATTGTGCACTTAACATCACAAAAAATAAATGGAAACTTTTTGGAAATTTTTCTGCTAAATACTTTGATTAGATTCTTGATATGATTCTTTTTGATTGAATTATAATTCAGATAGTTTGTTTATCAGTGCTTGAAAGCAGGTTTAGTCAGCTTAAAACATAAGATAAGATATCATGGTAATGTTTCTCAGTCCTGTATTATTTTTTATCAACCTTTTGGGACTAAACTGTCTGAAACTAGAATTACATTATTAAGATATCTTAAAATACTGGATAACACTGAGTTATAATACTAATTCAAGAGACTAAAATAGTCTACAATACAATAATGGTATATTTTTAATCTGGAATCTATTTCACAAAATCTGGGCTGTTTTTCAGTGAAAAAAGGTGAAATGCGTGTAAAATTTAGGGCGAAATACTCAATGATTATCAAACCGACCTACAACGTGTGAATAAAAATTAAGAAAAATAACTTTTCAAATAAGTTTCAAATGGTCTTAGCACCGAAGTGGGTGGGTGGCCATCTTTAATATATTTCGTAAAGTAAGTTGATAAATGTATCTCAATATCAATTTAACCAAATCTACATCAATGGTCATCCATGTTTAATTAGAATGTCTCGGAGGAACTGACTAAACCTGGAAAGTTTCAAATCAGTTGAGATTGTTTACAAACATGTTGATTAAGGCAGGGTTAACCAGATTTAATAAGACACAAGAGTTGTGGTCTGAGTCAAGGACAGGGATAATAAAATGGTGGTGTAATTAATTCAAGTGTAAATTGGAAGTTGTTAATCAATTATTCAATCTATCATTGTTGAAAGAGAAGTGGTCAGTTTTCTCATCACAACCAGACAACCAGACACTTCAACTGTCTGGAATATTTACTTGTATCAATAAACCAGACGGGTTTCCAATGTCTTGTTGTTTTCTTCAGTTTGTTTGTGATTATCACATTACCATTGTTCTATCAAGCTTTATAGAATATTTAATCCATGATATCACAACTCTTTTGAGAGTTTTTTTTTTTTGCTGATATGATATGACCTGTAATTTATCTTTAATTTTCAGAGTCTCTGGTAAAAACCATGTGTATTTAATGCAGAAATTCAAAAGCTTTTGTTTAAAAGAGAAACATGAGCTCGTTTGGTAACGATATTGCAACTGAGTGAGGAATCTATGCTTAGACCCCCAAATACCAAATCTTATGAAGAACAATGTTAAGTTGTTCTCTTTTCTTAAATTGTACACAGACTCCTGATTTTGTGCTTTGTGGAAAATATTACATAACAGATCACAATTTAAGACCAATTTGTATACTAATGATCTTCAAAAACAGACAAACTGGAAATATTGTTGAGGAGATTTTCACTATTGAATTCTTCATTGTTAAATTAAACTGTCCATGTTCAATGTTTTGACAGAATTCATTCAGAAAATTAATTAACAATTGGACTTGATTGATATAATTAATCACATGAAATCTGTGTTGATGAAACGATGGACAAATTAAAATAAGGAAGGGAGGTAATTTATTGTCTGTGACACATGAAGAACAATAATAACCAACACATATTGAGTGGTGATAATTGATGGTGAATTATTTATTTTAATAATCTATAACAATTAGTGGTTCGTCCTCGTTAATAACTCTATATACAAACATCATCAGTGTATTATTATAATTATTTATTGAATATCAATATATTACAAATATATCTACTTGAATTTTTTATTATTTTCTACAATTGTTGAATAGTGAAGCAGACCATTCAGTACCTGACAAATATAAGATCATATTTAGTTTCACATTATTTATCATGACACTCCTGTCTTTGATTTATTGAAACAAAATCTAAAACACAAATTATGAAATACATGTCATTGGATTCCATTTTGAAAAAAGATGAAATGAACATGATGACATGAACTCAAGTCTTAGAGCATGCAATAAACTACCAGATATTTTACAATGAATAATGACAACAGATTATTATGTTTAGTGTCTGCAACAAAGGTATGCTGTGTTAAAGGTATACTGCAACATCATCAAAGCTAGTAAGGTGAAAAGTGTCTGCCGCCAGAGTTCAGCACTCCTGCTGACACTATACAGATTTACTTGACACATGGTGCATTTAATTGTATACTAGTTGCTCTAACCATATGTGTTTATCAAGAGACATGCTGTATTTAAAGATACACTGGATGTATCAATCTTCATCTAAAAGTAACAACTGTGTCAAACTTCAAAGATAAACTAATACCTATTGTTAGAACATGCCCACTGTTTAAATCACAACACCTTTTCAACTTTCACACCTATAGTTGTTGGGGTTGTTTGAACATGGATGTTAATTGATGAGTTGTGCTGCACCTGTATAGTGTACTAGATCTATATTGTTCCTTATCCAGTCTTAACTATCCTATAACTAGCTAATTTATAGTAAATTAAAAGATACTATGTTGTGAGACATGATGATAACAATCCAGGTTGGTTCTTGTCAGTCCTTTTCTTGTTGAATGGACACTTCCTGTTGAACCTTATTTCCCCTTTTCTCACATCAGTCCCCACATTGCACATCTTTATAAGATGATGAGTTAACGCACATTTATAAACTATAATATGCTTGTTATTACTATAATCCATCAATACCCAAGACATTTCTAAAAATGCTGTGTGGTGAACATGTTTTTATACGTGAGTCAGTGTGTGGATGTTACAGCAGTGTGTAAGTTGAATGCTGGGCACAGTGTGAAAGTAGTACTCGAGTATTAGTAGAGTGAATGATCCCAGTGTGAAAGTAGATCTGTGAGAGAAAGTGAATATAAATAAATTGTAATTAACTTATGTAAATATATGTATGTATATAAATGTAAATACTATACTATATAGTATGACTTGTAAATAAATGTAAATATAAATATAAAAATATAGCACAATGATGATAAAAAAAACAGTACAACGGTCGTTCACTATCGTCAATTATTTCTTTATAAAATTCACCCTTTTCAGGTCTTAACTCACTAACAATAGCAGGTAACAATCCTATGTCTTAGAGTTGGGATCTCAGAGCCTCTAACCCGCCTGGGATCCTTCTAGCTACTACATAGGATCACTAACAACAATAGCCCGTAATGTCCAGGTGGTGAAGCCGAGTAACCCCTGGAAAATAACAACCCCTGCACTGGAGAAATGTACTGTGTGTCTCGCTCTCGCTTGTACATATGAGATCGCTTTTGAGCAGACACAAAATCTGAGTGCTAAAAAAAAAAAAAAAAAAAAAAAAAAAAAAAAAAAAAAAAAAATGAAGATCATAATGGTCACATTTTAAGGGCAGTTTATGGCTGCATGATGGTGAATTAAAGGGATTGAAAAGAGGGTTTCCATTCATAGCTTCCATTTGCACCATATCGATATCTCATTTGACCATGACTGAAATATGATGTAATCCTTTAATTTTTATCAAATCTAAGTAGTTATTTCTAGAATTTCAGATCTGAGATAATGTAAATAGAAACTATTGGTGTCCCCAATACACATATTCAGACCAGAAAGCTTGTTAAGGGGTAAGTGTTCTGTTGTGATAGAAATCAGTCTGGACATACTTGAGACAGCATTCAATCCTCCGAACAACCCAGTTGTTGAATCATTACCAATAGAAAGTATCCAGTTTATAGAATGGTAGACAATATTAAGGGTGGTCAAATCTTCAAGATCCTGTATTGACATGACTGTATGAAGACTGATATTATTATAACGTCATGTTCCGTCAACAATACTGTCTGATCTTTCACCAGCCTGGTTATTATTACTCCTTATATATATACATTATTACTTATACTTATATATCTTAATAGTTATTACTATTTAATACCATGTAAATACCGTATTAGACATGATCTTACATTATATTCAATGAATAAAAGAAGAGATTTATTAATATTAACCCTATTAAATGAAATGAAATTACGTAATTAGTACTCTCTTTTTTTTATTCTTATAGGGAATTACATATCTTTTCCACTGAAAATTTGTGGTTCAAAGGAGTTGTGTTTTCAAATTGCATGATAAATACGTTCACATTATGTATTGTCACTTGGTAAATGGTAAAGAAAACCTAAACATCTTCTTTGACTAATATTGTTCAAAGATGGAATCATGTGCAGTGTGAACCTTTTTGATTTGCCAATATTTGTCTGATTAGGAACAAATTAATCAATAGATGATTATTGGGTTACAACCCCAAAAAACTGTGTTCTAAATGCAAAAATATGTGCTGAAAATGTTTTAATAATTTTGAATGATGAACAGAAATTCTACCAATAATACTGATAATATGAAACAATCCATATTTTCAGATATCATATTATTTATATAAAGATAGCTTGCCAGGCAAGGTAATATACGCCCACTGGCAGCTTTGTTTGAAAGAGAACATTTGGCAGAAAACAGCAACCATCAAATATTCAACCTGTTGTCATAGACCTACATTACGTTTAGAACTTAAATGACTTCCAAACATTTTTTTTCTCGATTTCATCAAGGGTTAAGCATTCATCAAGTTTAGTCAAAATCCTTCTCTGTTTATGAGCTAAAAACTAAAACTTATTTTGAACAAGAAGGGCAATAAGTCAAATATTTTTTGATTTTAGATAGGGTTTATCGTGTGATAATAAAATAAAATCTATTCGAAAAAGAATTGTGCCTTCTAGAGAATTCACAACTTAAAAATAAACGCGTTTCATAAAAGAACAAGGGCAATAATTCATATTAAATATTTTTCGATTCTTTTGATTTTTTAATAGGGTTTATTATCAAGTGAATCCATAAAGAATTGTGACTTGTAGAGTGTTAACAAGCTAACAAATCGAATGCGTTTTAAAGAACAAGGGCAATAATTCATATCAAATATTTTTCGATTCTTTTGATTTTCAATAGGGTTCATCCTTGGGTGATAATAAGCAATTTCAGTAAGTTTCATCAAAATCCGTAAAGAATTGTGACTTGTAGAGTGTTAACAAGCTAAAAATCGAACGCGTTTTAAAGAACAAGGGCAATAATTCATGTTAAATAATTTTCGATTCTTTTGATTTTCAATGGGGTTCATCCTTGGGTGATAATAAACAATTTCAGAACGTTTCATCAAAATCGGTAAAGAATTGTGACTTGTAGAGTGTTAACAAGCTAAAAATCGAACGCGTTTTAAAGAACAAGGGCAATAATTCATGTTAAATATTTTTCGATTCTTTTGATTTTTAATAGGGTTCATCCTTGAGTGATAATAAACAATTTCAGTAAGTTTCATCAAAATCGGTAAAGAATTGTGATTTGTAGAGTGTTAACAAGCTAAAAATCGAACGCGTTTTAAAGAACAAGGGCAATAATTCATGTTAAATATTTTTCGATTCTTTTCATTTTCAATAGGGTTCATCCTTGGGTGATAATAAACAATTTCAGAACGTTCCATCAAAATTGGTAAAGAATTGTGACTTGTAGAGTGTTAACAAGCTAAAAATCAAACGCGTTTTAAAGAACAAGGGCAATAATTCATGTTAAATATTTTTCGATTCTTTTCATTTTCAATAGGGTTCATCCTTGGGTGATAATAAACAATTTCAGAACGTTCCATCAAAATTGGTAAAGAATTGTGACTTGTAGAGTGTTAACAAGCTAAAAATCAAACGCGTTTTAAAGAACAAGGGCAATAATTCATGTTAAATATTTTTCGATTCTTTTGATTTTCAATAGGGTTCATCCTTGAGTGATAATAAACAATTTCAGTAAGTTTCGTCAAAATCCGTAAAGAATTGTGACTTGTAGAGTGTTAACGACAATTGTGGACGGACCGACGGACGGACCGACGGACAGACCGACAGACGGACGGACGGACGGACCGACGGACATGGGTGACGGCAATATACGCACCACATTTCATGTGGGCGTATAAAAATATGAATTTATTCCACTTTAAAAACTATAATAACCTGCAAGCTATGTTTTGGCAGAAAATATAATATTTGTAATTTCATTTGATCAGATCTAAATCTGAGATAAAATTGATGAAAAAAAATATGTTGAGATTTGATGAAAACCTCTAATCCATCTTAACAAAGATATTCTTTCATCATACAGTAAATATTGGGTGTTTTTTGTTTGAAAGCTTTTAGCAAGGATTGAAGAATGTTATTATAATGACAAGTACAATCCAGACTGGCATAATAAAGATGAACGAGGTTTTTATTTCAATAATCCATCTTGTGTGAGGTTGTATAATGTCTAAAAGAGTTATATTGAGGGTGGTATGACACTTTATTAAGATTAACTAATGTTCACAAAATATCTTCTAAACCGTGAAATTAATCATCTTCATTCCGTCACCCTTTTTACAATTTTTTACAATTAATGGATGTTGAAATTATACATCCTGAGAGAAGGTTAATGGTGAATCTGCACGTTGTTTTGTGATTGAAACGTTTTAAAGACATGAATCACCTTGTGTTTAAATAATGATTGACACAACTTGTTGAAGTAGTTTGATCCATTCTAAAATGTCTCATATTTGAGGCTTTTAAAGGGATTGTAAAGTGGTTTTCTAAACTTTGTATGTGTATTGGGGACACTGATAGCATCAATTTGTACCATTCCAATTTTCATTCCGACATCTGTGGTTCTTGCAATTCCACTAAAATGTCACTGACAGTGATCTGCATAGATATCAATAGTAACTTCTGGTAGATTACTGTCAGTGATGTCATAAAACACATTAGTTTTAGTCGAATTGCAAGAAGACCAGGAATGAATTGATGCTAGGGTCCTGGTTTTGTGTCCGAATGAAATAAAGTGTTATGGCCCTCTCATGTGAAGAAACTAGGTACCAATTCTCATCTTTTTGGATGTGTATAATGTCTGATGCTTAATTCTCACTTGCCATAGAACAAGCCCATTTGATGCTATAAGGTCATGATTTGACTGGGGCTGTGGGGTAAAACTTCTTTTGTGCTTTATGAAAATAGAAGTTGGCTATATCATGTAGTAAAACGCAGAAACGGCTTGAAATGAGACAACATAGTCCACAATTATATGTTTATATCAATGGCCATCTCAGTATATATGACATAAATAATGAGAAAGGCCAAAAATGTGTTAATATTTTGTGATTATCAGACCTTTGTACTCTTTTTTACCAATTTATCAATGTACCACCCAAACTTAATAACACTCATCAAAACAGAATTAAAACCCTTAAACAAAATAATCAACTTAAAAATTGAGTCTTTTATGATAAAATGATCAAAACATAATTATCATTTAGACGTCTTGTTTTTGTTGTTTTAAAAACATAACTGAAAATTATATAATGAAGCTTTTATTTCTAAAAAAAAATGGTTCTGAGATAATTAGCCCATCTTCAAACAAAACCAAACATTGTTCATTTTCTTTATAGAATTATATCAGGTTATTTTACAACATAAAACACAGAACAGACAATCTTAGTTTACATCTTTTGATCTTAAATCAAATCCCAACTTGGACAAATACCAAAATAAGCAGATATATTGGTAAAATTATATGATGAAAACATGAAATCGGTAGATTATGATGATTTTATCAGCCAGCCATACTTTAAGTTATTGAGTGATGCATTCAACTTAAAGTTCAATTTACATGATTCACGTTTTGGCTCTAACATTTTGCAATTTGATAACAGTTTATGTACTTTTACTGTATTAAAAATCTGTACAAGAAAAACAATTCCGTTAATCAAAATCGCATCCAAAAACCTGGCACAATCGAGCGTAATAGTTGTATAGTAGTGGACTACCCCAAAGAGAAGTATCACCAGGTGTTTCGAAAAGAGTAAGCATGGTCTGCTTTGCACGCGACAACTATATAGTTCAACATCATGGGATACAATCAGATCAATTTATGCCTGACTGTATCCCATGCATGCAGCAAGGTTGGTTGCTTATGTATCCATATATTTATTTTAATTTACTCTTAAAAATTATAAGTATTTGTTGAACATATGCATAACTAATATCGAATGTGAGGTTCGATAATGCATTTTAGCACCTTTGGCCAGCGAACAATTACAAAAATTGCTTAAAGTATATTGACTGGGGAACCTGGCATAAAAACTCATCAACTAGGTTTGTTGAAACATGAAAAATTTGATCATTAACAGTTCTCATTTCAGAGGGTGTGCTCAAGATATGTATCTAACTAAATTTTTGCATTTTTTTTACTGTGTCAAGAACATAACAATCCAATGATTATATTTAAAGCTCAGTGCATAACTAAATCTAAAATGGTTGAAATTGGCAGATGCATTATCCGACACGCCAGTAAACTCACTCCATGTGAAAGTTTATATGATGGAAACAGGTTAAAATAATAGTCACAATGACACCTATCATTCTCTAGAACTAAAAGCCAAGCGGAATCCTGACATAAAAAATATTGTTTTCTGTAACTTTATAAACTGGTAACTGACAAAATAATCAGAAAAGAGTCAATCAAAAACTAAACATTTTCTCCGATTCCAATTAACTTCCTGGAACCTTTCTAAATCTGCCAATCTCACAGAAAGATTCCAACTAGTAGAAAAAAATCTCTACCAAATCAAGGAATGTAATCATGCAAATAAATTTGATTCCTCAAGCGACATGAATCAACTGCTTAAGTTAAATTCTGGCACTGCTCAATTGATGGTGGTTTAGGATGGAAATCGATAGTGATTTGGTTAAGAAGTGAGATTGGTGAGATCTAACTTCACAAAACTCTATTGTCCATTCAATCAATTAACTTGTGGATTTAACCAGCTTTTTATACCACGGTTTTATTATAAAGCCATAATATTTGCTCGAGTTGGCACATAGATGTAATTTTAGAACACTAATGACGTGCTTACGGAGGCAATATAGCGTTTCTCTTGAAAGGTTACAATAAAAGCTTGATGTTGATAATGGAAGAGAGTTGGAGGAGAAAATTAGCTCGATTTTGGGAAGGTTAAAACTTAGAGTAACAATATTGATTATTTAATTAGACTCAAATGTCAAACTGACAACAAACAGGCTTTTGATGTTCATAAATTATTTTACTAACATTGTCTTCAATATTACCTGTCACTGACTAGTATACACAATATTACTTATGTGTCGGTATATAAGATTAAAGAAGCATTGCGTTCTCGGTCCTAACCAGGCCGCTATAAAATGTGACCATATTCATTATAGTTCTCAGCACGGATATCTGTGGAACTCTTCTTTGAAAAAGTTAAATGCCTTGTCTTGTAAGCCTTGTAAGCAATAATCCAAGATATCTGAAAGTAATTAACAATTGTACTGAAATGACCAATTCGCTTGTCAGACATGCTCTTAACCCTTTCAACCCGACAAGCCGGTATACCGGCTTATCCTTAAGTTACATATACCCGACAAGCCGGTAAACCGGCCGTTGTCAAGTGACGTCATACAACGTTAACGTAATACGTTTTAAGAAATAGTGCTTGGAGTTCAGGGTATATGACGTTTTAGCTAAAGTAACGTCAGTGTTCAAAGGGTTAAAAACACGTGTGTTAAAAAAGCATGTATATACCCTTATCTAGAATTAAATACTTCAATGGGCCTCCATATGAGAGTTCTAAGCACAAAAGCTTCTCCAAATTGTCAGTTAAAATGGTCTTTAATATAAATTTAAGATTTCAATATGTGGATAAAATCTTCAAAAAGTAATAGGGTATAAAAATCATTTCCTTCAAAATTCAATACCACCACGTCATAACCTTCACACCGAAACTCATAAAAATTGATACTTAAGGGAAGTCATCAAATTAAGTATATTATAAAGCCAGACAAAGTTTGGACATGTTTATAGTTTAAGTATTGGAAAACATGTTCTATTACTGACAATAATTCCCTCACTGATAGTATTCTATTTATTATGCAAGCAATACACGCTTTACAAAATAAACTTTGATCAACCTTGAACAGTTGAAGTTGAGCGGCGGCATGGCGCCATTATTCAAAACACTTTCTTTATTCTTCGTGTAGATTTTATGTTTTATCCTCTCAAGCACGAAATATCACAATGCATACAGTCTGATAAATAATTTTATGATTAATATTTGACATCTTTATACATGTATAGAAACTTCCTGAAATTGATGAGACGTTAAGAAATCTCTTAAAAAAAATTAAAAACTTTCTATTCAATTCAAGAATGCTTGGATGAAATAAAAACTTTACAAAAACAAGATATTGACAATATGGTTTCAAATTCATATATTGAAAGTTCAAAATAATTATAATGGTGCTTTTGCTGCAACAGGATGTTGGCCTAATTGCTAAGACCCCAGAGGAGGTTTCTCCCCCAAGAAAATTTGGACAAAAAAGCGTTGTTTTGTTTACTTTTTCTTTAAAGTCACAGAAGGCAGAAGGTTACAAACACCTTGTGATGTGATGTTTTATCGGTATGGATGAAATGGTATATTTAATATGATTCTGTCATGATTTTTTTTATATTTTAATGTATTCTTGTAATTTCAGGGTGACTATTCTGATATTGAATATCAAGTTTCAAATGGTACCATAAGTGGTAAGTTCTCAAACATTTCTTGTGCCCCGACAAAATTGCATATCTTGTCTAAGTTACTTCTGTTATATAGTTTATAGAGTGAATTTCCAACAAGAAAAGCTGAGAATTTGATCCCAAATAGAATCGTATATCAGAGAATATTAAAACATATCCATCATTTCTCAGATTAAATGAAGTCTTGTTTCCATATATCTTGTGCTTCTTTATCTATGCCTATTTCTATATGTCTTATAAACAAGTCTTGTTTCATTTAAAGAAAATTTCATTTGTTAGGGTGTACTTTACAGGTTAATAATGTGACTATCAGCACAGTGTTTACTTGTTGTTATGTCATTGTTTATAAATGTAAGAACTGACTGAGCAGTTTTGTGCCCTCAGATGAGTTTTCCCAGACTTCCCATGTCTAACTCTCCTAGATGGTTTGTTACCCCTACCCACCTTATATTTTTTCATCTGGTTTAGCTGTTATATTTTTTAATGAATTCAAAGCGCACCCTCAATTTTCAGTTAATATGATTTGTCAGGGCAGAAATCAAGAGTTATAGGGCCCACCATGTCCTGTGGCCTCAGGGTACCCCTGTGTGTGTGTGTGGGTGTGAAGCTTAAAAAAAAATATGACTTACCTTTCCTCACAACAAATAATATTAACAGTAACATACTTAAAACACAGATAAACAATATTTTTGGTGTTGATGATGCAGTACTGGTAGTTTCACCCTGAAATTCAAATTAGTAAATTACATACATTGTACTTGAAAAATTATCATTCTTGCACAGGATCTGTAATCTAGGTTGGTGTTGGATGATGTTCCAGTATTGAACAAGGTACTGTCCTAGTAATTTTTTTTATATGGTTTGTCTGTAGGCCTCACATTTTGTCTGTTTTTTTTAAGGGGCCATGATGGAAAAAATTAATCTTTTTGATGAGATGTGACAAAAAACTTTGGACCTCATTGTTATCTTACAAATCTTGTGAATTAGTGCATTGGGATCTTGCTTGTCTTTAGAAAACCACAAAGCAACTACATTTTATTTTGATCATTTGTGATCATTTGTACATAATAATACAGACTAGAATAATATATTGAACTTACAATATGAATCTGTACGTAGTTATGTGATCCAAGGGAAGCAACTTCATATTTAACTAGATCTAAAGCTTGGTGATACAATGATTTAGTTTCTACTAGTATACTGTTAGAATGCTGGTTGTGGTAAAATAATACTGGAATCTGAAAATACACAAATAAAAAATAATAGCTAATTATCTGAAAATAAGGTCTTTTTTAATATAATGCTAATATGAAGTTAATCATTTAAGGGTGTTAATTGGGCTATTTCACGTTATTTAAAAATGGAATAAGTATATGAAATAATGATTTCTTGAGACTTGTTGTGCATTTGTTGATGATTTGGGGTCATTCTCGATAATTTAAGGTTGATTTCATGTCAATCAGATTTTTTTTAATGAGTTGACAGCCCTTTCAAACATGTCATAAAAATTGGACATTTCAAACCTTTGATACAAGTTTAAAAAAATGTGAATGGATCAATCTACATCAAACTTGGCATAAATGTAGACAATTACATTGCCGAGAAACGTACAGAGCGATTTTCCAAAAAAAAAAATTATTTTGGTGGTTACCATGGAAATACGAAAATTTACGAAAATTTATTTGTAGGTACGGCAAACATTTTTTAGGGGCCAAACTAATTAGAATTTTCGAAAAAACTCTCTGTACGTTTCATTCTTATTGAATAAGCTTTCAATCAAGACCAAGATCGTAATTTTCCAATAAAAAATGGCTGAGAAATCTTGTATCAACCGGGACACATTTTGCTACTTTTTCCTAATTTTTTAGCAAAAACTAACGAAATACCTAATTTCTTTCCGGTTTTTTTCATTCTATATAGTTTACAAATAAAGTAATAATAATTATCTACAATCTGAGCCCAAAAATAATAAGTAATTCGCAAAAATTCCATCTCGTGTTTTTTTTCTCGAACGCTAGCCCAATCAATACCCTTAAAGCATCTAGTTTAGCAATATCTTATCAGCAATACATGCTCAGAATATTAATTCTCATTAATAAAATTAAAAAAAAGACATGATAGTTTTTGATACATAAAGTTATGAGCTTCATCCTCTCCTCATCAGTAAGGTCCATAGAGAAAAAGGTCCAGAACAATACACAGAATCCCTGTGTTCAATAGGCTGTTCACTATTGAAAGCTTGTGGCCATGTTTTACTTATATAATACTTATAACTAACAGCTGAAAATACTGAAGAAGTATTATAAGAATATATTCCAAGATAGACACAGAAAACACAACCAAAATCCTAATTGTATGAAGACTACAATATTGTGATGTGTATCTGTACAAATCTGACTAAAGTGAGTATAAAGTAGAGGGGACAGAAACAAGAAAACATTGACTGTTGCCAAGGAGAAGCCGAAAAGTGCTCACCCTGATGTGAAACATAAAGTCACTACATCAGGGCCAACTGAGTCAAGTTAAAGAAAAAAACTATAAGAAGTGAAAAGTGTTAATTAGTGATTGCTATTAACAGTGCTCAATTAAAAGTATATTTGTGACAAGGAATAAATACAATCTGATCTGAGAGTCACAAATATGTTAAAAACTAGCTCTGCTACATTTACTATTTTATTTCCGCTGAATGACTCCATATTGAATCCAACAATCTGACCAAGAAGGCAGATTCACAGATTCGAAATCAAGATTCAGATTCAGGGTAAACCTTTGTAAACTAGTGACATGGATTCGGAATCCAGTTTCAGATTAGGTGTAAAACATAGGGCCTATAAAGAGAAGCTTCACTATGTTTTTTCTCTAATAAGCTTTGCTCTATTTCTGTTGTAGCAGTATATTTATTGTCTAGTTCATAATGTCACAATGAAATTTTTATTTAAAATTCATTCAGTTTGTAGAGACAGATATGTGATATTGAAGATTACAATCGTGGGAGAATGTCAAGTTAAATTGAAATAAAGTGATATCTTTAAATAAGGGTAATCTTTAAATGTAATTGAAACACTTCTCAGGTTCTTGTGACTGACACAACACAATTTATACAAGATTTAAACAATCAAACTAGATATCTTTTTCTCAAACACAAACTTTTAGATTTCATTCAATTGCTTCAGTTAAGTTTTTCTGCCGTAAACAATAAATTTCCTTTGATTTCTCAGACAATTTGTTTTTACAAATGCAAACTAGGATAATTTTCTACAATAACAATAAAACTAACTTTAACATACCTGTAACTATAATAGTAGAAATTACCAACCAACTTGAAACAAAGTTGAAACAGAAATACCAAGCTGTTTTGAAAGTAGGGAAAAAGAAGTTCTTTCCTGTCCAAAAACTAAATACTTTCTGATTTAAAATATGACTTGGAGTGTAGAAAATGAGTGAATGAAAAAGTGTTCACTCATAGTATAGAGAGAGATAGAAGGATGAGTAAAAGATCAGATTATGTGGTGGTCAGGTTAATGAACAGTGCTGATTGATAAAACTTAACTAATTATATACATTTAAAAGTATTAACCCTTTGTAACATGGACTGTTATAATAATAATAATAATAATAAACTCTTTATTTTACATGGGTCATAATGGAATAAACTATCACAGCTTTGTTGCTGAACTCATTGCATTTATTGTGTAATTTTGACAAACTATTCAAGAGTACCGTGAAGTTAAGAAAAAATACTGCTTTAAAAGTTAAAGCTTAAAATATGTAAAAATAAAATGATTGCAATGAAAGATCTTCCATGACAAAGTGACATCATATTCTAAAGTGCTTAAGTATAAATTGAGAGAACTCAGTAAAACCACCTTTAATTTTATACAACTGCATCTAGAGTGCTTATTCAAAGAATAATTGCTTAACTCAGCAAAAACGTCTTTAATCTACATACAACAGCATCTTTAAGTTAAAGAAATTTTTCAAATTGTTACATTTTCTAGCAACATTTACAGACTACATCTTCAATTTACATGACAAAG
The DNA here is from genome assembly GCA_029955415.1 of Lottia scabra. Taxonomy (NCBI): domain Eukaryota; kingdom Metazoa; phylum Mollusca; class Gastropoda; family Lottiidae; genus Lottia; species Lottia scabra. The sequence goes on along the minus strand of JARJEI010000006.1, from coordinate 7,238,059 downwards.
AACTGTCTGACCCCTTTTTCTGGCTGGGGTGACCTTTTTTACAGGTTGTTAGGTAATTGACAGTGTTATCAGCTTACTGTTAAAGTCAACAATCAACAACCCGGGACAAACCCTACAACAGGTAGACAGGTAGAGAGAGCATATAGTTTAAGATAGGGAGTGGAGTACACATTTTCTTCTATACATAAACATGACACAAATAAATACATAACACTGTAAATTGCAATACTTGCATGTGTCTGTGTACAAATAATGAAACCCAAGAATGTTGAAATCCTACGTACATCTCCTCCCTGAGAATAAAAGCGTCCAGTCGTTTGGATGGGACAATAAACCGAGGCCCTGTGTGCTATTGGCTGTGCACATTAAAGATCCCTCGACAGTTGGAAATCGAAAATAAGAGCAGGCTAATGCTGCAGTTAAAAGTTTTCAACAAACATAATAAATACCGGTAATGTCCAAGTTTGACTGAACTGATACACACAATTTCATGTATATTCAATATTAATAGATCAAAGGATTGACTGAAAGAGTTTCTAATTAAAAAGTTTAATACTGTTTTGTAGAAATAACAGTTACTAAATGTTTGATCATTTTAAAAGTGTTGTCATTCACAAGTTTAAATGCTTGTTTTTAATGTTTATACAAAAAGCTGCATTTAACACATGACAATTGATTTAGAGACTTACAAAGTGAGTTTCAAAGTGTTGTCTTTGAGTTTGTTTCTTTTGAAGATTCTATTGACAAAGTCTATCTGAAAACACCCTAGACCTGTATTCTCTTATATCTTTTTCTTGAATCTTTGCTGATTTGTTTGGTTGACTCAGATTGTAGTAGTAGCAGGTGTTGTACGCAGTAGCAGACCACACTTACTCTTTTCAGAACATCTTAATATGGTGCTTTGGTACTACACCTTTAGATTACATGCTAGTGACTTAAGCACTTGAAGAGCAAGAAATGCCAACATCTTCGAAGGCATGTCTGATCATTACATTAGTCCAAAAATTAAATTATATAATACCCAGAGAGTTCTAAATTAGTGAAAATGCTACTGTAGGCTTCCCATGAACTCTTGCAAACTATATATCCACATTCGCTCTGAGAATAAAGGGTGTGCCCAAATTAATATAATCTAAAGCCCTGGTAGCCTGATTCTTCCTTCATTCCAGACTTTTAATTTCAACAACTATTTGAAGACTCAGATCATATCCTGTTATAATATTAAAATATTCTTTACCATTGTTTCTGAGTAACAGGAGTGTTGGTGTAATTGTACTCAATATATCTATATATTATACAATACATTATGTTTTGATTCTAAGATCTATCTATGTTTTGAACAATAAGTTAGAAAGGAAAGTGAAGGAGTGTAAATATGTCTGTTTGAAAAGAACAATATGGGAACAATAGGGGAACTATGTTCAGAATGTACTGCGCCACTGCTTGATCAATTTCTTTCTGTTAAAGGTAAAGCGGAGTGGTTTTATTATACGCCCACATTATAATTGGCTTGTGAACGCGATAGAGACTACAGTTTTAATCTGATTTGAAAGAAATTTGGTGTGATCATTTGTATTGATGAGATCTTGGAAGAGTTCAACTTTGACAATTTTTAGATAAAAGGGTTTTTGAGTAATCGCCCTTGGCATGGTCAAAATGCTTCAGAATGATTTTTTTTTAAAGGCAAAGCCTGATTTTATCTTTACCTCAATACCATTTTTTAAAATGAAATTCTAAAAGTCAAATTAACCTGTAATAAAATAGTATATGATTGCTATAACCTTGGTGGTATTAATTATAGATTGCCCAGACATGAGACAATGGCATTCAACATTGTTTGAATTTAATAATAAACAACAATAACAGACTTGTTGTTCTGATATTACACGTCAACATCTCTTTAAACTTGGTCAAAACATTTTCAGAAATAAGTTCCGAGTTCACTATATAACTTAAATTGTTTTCCCTCATCACATCACGGCCGGGCAGGGGGACATTATTGGAACAACCTGCATTGAAAAAGCGATGTACTCCCGTACACCTGGCTCATGGTATTCAATAACTTCTACTTCAAGGCAGATTATGCTTATCCTTTCAGAACATCACTTATTTCATGTCTAGGATCTAGAGGGTTGCTTGCAGTTGTCTAATTACAAGCTTTTAGAACTTTATGACCTTGTAAATAAGAGTTTTATGATGAATATATTGTTTTCTGACAGCAGACAGATGGAAAGTGATGATCAGAATGATTGTAAAAACTGTGATGAAATTACCACAGTGGGCATGTTGATTTATTTATTAATTATTTATATCTTGCCACTAGTTCAATATATTAGGTAATAACATCAAATGTCATTTGTCGGCATTTCAAATAAATTAATTGGTCTGCAATGGAAATTTGGAAAACTAATATTTTAGTAAAGTATGTTGTATTTGAAACAGTATGCTAACAAGGGAATAAGAATGCTCTATATTTCTCTCTCATGATGTTAACAAGATTACTGTGTTCCAACAATATTTCAAAATGGCATCAATTACCATCCTAGGCAATCTAAATTAAATTATTCCAGAAAGATGAAACTTCAAATTGATGCAGATTCTTATTATTCAATAAATATTGAAGATTGAGTTTACAATAAGGAAACATTTCTTGCTGATTTCACAAACTATCAGTAGTTGCTTTACACAGCAACTCAGCTTTTAAGACCTCAATTTTGCACATTTAGCATGGATCTGACAAAGATGTCCTGGCTTTTTAAGGTTTTACGAATTAGAACCTATTGTAAAGTTTCCCCCACTGATAAAAAATAAATAACCATTTAGATTGTTCTCAAAATCAAGTGTGAGACTCATCATTGTCACTTTTAAAGCAATAGATCTGTGTGGTATCTAGTAATAATACCTAATATCTGAATATTTATTGATGAAAATGTGTGGTCAGCACTTATTCCAGATGAAAAATTTATTCAGCAATAAAACATTTTGAACTTCCTAAGGTCCAATTCATTCCTTTTGTATGACCTAGGAATTTGATGGCCCCAATGTTAAAATGCTACAATCTGTTCTCAAACTTTCAGGCTGAAGATCAACTTAGATATTCAAAAGTTATTAAATTATAAGTGTTAAGAACATGTTGATAATGGACTGATAGAAGAGGGAATATCAACCTGTATTTGGTGATAAGATCCAGACCTGGTATAACATGGTTAACATATCATCTATAAACTATCAAAATTCAAAATTATCAGACAACAATCTTATTTTAACAGAATTAAATATTCTGGTGATAAAACCAGGTGCTGAAATTTTGAAAATAATTCATAGCTTTTTGAAGGGTAGGTTAACCTGTCCTTTTGTTCGTTCGTTCACAAAGTTTAACTCACTTTCTTCTGTAAGAGTCCCCTTGTACTAATGTACACATTAAAGAACCTTCAACACCTCTTGCATGATGCATGATGGATTAACTTTCATCTGAATAATTCAATTTTGATTTTACCTGTGTTCAGTTGGTGATTTTTGATTATAAGAAATAATAATATCATCGGTTAGTTCCTTTATGACATGTTCCGACTTAGTTTAATTGAAGTGTTTTTTCGAAAATTAATAATGAGACTTATAAGTCAGTATTTGTTAAATCGTCCTTTTTCAACTATGATGTTTTTTATCCAAACAAATATTGTTCATGACACAGTGATGGATAATCATAATGGTAACATTGTTCCAGTTAATTAAATGTCAAGTTTAAAATAGGATAAAAATGTCTATTTTAATTCTAATGAACATATTATTTAAGTCAAGCGGCAAAGAAAGTTAGCCAGACATAGTAACATATGCCCACAGCAGCAGTTAAAATCTTATACTACAATGTAGCTAGGAGCACAAGGAGAAACTGATATGTATAGATATAATTTTGTGTAGCAACAAATATGCAACTATTTGAGTAGGAAAGTCCTCATGTACCTATAGCCAATTCTAAAAAATGCTTAATAAAAAAAATAGATCATTGGATAAATGGACAGCCATAGCCATAACAGTAATATAAATCAGAGTTCATGTGTGCTTATAAAAAATTGGCTGACAAAATAGTTTAATTGGCAATATAAACAAGTAAACATGGTATATAAATGAAATATAGTTGTTTTACTAATGATTTATAATTATAACAATTATGTTAAATAAATACAATAACATTAACATGATGATCTATTCACCTTTACAACAAGTTCAATTTAGTTCTTTGAATGACCCGAGCTATAAAAATCAGAGAACCATACTGAAACCAATGATGCTGAACATAACATGTTTCTGGTAGACAGTAATAATAGTTTGAAATTACTAATTATTCGAAGTATCCATATTCATCTCTTGCTGGTTTGTTTTTCTATAATTTTAACCCTGTTCTATAATTTTAACCCTGTTCTATAATTTTAAACCCTATTCTATAATTTTAAACCATGTTCTATAATTTTAACCCTGTTCTATAATCTTAACCCATTTTATATTATACAAGTTCTGATATCAGCAATATATTGGTAGCAGCTAAAGTACTTTGAGGAACTCAATAAATGAGTAATTGTTCCAAAATGAAAAGTAATATCAGGTGTCTAGATGGCGCATGGCGCCACACCCACTACTGCTGCTCAGTGATATAACTTCTATAGGTTAATGCTTTCCAATTTTAATTTAAATGTTCAGACAACCAAAGTATGAAATGCAGAATAAAAGCAAGGTGATTTAAGTTGTTTGGTGTGGAGTTATTGCAAGAACTAATCATGTTTCTAAGTCTTTTCGAGAATATACTTGTAGAAATTGTAATTTCATTCAGAATATTTTGCTGTGAGACCAAGAAATGCTTTCACAAGAATTTTATGTTTAATCCTTTTAATATAATATTTTAATGAGCATTATCTGCACTTAATATATTGCACATCTGTGACTTGAGGCAATCAATTCTTTCAATCAAGTAAATTAGGAATAACAAATTGATGGCAGTTACTGTTGAGATAAATTGAGATTAGTAAATAACATCTCAACATGATGCAGGTCTTTGTTATTGGTAGAAAAAGCTGTCAGTGCATATGAATTCCCCTGGGCTCGGGTCCCTGTGTATAATTAATATATTTACTCTGCCCCATTACCTAAATGATAGACAATTGATTTTTACCACCATTAAAAGTTATATTGTTTAGATATAATTATTGTCTATTGTCCATTTGTAATTACAATAAGTTAATTGTTGTTTTAATTTGTTTGGTTGGAACCAATATTCCTGATATTTCTTGTCTGAAAATTTTGATGTCAATGAGTAATATTCTAATTCTTATTTTTCTGTATTTAAATGTTTCCTGGTGAAATAATAAATGGCACATTTACCATCTGTTCAACCGATCATACCTTAGTCTCAGAAACAAGATTTAGATTCTAATACAGCCAATCTGAAATCAATTGTTTTTCTGCAACTGGAAGCTCTACGCCTGAAAAGATCAGTTCAAATGCTTACAATCCTATCATGAGCTAAACGAGGCAAACAGATTAAAAAAAATGCAGCTTCTGATCATATCTAGCAGTTAAGGCATCTGTAACCATCCAGTTGATTGGAGTTGTTGGTAATTGCTCAAATTCGTGGTCATTGCTCATCTGTCCGTGATGGTTCTAATGAGATGCTTTGAATGAAAGCCCCACCACATGTACCATATAATGGAACATCTCAGATAGTTTTAATCCTCTTGAACACTTGGCATTGCACTTCTGGCATTCTTGCATTCCTCTTTTTAAAAACAAAGTTTTGATCAATTGGTTTTAAGTTGCCTTAAGAAACACATAATTTATTTGAGAATGCACTTGCATGTTGTCTGTGACCTATAAAAGGTCAGCCTATTTCTTAACATGACAAGTCATTCACATAATCTATTTAACATTTTGTTAGAAGAATAAAACCAAACATACACTTGACCCATGACTACATACTCAGAATAATGGCCCTTTCATTTCAAGTATTTTTTATTCAAGGCATGTTTTTTGTTGTCTAGATGATAAGAAAGGGAACTATTCAATGTTTTATAACATAGAAACTGGTGTGTCAAAACTGTTGTATAATGTAGAATGCCAACAAGTGCACAATAATGACACTAAGTATAAGTTATACAATGTAACAAATATGTCATAATGCTAATAGGTGCAAACCAATATGCTTGAAATCTGCATTAAAATAGACATAAATGTCTCATATACAGAAAAAAACTGTCAAATATGTAGATAGCTGCACATGACTGCACACCCAAAAATCAAATGTGTTAAACAAAAAAGTCAGTTTGACAAAGTGTATTTAAAATAAGAAATTTGCTCCCTTATGGTACAAATCAACTAGTTTCATATTGTATAACATAGGCTAATATATTTCTGTGGCAGCAATCACTCTATCACTCTAGGATATCTCCTGTTTGGTCTGAAATGCAGTAACCAAACCTTTGACGCCTAAAATATTTGCAAAGCCTTAATTGGTGATCTTACTCTGAGCTGTTGTTATTATGAGGTTTCTAAGCTTTCTTTAGAAATGGGAACACTAAGCAATAATAATATCTAAGGGATGATAGTGAAGTCATAAACTCCCAGTGGAACTGAAAGAACAATCAGACTGAAAATCAGATTGATGCAAATAAGTGTCCCAAATATTATTATAATGTTCAGAAAACTTTTTTTGCATTTATAATCCCAAGTTATATTGACATCGGAAACATTCTCCCTGTTGAAAAAGCAATATTTAGAAGAGTATATCACATTAAATAAGACAATATGTTATGGGCTGACAAATACTTGTCATAGAAAAGTGAGGTGACCCAGTCTACATGTTATAACAAGATTGGGTATATATTATCATTTTATCAAACAGAAATAGTGTAGTGGGTCAGGCCTACCCCTGGTTATAATAGACATATCATAATCTTATCATATACAAACTCTTATTCATAATTACACTCTAGGTCAATATCATGCGTTTTGTGGTTAGTTAAAATTGATAAAACACGTCTGAAACGCTTTTATTAAATTTGCATACAAAGCAGTTTTTAAAACAAGTTATTAAGGACATACTTATGATTTACTTCAGCAATGCAACACATAATGTATGTCCATACATAAGTTAAGTTTTTTAGTTCTTAAAAGATTTTCCAAACAACCAGGAAATAATTATAAAACACAACTGAACAAAATTAAAGTTTTTTTTTTTTTAATTTACATAGCCAAGATAACAAAATAAGATATGAAAGGCATGCGTATTATTCATTTCATAAGCTAAATAACATGTAAATTTCCTTTATTAAAGTTCTATTCCCAAAGAATGTACAATTACCAGCAAAGAATTATTAAACACGATTACACAAAAGATAAATCAAAATTTTTTTTATTAAATATTTGATATGAAAGGCATGCTTATGATTCACTTCAGATTAGACCCAACTTATTTTTATATGTAAAGTTTTTCTTTTTCTAAATTTCTATTCCTAAAGAATTTAAACCAGGAAAGAATTATTGGGTTTGAATATGCATTATTAAGTATTATTCTCATGGAGAAAAAATAGCATGTAAACCTATAGCAATCCTGTTCTAAAATTCTTTACAAGCTCAGGAAGTAGAAACAGAATGGGTCCAACCACAATCTCTGATCATTCTGGATGAAGTTCCAAGTTCACAGATGATGTCCATTATCTAATTTGTAAGACAGAAGAGGTCTCAATCTGCCATGTATAACCTTCACCAAAAACCCACCAAATACCATCTTGTTAAGTACAAGGTTACTTCAGATCTTGTCATCTACTAATGGGTTAAATGAAGCAAGAAAACAGTTCCAGACATCATCTAATATTCTAAGAATAATGCACTTTTAATACTTTCAACTCATGATAAGTTCATTTCTCTTCACCAAAACCTTCTAGTTTAATTCTTTTGGTATGCTTCCATGCTTTCTAGAAAATTTCTGATAATCTTTATCTCTCATAGACGTTTAGATGGTTAAATCATCTATTTATTTTGATATTTCGGGCAATGTGTGATCAATGGCACATTGTGTGAAGGCTTCTGTGAACAACTGTAGTTTTGTCTCAGTGTCTACAGTGTCACTGTAATAGTAGAGTCGCAGAGCGGAGTGGTCTTGGCTCCCCCCTTTTTGGCTCTCTTATGTTTTTTTTATATAATTGGTTTTTTTTGGTCATCTTTTTAGGATAATGTCCTAAATCTGAAACTCGAGTTGACAAAATCTGAAGAGATTTTGTATGGGGGTAAGGTTGGGTGTAAGGTTGGAGGAGTGCTCTGTTAAATTTTTCTAACCTCAGGCCCCTCAACATCCAGGAACACTCTGCGGCCCCTGAATAATGTGCTGACTTGAAATGTACAGGGAGTACAGGGTGAGTGAGTAGAGCATATAGCAATGACACTGCATTCTTGGAGCCCACTGCATGTGCTGGGTCCTTCATGGTTGTGAAACTTATGTGATCAAATTTAACTTTATGCATTACTCTCCAGCTTTGGTTGCTGTCCTCATTAGCCCATACAGGTGCAGAAGAGCGGGACGTAAAACTCAATTTCATTTTATATTTCATTTCCAGCTATGGTTGTCTGGAATATTGAAGGGTACAATGTTCTAGACAATATATAATATAAAATGAGAGTTTAAAAGCCTGTCATAATAAATATTTAATTGAATTATGGTTGTAAAGCTAGGTATTGAAAGCCATGTAAAGATTATTATATGTATGTAGACTATCATACAATATATATTCATATACCTTGATTACAATATTACAAGATTAAACATGTTATACACAATATTTATTACATTAATGGATTCAATATAATTTATAAAGGGGCCATTATTACGTTAGTATTTTCCCTCTCAATGATTTTAATGAATGAATTTAGAAATCTTGCCGTCCCAGAGAAATCAAATTGGGTTCAAGAATAGTTAGTACTTTTAAATGATTTTTATACTCAAATTTATACTTTAATTTATCCCTTTTAAAGTAGTATTACTGTGCATGAATTAAATCAAGGCCATTCTCAATTAGGTAATGATTCCCAATTCTAAAATGAATGATTTCTTGAGTTCATAGAATTTTTTAAATAAAAGTAGAATATCTTGCTGTTCAGTTTAAATAACAAATTTTTCACATATCTACAGCTGATCACAGTTGATTTTGTAAAGTCAAAAGTAGAAACCAGTTTGTCAAATGTACTCATGTAAATAATAAGTTATACAAATATTCCTATTAACATGCCTAAATCAAGTTTATTTTTATTTCAACTTAAGATTAAAGACAAGTTAACATAAGTAAAAAGATTATGAATAGATTATTACTTATATTGGTAATAAAAATATTCTATTTAGATTCAATGATTCGAATAATGATAGAAAAACACTGAGAGAGACATAAATAACAGTCTAGAAACATTCAATTAGTACACCTATTCACCAGATGTGTAAAAGCAAATAGTTTAATGCAATGAAAAGCATTCACGTATCAAATAAATCATTTTTTATATTGGATATCATTTCATTACAACAGATATCTACTTTATATAAATTGTTTTATACACTCAATGTTGTCATGAAACTGTCAAATAAACATTGTGTGCTCTATGGACTCTCTAAATGGAACTGCCATCTGACAACAGGCAGACTTAATATACTTCAGGATCGTGAAATAAATATTGTAGGTCAAGTAGATACATTCTCTGTCAAAATGAAGGATAGAATAAAGCTAACTTTAGCATGGTATCAGGTGTTTTATAAGACTATCTACCCAGCCTGATTAAGCCAAATTTCATGATCTGTAAATTCAGAAAGAGAATCGGAAACATGGCAGACATTTTAATAGCTAATTATTATTAGAATTTCAAAGACAGGGAAAAAATAAACATATCTTCCACTTAATTAATATTTTTTATGTTATTTTTTGATTAATTAATCCTAGATCAATAACTATAATATTATTATACTCAGACAACTACTTTTTACTCTTAATACTTAAACTTTTCTAAACAACATTCTACATTTTACATTGTTTGTTAATGATAAGGGTAAAACCATGAGCCCCAACCTCTAAGAGAGCCCCCATAAAAAGAAATACAAAATTAATCCTTGGTTGGTTGGTAGATGACAAGTTAATGATCGTTTCCAGCAGATGTTAATATCGCAAACTAGGTAGTTGCTGGTAGTTGGATTGGTTTAATTGGATGGTACTATGATGTTGGTTTGGTAATTAAAGAATTTGTATGAATTCGTTAGGTTGCATGACATGACACAAAATGATTCCAATCCAATCCTACATTAGTACACAGGCCCCCAATCATTGAGTACAGAAAAACTTCAGAACTGTTTTATAAATCATTCATTTAATATGTCATAAACAATGATATTTTTATAAATTACGCTAGATCTATACAACAGGTCCGCATTCCACCTGGACTTCAGACTACTAGTAATTTTATAGAACGACAAACCTCATGGGACCATTCATACATCATTATCACTCTGCTTGGAATATTGTCTGGTAATACAGAATGGCAGGTGCTTTGTTTTATTTCTCTGATGTTTCTAGTGATTGTAAAATATTTTGATAATAAATATGATGGATTTAAATCTGTAATGAGTACTTGATGAACATTATTATAGTTATAATTAAAATACGTACAATCAAAACAATTTTATTAACTGAAAAGCTTATCCAAAGCATAACAAAATCGGGAGCAACAATTGTATAGTAATGGACTTCTTAATCGAGAAGTACCATCATGTGTTTTAAATCTTCTTCCACAACAATTTGAATAGAATAAAGCCAAATTTAGTATTTATAAGTTTATGAATTTTAGTTGGTTGTTGTGTCTACTTAAAAAATTAATATGCACAATTTTCTGAGCTCTGTGCACCTGGATTGAGCTGGATGTGTTTTGTAAAATGATCTCAAGTTGGTTCCTGAATTTACTAAAACCTACTTTCATTGATTTCATGAAATGGAACTGTCCATTATTAGACAACTGCATGTATAACAACTATTTATGCAGCATCTTGGAGACAATTGTGGTAAAATTCTGCACATGCAGGCTTAAATAATTTAAGGATAAATCTAGTGTAATAAACCATGTGTGAGGTATCAGTTTGTAATGAGGATAACAATATATTACTTTTGAAAGGGTCATTTCAAAGTTCAGTGCATTTCTAAGGATTTTCAAATTATTTCTAAACTATCATCTTTCAAAAATCTTTTAAAGCTTAGCACTTGAGACACTTAAAGTATTTGCAAATATTTGTTTTTCATTTAAAAAAAATGTTTTTGAAACAGTCTTTATAAGGTACAAGAATAAGATTTGAGTCTAATCCTACTTGAAGAAAAGATATCTTATCCTATATTGATTATAAAGTATCTAAAACCTCTTTATATTCTGCTAAAAATAAATGATTTATCAATAAAAATATATTCTTAATTAACAGAGTGTTTACAAAATAAATTTGCAAATATTTCTCAATGGTGTAAAATCTGTAAAGTTTTCATATTTCTGTATAACTTTAAATTGGTTCATTTAATCTTAGAATTTTTTGACAGACTTTGTTTTTCCTTTTTCAATAGAAAATAGACTTGATGCCAGTTTGATGTATTTATTGCAGGTTGTTTTCGACATATATAATGCTAGACAGGTTGTTTTGATATATTTAATGCTAGACAGGTTGTTTTGGCATAGTCAATGCTAGACAGGTTGTTTTGATATATCAAATGCTAGACCGGTTGTTTGTTTTGATATCTTTAATGATAGACAGGTTGTTTTGATATCTTTAATGATACACAGGTTGTTTTGGTATATTCAATGCTAGACAGGCTTTTTTGGCATATTCAATGCTAGAAAGGTTGTTTTGGCATATTCATTGCTAGACAGGTTGTTTTGATATCTTTAATGATAGACAGGATGTTTTGATATATTCAATGCTAGATCGGTTGTTTTGATATATTTAATGCTAGACAGGTTGTTTAAATATATATTCAATATTAGACAGGTTGTTTTGATATATTTAATGCTAGACAGATTGTTTTGATGTATTTAATGCTAGACAGGTTGTTTTGATATCTTAATGATAGACAGGATGTTTTGATATATTCAATGCTAGATCGGTTATTTTGATATATTTAATTCTAGACAAGTTGTTTTGATATATTGAGTGCTAGACAGGTTGTTTTGATATATTCAATGCTAGACAGATTGTTTTGATATATTTAATGCTAGACAGGTTGTTTTGATATATTTAATTCTAGACAGGTTGTTTTGATATATTTAATTCTAGACAGGTTGTTTTAATATATATTCAATATTAGACAAGTTGTTTTGATATATTCAATATTAGACAGGTTGTTTTGATACATTCAATGCTAGACAGGTTGTTCTGATATATTTAATGCTAGACAAGTTGTTTTGATACATTGAGTGCTAGACAGCTTGTTTTGATACATTGAAAAGTAGACAGCTTGTTTTGATACATTGAATAGTAGACAGCTTGTTTTGATACATTGAATAGTAGACAGCTTGTTTTGATACATTGAAAAGTAGACAGCTTGTTTTGATACATTGAAAAGTAGACAGCTTGTTTTGATATTTTTAAAACTAACTAATATTATGTTGTTTTGCACCAATGAGATCCATCAGTTGAAATATTCATTTGAATACTTTCAATAAACGGTTGCTTGACTTGACTTGACTTTGTTTTACTTCATGGAAATTCTACTTTCATCAATTCACGTGGAGAGATATATAATTACTATGGTTTGATAACAAGCATGTTTAGTCCATTTACTATGAGTTGTAATTGTCTAGTGTTAAATGAAACATGTTTTCGGATAAGTAGGCCTACACTAGATATAACTTGGAAAACAATTTTATTCCTTTGCAAAACCATTAAAAACTTTATCGTTTACCAAAGTATCAATGACCTTGAAAGACACTTTTGGCGCCAATTCTGGTATAAGGCTCCAAATTCCTCCAGAGCTAAACTTTAAACTGATGCACTCATCGCTTAACCAGAAAAATTATTTAATCTTACCTTCTGATTGTCAATTATATCCAATATAACATTAGTTTTATCTACCGGTATCTCCAATTTTTGCACAACAACTGTCCGGTCCATTTCCTTCGTTGGCACCATTGTCATAGTCCCAGGAATATTATCTGTTACATATTTGCCCCCATACACGCGACCATTATTTTGGCCTTTTACACTAGTCGCGTGTCCTTTCAAAATACCTTTGCTTTCAACTTTAACAATGATGACAACACATAAAAGTACAAGATAACTTCGTTGAAAACTTAGTGCCATATTTCCAATATTCCAAATTATATTTTATACTTTATGAAAGTCATAATTCCAGTGAGTTTTATTGGAACCGTTAAATTTCGCTCACCTGCGACAACTACCTTTTACAGTTATTGACAGATAAAACTAGTTCCAATAACTGGACTTCCTCCCTCGTAAAAACTGGTAACTATTTATACAATTTTATAATTTATCTCAATGAAAGTATCAATGACTGATTAGATAATATATTTGATTGTAATAATTGATTTCAATATCGATTGGTGGATTATATCTCAGTATTCAGTTTCAACCCATTCATCAATAGTAATTAATATCATTGTTCTCCGAGGGGTGCAAATCAATTGCTGTAACAGCAGAATGTACCGTTGAATATTGGAGAAACTTTTTTCTGCATGAAGTCATTTCTGAGAATTTGACAATGCCGGAAATTATGGAAAAAATGTTGTCTATGAAAATGTGATGTATTGAGAAAATTAAAAGGGGTTGTAGAAATTGATTTGTCAATGTAAAGAGAGACAGTAATGTGTAATAGAAACCAACTGAAGAAGGTATGTTATATTATAGTTAATATATAAGGTTGATATAAGTATACCGGTATAGGTATATATTCATATCATAGTTTGATATATTAAGAATAGGAGCATATTATCAAGTTTAACCTACTGATAATGATTTTACCTACTTTTATCATTATGGTTTTGAAGTGCTGTCATTTACGTTTATTCATTCTCTCATTCCTTGATTATTCATTCATTCATTTTTCACTCAATCATTCTTTTATCTATTTGTTAATTCAATTTGATTGCATCTGAATATTGCAGAAAATCATGCCTTTTACACACTATTATTTGTAAATTTCTCATTAATATAAACCTTCAATTCAATTGTTCTTGGTAACAATTGAGAGCTAAGTTTTGATATGGATGAAAATTATTCAGAATCATATCCTTTACATATAATTGGAATCTTTGAAGCACCCTTAATGAATACTTTTTGTGAGTTTTTGGGCTTCTTGGATTTACTGACTTTGGAAATTTTGTGGAAATTAGGAAACAACTCCCTCTTGGCTTAAAGCCCCCAATTTTACCTGAAATCAGCATTATATTACTAAGAGCAACTATTTATTATTGGTTATAATAATGTTTATATTTCAACATTCTGTCAAGATAAACTGAATATTGTTTATTTTCATTTCAATAAAATGTTGAATTTGCTAGATATTGATAAAAGTACATGGTTTAAAGTGGAAAAACGGAAGGGAGGTGTTCTCCAGTGTCACAGTCACATTTAATTACATGTTGCGGTACTCAATGTTCCTCAAGACCTTAGTAGAGTCTAAAAGATATGAACACACAGAGGATGGGTAAATATACCCTCACTGCATACTGTATGACACTGAAAGTCATTATTAGCTCATTTTTTTTTTTGGCAAAATAGAAGGAATAAATTTATTGACACATTTCTAAGGGTTCATCTGGTATTTAATGGGTTTGCAGGAAAGTGTGGGTTGATGATAAAAATAAATGTGTCAAAATCTTTTTAGTTGAAAATATAGCAGGATGCAAACATTAATGAGTATAAAAAGATGCTTTCTTATAACAGTCCATAGTTAGATATTTTTATATCACATGACCTGAGTTTCCTTTTATTAAAAATTTATCAAAAAATCTCAAAATTCCTAGTTATACTCATTGATATATATCATCAAAAAAATAAAATTGTATTGAAAATATACACAGAATTGTTGTTTTCTTTGAACTCGATACATTTTGTTTAATATATTTTGACACATTTTGAAACAAATCTATTAAGAAAATGGATGATATATTGTTTGAAGTTTCCCAAAAAATTTTATTTTAAAAAAAAAATCTGTACAAGAAAAACAACTCAGACAAGAAAATATCGTTCAAAGCCTGACAAAATGAGAAAAAAATAAAAATGTATGTTATATAAATTCAGTATTTGTAAAATACGATATTGACAAGCTAGACACACCTTCTAGTCTCTTTGATATAAATCTTCACAAGACATTAACATAGACTTTGACAAGACAAGACAATACTAGGTGACATGAAATCACAGCTATAGGCGGTATACCTCAACTGACATATCACAATATTCACCGATGTCAATTAATAATCAGGCTGTAAATCACTGGTATATCACAAAATACTGTTTAATATTCTCATAAAACTAACTTTATATATTCTTAACAGATGATTTTATGTTGATATATGGTCTTGGATATTCATTGGCCCGGCTTTGGCCTCTTCCTAGCTCCACTCTCAAATTTTGTATCATTTAATACCTGGTAATGTGAACCACTTTTGACAATTCAGTCCCTACTCAGTTCCCTACATCTAATTTCTGTTATTTGTATCATTTTTATTTTTAGAAAGATTCATCCATTATTTGATTACTAAAGTATAAATAGGTGAAATATACATTAATCAAAAGATGTATTCTTTAAGATGAATATTTCCCAAAATGGTCAGAAATTTTAGTATATGTTATAAAATTTGTCAGACTAGGATTAATATGTTTTATATGATAAGATGTTCTAGGTCCTGTCTTCACCACAGGATATCATTGTTTACCTATTTTACAATTTGACATGTCAACAAAAAGATTACCACAATGATAAAAACTGATAAAGGGTCACAGACAGATATTAGACAAGGGTTCTTTTTTTCAGAAATCTTAATTTTCATACTGACATACTTTTAAATCTGTGCCAAAAGTAGTAGCCTATTCTGCACAACTTTTTCTCCCTTACTTTTCTGCACTTGTTTATTTATTTTGAACGCTATTAAGTGCAAAATAAAGTGAATTTGCCCAGTCTATGACATTATTCTAGTCTATTTCAATTTTCAACTATCATGCAATCTTTAATGTGCTAAAGGCTGTGCACGTTAAAGGTTCATTGACAGTTAGAAATCGTTGCCAAAATAGGTAAGAAAAGTAGGATGTTTAAACTTAATTAGTATTTTGGTGAAATCTTAAACTTAATCCTTAGCAAGACACTGTTTTTTCATCTGAATTGCATAAGATAAAGATTATTTCTTAGGTCGTTAAAATCAAGTAATATAGATTAAATTTCAAAGAATTTTAAATGGTTTGAGAATTAGGAACCATGTTGTGTGAAGAATCAAATTAACAATTTATTAAGGATGATTTATCTGCTATCAGGAATGTGGTGAATGTAAAATTATTCAAGCCTGTATCAGATCAAACAATAAACTCTAAGATTAAGTAAATTATGAATAATAAATATGTTGTGTCTAGAATAACCATGGCTCGTTGGTTTCTCTGTGATAAAACGTGGATTCAAGCTGTGTTTTTATGTGTGTCTTGTCAGATGTTGAACAATGAACTGTGATGGGTAGAGTTTGAATGTTGTATTGCCCCTACCTTGACATGTTTAGTATATTATACTGTAGATGATAGTAGATAATATAGAAATTATATTGTTAATATCACCAGTGGGTGTAACTTTATAAGCATATCATATTGTCAGAAAAAAAAAATTATTTAAACTTTGCATTTGATTTGTTTTTGCACATATGTGTACTGGTAGGCCCTACTTATTTGCATATGTGTAAAAGATCATTTATATTGGTGCAGTTGGTGATGAAATATTCTGATCTGAGATCCCAACTGATGCAACACCTTCATCTCTCATATTAAATGTCAAACTGCCCCTAGACACGACTACATGTAGTTTGATTTATATTAAAGAAATGATGATGTGCATGTAAAAAGGTTGAAAAGGGTTTTGAAAGTGTCAACAGTCTGTACGTTTTTGCTATATTTCTCTTTAATGGATTGGGAAACAAACTTCTGAATTTGATACAATAAACTGCTTCAAATGGTTTAATTAAAGATCCACCAGTTTCACCTATTTACAGACTAATTGAATAAGTATCAACCCTGTGCAATAGCCTTCTGTTGAATAGTTGTTTCTTTTCAACAACCTTAAACTCTAACTGTGAGATGTACTTTCTTGCTGTCAAAATGCCTAGTTGTAATTTTTGTCATTTACGTCATTATTTCTCTTAACAATATAGATACAGATTAACTTTTATTAATATATTACCAATTAATTCAACTTTCAAATTTGATATTATATGATACAGATGTAGTAAAGTTATTATATGGTGAGATGAGCTTGAAGTTTAAAATGAACCTTAAAAACATACAATAAACCTCTTTATGTAGCAAGTTTTTTACCTGTATATAGTATAGTGGGTGTAACTTGAAATCTTATACTTAATGATGATATCAGCAAATCTTATTAATGCACTCACTGCACCTTTTCTTACCCCAAATATAGTATTTTTGTTTAAATAACAGCTGCTCCGATCTGAAATGTGTTGGCAATCCCTGATCTTAAATTTGTTAACAGCACTCATCTGAAATGTGTTTGCAGCAACCTGATCTGAAATGTGTTGACAGCACCCTGATCGGATCTGAAATATATTTGCAGCAACCTCATCTGATCTAAAATGTGTTAGAAGCACCCTGATCTGATCTAAAATGTGTTAGAAGCACCCTGATCTGATCTGAAATATGTTGGCAGTAACCTTGTAAGATCTAATATGTGTTGACAGAAAGTCATCTGATCTGAAATGTGTTTGCAGCACTTTTATCTGAACTATAATACTTTGTTCATCTTATAAGCTTTCTTCTGATTTTGAAAACATGCATCGACCCAGCCAATTTGGCTTTATGTAGACAAATGTCTTGAGTATAAAAATTTCTAAAGGAACATTACTAGCTATGTGCAGTACTGGGAAGGTGTATTAAATTGACAAACCCAGATGGCTATTTCAGAGTTTTTTTAAGGTGAAATCTTGCTAGCAATATCAGCCACTAAATTTTTTGTTGAATGATAGAAATTCATATTGAATAAAACTGGAAAAACTTACAAATATAAAGTAGACTTGTTAATATCATTAAAAATGTATGCAATAAAAAAACATACTTTCCTTTCATAGACTTGGAAGCATGGCAGATGTGCAGGTTTTACTGTAATTTTATGAGTTTTGTGAAGAGAAATAATATTATTGAAATTTGTAATAGTTATTTAACAAAATAGTTGAAACTGAATTTGATCAATTCAATCTGCTTATATAACGAACACTTGTTCAAATAATTCTTTTTAATAGTTTTTTAATCATTATTTTTTTCTATCCTAGGTTATCAAGTAAAATCTCTAAAACATATTCAGTTAGTAAGAGTTACTGTTTAAAACCAAATAATAAATATTTAAGGGATTGTAGATTTTTATGTCTCAGGGACACAAATTTGCACCATTTAAAATTTCTGTCAAACATCTGATTCTTGCAATTCCACTAAAACAGAGTAATGAAGTCACTATCTTATAATAGTACCATATATGCTAATACTATCCACGGGTCTTTGCAATATAAAATGCATAATTTTAGTGGAGCTGAGGTATATCAGCAGGATTATTGTATTAAAAAAAATTTGTACAAGCAAAACAATTCCGTTAATCAAAAATCTTGTCCAAAATCATGGCAAAATGGAGAGAAATAGTAGTGGACTACTCCAAAGAGAAGTACCACCAGGTGTTTCGAAAAGAGTATTTATCCCATTACAAGAGTACTTTTGTTTTGTTTTCTTGTTAAATTAAGATTTACCCCTTATGTGCATAATGAATATAAACTAATTTAAAAATAGAAAATGATATTACATTATATCTTTTATGACCCAAACCTTGAACCAATGTAACAATGATAGCTTATTTTGATTTAAAAGTTAATGTGAAAATATAAAACGTATAATTATCTAGTTAGTAAGGTTGTTATTACTCTGTGTAACTGGTGCACAATGTGTATTGTATCATTATATCCTGATGATAAATAGATATGTGAAATGGGTTATTGATATTAAAATAAAGAGCCTAGGATGTCATGTATAGTGCACATTTCATTTCCTAATTAAAGGATACCCCACAGAGTGTCTGTTGCGGTTTATTTTCATTCTACTGTAATGCACTTTAGGTAAAGATTAATTATATGATACTGAGTTTTCTGAACATGTTTGAGCTCAGAACATGTAATGTTTTTGTCCTGCTGCAGTATGGTCTTTATCCAATCTAAACAAACAGAAGGTCTTTTGTTGAACATGGCCATTCTTACAGGAAAGGCTTGAAGACATTGGGTATTGATGTGTTTTAGTCTCCTTTAAAACTTATACGATCTTGGAATTTGAAACCTTAAGCCTAGCGCACACAGCCAACTTTTGCTGGAAAACAATGTTTTCAACAATGTTTTCAACAAATGGTGGACGTGTGCGGTTAATAAAAACTCAAAAACAATGTTCGCCAACAATGTTTTTGAGATCAAACATGTTTGATTTCAAAAACATTGTTGGCGAATCCTACAACAAAAGTTGGCCGTGTGGTGTTCGGAAACAAAATATCGAAACAATTTGCGACGTCGACCAATAAGCGTTCACGCTGCTGTCATGTGATAGGCCTTACAAAATGGCGACCCCCGTCGAAGAAGCCACGGCAGAATGGAGCATTGAAAGTGAAGCAAGTTTAACAGAACTATGGGAAAATCATCCTTGTCTATACGCTATCACATCGACAGAGTATAGGGACATTATTATAAATTACGAAAAACACCTTGCTTCTCCCTTCTCTGAATCCAAGACCGCGTCCATACTTGACGATTAACACGCCGACGACGTCTAATCCGAAGAAGAAGTAAAATCGCCAGAGTGATTCTCCGTTTACGCATAGACGCTGCCATTTTGTCATCATGTGACTTGACTTGACTCGCCTATGGTGGCGCTGTCAGCCGTATCTGACGCAGCAATTGTTGGTCGTGTGCTCTTTCAGACAGCTGTGTGCGGTTTCCAGAAACATTTACTCGAAACATTGTTTTTTCTGAAAGTCAGCGAAAGTTGGCTGTGTGCGCTAGGCTTAAACTCATGTATGTATGTGGGTGATGAAGGTAGAAAGCTAACTAAGGCAGACTCATAGACAGTCAGAGCTGCATCTTATTGTCTTAGCATTGAACAAACCCACTTAATACTACTTCATTACATGCAAGGTGATATAACATTAATGTTTTCCCTCTATATTTTCAGATGGTACAATGATCAGTAATTAATATTTATTAAAAAAGAAAATGGTTCCAGTAATTCTGTTCAAGTTAATTCTGATTGGTATAGTGTTGGTGACTGGATCATCCAGTAAGGAAAGTGTATCGCATCTGTTGATGCTTGAACAACCAGACGATTTCTACCAAAATAAAGATGTTCAATTTGACATCAGAACCAATTATACAGTAAGTTGCTGTTTACCTTTTGACTTTTGACAGGTCTACAAGCTTTGGGCTTTGGAGCTTGAAATGACCACATGAAAATGTAGAGGCACTGTACCCTTTTCAGTGTTCTCATCTGGTCTTGAGGTAAATTATACAAGTGGTATAAAAAATGATCTGTACATCTCTATTCTAAGAAATCAACCATCAATTACTGTCCCTCTACAATAAGGCAACCAGCAGCTGCTATGATGTTACAGTTTTCAAGAAAAAACTGTATTTGACAGGAGACAACAGTTGCTGTAATAAAAAATAAAAGAAATTTAATTGATATCAGGATATGAATAGTGTCAAATTGCTTATTAATGACTTGGCGCTTGTCTCTTATTCTTTCTCTGTCTTTTTATACGTCGATTGTCTTTTCACCTTGGCACCAGTGTGGAATAATTGATAGAAGGAAGTGAAATTCCTGCGAGTAATTAGAATGATGTATTATTGTTAGATATTAAACAATGTTATATGACAGCGACTGTGGGTTACACGATATTTATATTTGATATTACAGTAAAGTATAAGATTATTGACACTATTGTCAATATCTATTGTTAAAGGTGTAAAAAATGATTTCAACTTTTCAATAAAAACATGAAAATATCATAAAGTCAATAACACAGCTAGTGGAAATCAATGAAGATTTTATAGATCACTGATAGATTAAAACTCTCTCCATTTTTTTTCAGTCTTCCGTTATTGTCCTAACTATCGATATTCCAACCAGTATTTTTATTTTCATTATTACCAGCTATTTTCAATTCTGTGGAAGGAAAACTTGTTGTGATTGACATATTTTTTTATCGTCATTTTTATTTCGATTTTGCAGAAAGGCAGAAATAAACTAAAATGTGAATGACTCATTGATTTTTGTGGTTAACTTTTTAAAAAATTTAATTGATTTTTATTCAAATGCTCCAATGGTTTGAAGGCATGTGGTTATCTAAATGAACAACTACTTAAATCATCAGCTGTAATCCAGTTTTATGATTTAAGTTTTTGTACTGTTTTATTTTGTATTAATGTATCTTTCTGCTGAATTGGAATGGTTACATACAAACAATTTCTTCGATGGATACATGTCTACACTTTTCCGTACATAGGACAAACACCTTATTATAAAAAAAAACGACTTTCGGAGTTAATGTTTCTATTCTGGTTTTCACCCTAATGTAGACAAACAAACAGGAGATTGTGCCAAACACAATAACACACTGAATAAAATATGGAAATAACATAAAGTAGCAATTTTTTATAAACACGAATCAGTCAAAGTCAAAATGTACTGCACTAGTAGAGAAAGAATGATTGAAAATGACAAATCTGGCATCAATCAATATGCTCCAGATTGATAAATCCTGATTTTTAACATGTCAATTTTCAAGCAATAAATTGTGATTGTCTATTTTTCAAGAAATGGTAGCTAGATTTCTTCAGCAATATTATAGAGTTATAATTTGATCTTATATTAATTCAAATTAACAAGAACATATTTCTGAATCTTTATTGAATATGATCCAAAGCTTTTCCCAAATCTACTATTAAATTTCAGCAATTTTACTGCAAATTTTTCATGGACAATAATTTTTCTGAAAATTGAGAAAAAATATAATTCCTAGACTCCATTTTGTGATCAGTGTTGTCTTATTTATTAATGATGTATGACAGTTTTGAAATAGAAATTCTACAGGGAGAAGTATTATTCATGGTTGGCTGTTATTAAATTATAAAATTAAAGAAATATCAGTTAGAATTCACAAGTTATTTGATATTAACTCTAGTTATTATATAATGATAATTAAATTAAAGAACAAGTGGGATCAATAATCATATTTTAACAATAGAATTTAATACTGACAATGATTTATTACCTTGTAGAATATATACAGACAGGGCTTATATCAGATATTAACCTCTATGGCTTTTAAAAAAATACCACTTTTCAATGATCAGATCAGAAGGCAATTGTTCTAAGAGTTGCTCCATTTCTGACCTACAACTTAAAAGGGCTCTTGCCATGGTTTTCATCATGCACAATTTGTCTGATTAGGGTTGATGCTTATTAAAATAGCTATTTATCTGCTTTTTGACAAGAATAAGTGTCTGAGATCATTTCCAAAAGTTGTATTGTACCTCGACAATCATGAATTAAGATAGAAATTTGGATTTAAGCCTTTGCTACCAACAAGATTTGAAATGGTAGCCCTTTAAAATGTGACTTCAAATCAGATGAACATATCCTATTTATAATGCTTATTATATTATTGAAGACTAACTGACTACACTATAAGGTGTGGCGGGGACTGAACACTTAGCGTTGATTCAACTGTAGAGGGTCCAGTAAATCCCCTATTTGACTTACTGATAGACAGTGTCACTCTATATCTCTAGTAATATTATGATAAATGAATGTTTGGATTTGAATGTTGGTAGAAGAATTAAGCTAATCACTTCACACAAGTTTAGTCATGAAGATTTTATATTTAAATAGATTGTCTCTATCAATAATTATAATAACTGATTCCAATATTACAACATACATACGATGACAATTTTTCTAGGATTTTTTTCTTCTTAAATTTTTAAATCAGGTTGACTTAGCTTCTCTCTGTTTTAAATTGCCACAGCTGGTGGTTTGGTTTATAATGCTTAACCACAGAGTGTGTTAAAAAAAAAACATTCTTCTGATAACACCTTTGAACCCCTTGCTGAAATCAGAGGTATTGCAAATCACAAATGAACTTGGTTGTTTAAAAGATTAATCTTGATCAAATTGGACACTGTTCTGAAATTAAATGTCTCCCAAATTAACTGATGCAACCAAATCTGTAAAGATAAACTTTTCTCCTTATTAGAGTTTTACACACTAAACTACTTTAAATAGAAGTGTTGTCAATACGTACTATAAGTTTGTTTATATATATGATAGATATGATAAATCTAAATAAATCACCAGATAATCTTAGGTTATCTCTGCTTTATACACATTACAAAACTTGTTGACTATTCACAATATACATTCTGATATATTGTCCCATCTTTTTAAAACCTAGTGATTACGTATACAGGGGATGGTGTAGGAAAAAATCCTGGAAGGGGTACAAAATACAAGTTTCTCTGACTGAGGAGTCACTTGATGCCACCTCTATGAGCCCTGAGTCCCCAAAGAAAATTTGTTAAAAATAGCGTCATCCAAAAATGAAACTATTTCTTTAAGGTCATATGAGCAGGGGGGTGCAGACCCCTCGGACCCATTCTCCTAACATTTGCTTGATATAAATGATTTATTGATTGATAGAAATTATTCTAAATAGCCCTGCTCCTCCTTGCATCAAAGTAGAAATACCCTCTTACACTCTTGTATTGCACAATGTTTTATATTGAGAACAGAGAAAGGTGAAGCACCATGTTGAATGATTTTTTTTTGTTATTTAAAAAAAGAAATTAGCTCTACCTCTCTCGACTAAGCCACTTTTAAAAAATTTCTTTTGTTTAGGTGCTTTTGTGGTTTTCAGTGAGCAAAATGCTCTAAATACTCTATGAACTGAGAAGCTTCTGTCCAATAGCTTTTTTAGTCCTTTTAATATTACCAAATCATCTCAAGAAGTATAACACAATAAATGATGACCATTAGAATATTTTGATTAATTACAGGGTTCTATTAATTTTGTGGAGTCTAACGAGTTTAAAGTATTAATTAATACAACTGCTGATGAATTAGAAGAAGTTTATAATGTACAGGCTGATTTACAACATCATAAACAGGGTCTACTGCTACAAGTAGTAAGTATCTATAACTTAGTTCCTTCTGTTCTGCATAATTCAAAGGTGTCCATTAAGACAAGGCTGGTTGGTAGATGAGCTAATATCAAAGACTAAATGATCACCAAAAGCCCACTTAAAGCAAGAACATGATGCTAACCAATTTATTGCCTAAGCAAATTGTGTTGAATGTCTCTTTTGCACTCCTGAAAAGAAAACTAAATAAAAATATTATGTTTATGTTCTGCTACTCCTAGTACCTGTAAGGCAGTTAATCATATTCATGCATTGTATAAGAAATTTCTGTTCCCTGCGCAAAATATTTTGTCACGAATCATGAAATGTTTGTATCACAGAAGGCTTTCCAATCAATCAATCAATTTAGGATTTTACCATCCAAACAACCTGATATACATGGTTAGATTGTGCCTGTATATCAATTGCTGGATTGTTAATAGAATGCTATATATTTGTAGTTTGAGAAGCCTGAGGTAGTGGTATGGGTAAAGTTAGAATGGATATTAATAGTAATAGGTAGTTTAACTGGTCTGGTATTTATGGTAACCTGTATATTAGCTCTATGTTCCTACCATTCTGAACATTCTCTATATGATTCTATAGAACGGAAGAGTTATACCAGTGACAGTCAGAGGATAGTCTTTAGGTATTCATTAATTAATAAACCTTCTTAGATAACTATTTTGGAACTGCTGTTGTTTGGTAAAGTCAAAAGTTGTTTCAAGCCTCTGTGGTAAAAGCTGAAATGGCTTTGGACAACATGTCGGTACATATTTCTCTTAAAAATAGTAAATACATGAACAAATTTGCTTTATGAAATACAGATTGACAAAGTCTGGAGTAAAAATTGTATAGTCGTGGACAACTCCAAAGAGAAGTACCATCAGGTGTTACAGAAAGAAGAACCAAGTTCTGCTATGTCCACAACATCAATCACTTCTATATAGTCAACATTTTGAAACTCGGGTTTATTTTTAGTTTTTAATGGTAGAACTTTATTTCAGATCTCGTAGTAGTATGCATTCTAGTACCCAAGGTGAACATATAATAAATGATGAAGGTAATGAGAACTACCAGAATGACGATACATTAAAACGTGTTCCTGAACTACCAGATGAAGAAGCTGCTGCTGAAGCTATTGAAATGGTAAGTTGAAAGGAGATGCTGGGAAAACTTTCAGAAGGTTGTGGCATCCAAACTTTTCTTACTGTAGGATGATTAGAAATCATGGCACCGAAAACTGAGGTCAAACTTGCTAAGGACTGAACCATTCAATTACTATTGAATTTATGAAGAAAAAAAATTCTTTCTAAATTAATCAATCATTTAAAGAACATGAGCATGGGCTTTCTAAAACCTCTAACTTTATAAAAAGTTCAAATATTTATAGATGGGCTGAACTTGACTTGGAAAGTACAGCATGGTGTAGGCTAAATAGTGCATCAAAATTATTATGGAAGATATATGTATTTTACAGGAAGAGTTGAGACGAAAACAGAAAATGGCAGAAAGTGATGAAGAGAGTGATAAAGATGATAAAAATTCAATTAAGAGAAGATACCAATCTTCATCAAAACGAATCCAAAAAGAAATGATGGCCAAGGAGCGTAAGTTGAAAACATCTAGTCGAGAGAAAGATTATTCAGAATATTCATCAGATGAATCAGAAACTTCAGAAAAATATCCCAGAAGGACGAGAAGTCCACAAGAAAGGAATGTAGAGAGACAAAAGATTGAAGGTGTTGTTTTTCGTCCAAAGAAAGATATGACATCCACTCATTCAGAAGGTGAACTAAGTCGACCTGATCCTTACACAAGAACATCCTCCCTGATCCCTTCCAGTGCCAGTATGGAACAGAAAGAGATACCTGATGTTTCTCCTACTGGACTAGCAAGAACGCAACCCAAAGAGAACTTGGGAAAGTTAGAGTCTCCAGCTGCAGATGATGGAGCTTATCCATTTGTTGTTCAGGCAGATGTTCATCTTCAATCCTTAAAACCAGCAACATCTTCTCCAATGTCTTCATTTAGAAACTCTTCCAGAAAGGTGGCATTTGTTGATCCTGTTAATAGTCAGCCACCAGAGCCAGATATGAAGACAGTGGGTGATTTTCAGGATGTTTTTGATAAATTTCTAATAGGAAGTAATAAAGACGACTCTAATAGTGGTAGCAGTGTCTTTGATTCAAACACACGACCTGACAGGACCTACATGAATGTCAGTGGATCTGGTAGTGATTCGGGCGTTAAAAGTCCACGTCCATATTTACCTCAATCCTTAGTCGCTGGAGCCAGAAGACCTCAAGAACCTCCTGCGTATCAACAGGGCAGAAATGGACAAAAGCTCAATACCTTTGGTCTTCCTAAACCATGGTCTCCTGGTAGTGTCAGTGATGCACAAAGATCATCATTGGATTCAGGAATAACATCTTCAAATGGTACATTATGGCAGTCATCAGCTTCCTCAGATGCTGGTAACTCCTCCCCTCCATTGCCTCCTCCACCTGATAGATATGAGGAAGAAAGTGGGATGCAGTTTGATTTTCCCTCACCACCAGAGGAACAGGATCAGGAAGGGGAATCTCGGTATCAGAATGTTAGAGACAAGAGGAAAACAGGTGGTGGTAGAGGAGGAAAATAGTAAGTAACATATAATTATTTTTTGTGACTTTTCTTAGTTAGAAATAGATATAAGGCAAGTCAGATCAACTAGCCTTGTCTCAAATTTGGATTATGGGTTCCTAAGATTTTCTTTCACCAAGAAATTGAAAATTTCATTATTTGAATGTTCACAGTTACAGTTTCTACATTTCTATTGAAGCAATTTGTGTATATGCTTTTCAATTTATATAACATGCATCGTGAGAAGGAAGTATGTTACAACCTTATACTGCAATTTTGAAATATTTAAAAATGTGTTTTTATAGGACATAATTCCATATGAACTATCACTTAAAGTTATACCAGTATATGAAATTTTGTTGTAATAAAGTGAATATCTCTGTGTAATTTCAGTGGCCATATGACATTTCTGTCTATAATGTGTATAATGAGTATTATGACTGGTGTATATTGTATCAAGAAACAAGATGGCCCCCGTGTTGATATCACTGTATATTTACCACCAGGTTATCTCTCCAATCAGTCCACAATATTTACTAACGTACATAAAGATTGTGAAGTTATCAATGATGATAATTTACCCATCTTACAATATAGTAAGTCATCCTTTCTGCAATATTTGGTCAGAGGGGTTGACATTGAAAAAACATCCTATTGTTCTGATGGTATACCGTATATTTCCGAATATAACGCAACCCTTCCTTACCGGAAAAATTCAGGAAAAAATCATTTACCCATGTATAGTGCGCACCCTTTGTAATAAACTGAGGCCCCATGTTCTACAGATT
The DNA here is from genome assembly GCA_029955415.1 of Lottia scabra. Lineage (NCBI taxonomy): Eukaryota > Metazoa > Mollusca > Gastropoda > Lottiidae > Lottia > Lottia scabra. Next base: position 7,210,169 of record JARJEI010000006.1, on the reverse strand, counting down.
GCAGATCCCTTAAAAGTTAGAAAAAAATAAAAGAGTAGCTAATGATGTTTGTTTGACAACATTTTCCTCATTGAAGGCTGCACGGTATTGCTTGGTTTCATTAGTCTGACAAGGGGCAGAAAAGTAGGAGAACACCGTTTTGTTTCATTTTGACAAAATACATACTAATTTCAATTCCAGAACTGTTCTCAGTTTGTTTTTTTTCATGCAAGAAAGATGGCTATTATGAAACTGCTGCAACCCTTTTGTGTAGTAACAGAGATCATTCTCTAATGAGTATTATATGATTTACAGATATCCCGAACCCTATCTTGACTAACCTAGACTCTGTACTATGTGAAGACCATGTTTGTGAACAGGGCTGTGATGAAGAAACTGGAATGTGTATCTGTAAAAAGGGATATAAATTAGATGATGCAGGGCAATGTATAGGTATGTTGTAATTTTCAGAGGCTGCTTATGTGATACAGATGAATCATTCAACAGTCCTTTTAATCAGGACTGATAATATATTGCCATCCAGACAACTTCCTCCACATGTGTTCTTAAAGTGGAATGGTGTGCTAAGTAAATTGGCAAGCCATTTCTAGATGGAATCTGGCTGCTGAGACGTTGGTGTGAGGTTAATATTTGAAAAGTAGTAACCATTCTGGATAAAGGCCAAAAATAAGCATTGCTAGTTCTATTAATATGAATACATTTTCAGATATCAATGAGTGTATGGAAGGAGGTGCTAGATGTCATAAAGATGCTGGTTGTTTAAATAATAAAGGATCGTATAATTGTATATGTAGTGGAGAGTTCTATGGTGATGGCAAGAACTGTAGAGGTTTGTATTAGTATTTCATATTTCATTTCATTTAATAAAGAGTTTTACTGGTATTAAAGCTTCATTACAAACCAATATGTGGATCATATGCTTGATTTAAGATAAATGATTGTTTATTAAAGAAAATAAGTTCATCAATACTTGTTATATGTGCTCCTTGCTTACAAATGGCTTTGTTACTTGTTTGTCCTTGGGACTCAATTCAGTGGCTTTGTAAAAATCATTCAGAAAAAGGGAAGGGGTACAAAATTGTGATATGGTGCTCATAGTATCTGACATTTCCAGTGATAAGAGGTCCAAATTCTTGCCAACCTTAGTCCATATAAATGCCACTGATCTTATTTCTGTTGTTTTATTAATTTCTTTTACTTCTGAATGCTCTCAAAGAGTTCAACAATATATTTAGTAGTATAATAATATTTTCTTAGTTCAAATTTCAAGACTTTTATAATGTACCTATTGTACCTTCTATTACAGAATGTAAAGCACCCTGTGTGAGAGGAACCTATGAATATCAGTCATGTGACCTCCAAAAACAGAAGATATGTAGAAGTAAGTATGGGAGAGGAGAGGGTACTAAAGTGAAAGCCTGTTTCCTGATCCTACATGTATTATGTAAATGAATATTGTTTATACCAAAAAAAGGAAGTATGGTACATGTTTGAGGATACAACATTTAAAATGGAGATTTGAAGATTAAACGCTGTTTATTATAGTTTTGATTTTTTAATCATAATTTAATTTGAATGTTGGACTATATATGCTGGACTTGTCACATCCTAAACTAAATATCAGAAGGGTTATCTAAGAGACTTTGAGCAATGCTTAGAAATGTACAAATCGGGGAAAGCAAGTCATCCTTAAGATGAATTTAAGTATACATGTACAATGTTCATCGAAAACTGTTTATTCTCTATTTCAGCATGTAAATCAACATGTCCTAAAGGATTTTTTATGAATCGACCATGTGATATGAAACATAATGCTGAATGTAAAGGTAATTATAACTTAAGTTAAAAATTACTTAATATATCTTAATGTTTATAACTTAGACTTGCAATTTAATTTTGTTCATATTTTTTGGATTTTTGCATGTGTTCATGGATGCTTTTTAATGAAGGCAAAATTTGGCTTAGAATTGTTAATTTGTTCTATTTGGTACTTATATAATACAATTTGCATTAACATGGGCTGATTTACATGTTATAATATTATATCATTCTGATAAAGGTTGCTGGACTGGTCAAAACTTTCTTTAAATAAATAATAGATCAAAGCTTTCGGAAATTTAAAAATTGTTCTGAATAAGGTATCATTGTTTAAATTTGCACTTAGACAAGCTCTTTATAAGTTTGAAAACAGTACATATAAATGCAATTATAAAGTATTTAACCATTTACTGATAGTTCTCAAAATTACCAGTTTCTATCTTGAGGTTTGAAATAGTAGAATGTGAAGTTGAAAAATCACTTGACCTTCCATAATTTTATCTGAGAAATTTCTATGTTTATCAGAATGATATATATATTAAAATAAGCTGTTAGCTTCCATGTTGTCAAGTTTTTTTTATGGTGTTATTTATTTTCAGTATGTAAACCTAGTAAATGTTCCAAATCTGATTTTGAATATAAAATGTGTGCTAATAGTCAGGACAGAGAATGTCGAGGTAGGCACCTAGTTTTTATGTTTTTCTTTTCTTAGATTTCTATTTTTTAATATTATTATTAGAAACAATTCATACTGCTGTATTGAAAACTTACAAACAAACTTCATGTGGGCATGTGTTTCAAATGAAAAAGAAATACATTTTGAATGTAGTAATTCAAATATATATCAAAGCACAACATGGATATGGACAAAATACAGTCTATATTTTTCATTGATATCCAAAAGAGCACATATTTATTGCAATAATTTTTTCTCCAAAGTTTTTCATATATTTAAGTTGCATATATGACAGTATGAATAGCATCTTAATTGTAGCTAACGCCACTAAAATTCACTGCCTTTATTACTTACCCTCCAAACTGAAATAACTAAACTAGAATAACCACATTTTACTTATGTAACAAAGAGCATGTTACTTAACTGTTCTTTCTTAACAGAAAAAATTGTGATGTTTAAAAATACTCCATCTTCATCAATTGATGAATTAATTTAATTTAATCATGTTTCATATGAGAACTGGGCCAATAAATGCAATTGTTCAATTAAAATGACAATAGAATTCTGCACTTCTCTCCCTTTAATATCAGTAAATACAGTAGGCATTTCACTAGTTAATGTTTTATGTGTATGTAGTTTAGAAAGCACTAGATCTTGTGTGATAGTATGTGTTTTATTTAGGAACCCTTTAGTAATATAGGACCTTTATTGCAGCCAAAGTAATGTAACATCTTCTTTGAAAAGAGGGACAAGGTCCCTATGCTGTAAATATGGCTATTTTCTGGAAAATTTATGAAATGCCAGTTCAAATGTCTGTGGATCTGTTTTTAGCATTATCAAGTGTTTAAGTTGTAGTTTGTAGTTTAAGTTAAATACCTAACTTTTTATTTCAGAGAGGAAGTTATTACAGCCCCCAGTAGGATCTAATAATTTGATAATAGAGAATCTATATAATATACAGAATGATAGTAAAATAATAGAATATATTAGACCATCTGATTTTATAGGACTGAGAACATATACTATTGATAGGGGTAGGTAGTATTTATATATCCTGAATATACCTAAAAATGATATAACCACTAATTATTATGATGTCTATGTTATGTCAACTTGTTTATGGTTCTTCTGGATGGGTGCATATCATTTACTCTGAGAGATATTACCCCATATCCAATTATGGTTAAGATAGGGTGCACACTACATTCACAATTATACAGTATATAAACCAAAATCATTACTGGTTTCTCCGAAAGGTTTTTGAAAATTATAAAATCATAATATGAACCCAGCCTCAGAGTGGTGTCAGTTGTTCTTTAAGGTTGAGCATTTTCTGTTTCACTAGAAACACCCAGTTAACACCCTTGTTAATGACTTTAGAAAGAGACATACATAGGCTAAATGTTGCTGGTTAATAAATGGTGATCTATAATATCATTTCTACAGGTACTGATCTGAAAGTAGAAGTACATCTAACATCATTACAAGCCTCTCAGTTATTTGTACCAGTAAACTATAGTAGTCATCAGAGTGATGGTTTACCACCAGGGGCTAGACTAGAAGATTTTAGACGATATTGTCCTCATCCAGTACCCAGTTATTATAAACTCTTTTACGAACGACATCAGGTAAATATGGTTATTCAATTTTCTGTAATTCTCTGTCAGTCATTTACCAGTGGCGTTATATCGAACCTTAAGATCTGGGGCCTTATTCTCGAAATCTTAACTTAGATAAAATCCAGATTTTAAGAATTACAGCAATCTGATTGGATAAAAATACTTAATTTAAAACCGATTTTAGTAACTGACCAATCAGATAACTGGATCACTAAAATCATCTTAAGTTAAGTTTTCGGGAATAAGGCCCCAGGAGTCAAGTGTAGGAGCCATAGAAGTTTAGATATCATTAACAACTTAACCAAAGTGCATCATAAGTGATGTTTTACTTCAAATATTTTAGTTGCTTTTCATTTCCAGAATCTGTGTAAAACAAATTGTAAGAAATGTGAAGATATGTGAAAATTTAACATGGAAAATTATGCTCACGGAACTGTTGGTTTGGATATTTCTATGTTTGTCTATGTACTTACAATTTCTAGAACATCACCTACAGTATAGATGGTAATAACCAAGTGAAACCATGTGAAACATACAGAATGTTTGGTAAATTTCCTACTGCCAGAAACCTTAAAGAACAATCATTTCTCGCAGTGGAACCCGGTCCTATTACTAATATCTTTGAAATTAAACCAAACTACTTTAAATATTCTACAATCTGGGTTCACAAGTCAAAAAGGTTGGTGAAAATATTTAAATTTGATACAAAATTATCAGAAAAACCTTCAGTCAAGAAAGAACAAGGACCTTTAAGACTATACTTACTCTTTTCAAAACACCTGATGGTACTTCTCTTTAGGGAATCCACTGCTATACAACTTTTTCTCTTGATTTTGCCATGTCTTTGGATGCCATACCTTAAAGAAACAATCTTGAATCTAAGTTGTTATACTTAGAGTTGCTTTTTTCTTTCCAATAACAGTCAGTGGTAAAGTTACATTATTTAAAATATTATTTCTAGATGTATGCGATACAGTGATGGTTGTGATAATTGTACTATACAGTGTGTAGTTCAGATGAAAAACAACGAGAACTGTAAAATAACGGGTAATGATAATGATAATGGTTGGTCACCAAGGTTACAGGCATGTTATAACTGCTGTGCCAGGAAGAACTGTACTGAAAGTTGTAAAGAATATCATAAAAAACATTGTCAGTCTAAAAAGTAAGTACTGGTACATGGTTGTAGTAAGACACGTTGCTCTAGTCGAGATGACCCAACAAGTTCTGCACTACATGAGCACTTGAAGGAAAGCCTGCGATCTGTGCTTTAGCTGAGAAAGTTTGTCAGGCCTATGTTCATTTTTGCGGTGTATGGTCTGCTTTCAATATATTTTTTGATGCATTTTTGAAGAGCCTTCAAAGAATACATCATCTGATTCTTACAATGTGACAAAAACCTGAAAAGGTATATGAGAATATATTGAATATTTTTTGAGAAAATTGTGTTGCCTGTTATTTAGAGATGAATGTCGTAAAGGAACAGTGGTAGAGTTCAGAGTTCAACCACAATGGAATACAACACAGTCAAACTATTTCTTCTGTCATATACAACCTAAAAAACAACAGAAATTACTTAAGTTAAACTATGCTGTACAGTATAAAGGCAAACCAATATATTATAAAGAAATAGAATTACAGGGTGATTTGAAATGGGAAAATGAAGGCAGAATGACTCACAAGTAAGTGATATTGATATGATTAATGCCATAGATATTCTTTACGATTTAGGAGCATGCACCTGCATGTAAGTGCTGGACTGTTGACAAGAGATCACAATGTCTCGTATGGGAAGTCCACTGCTATATAATTATTGCACCCGATTTTGTCATGCTCTGGACAAGATTTTTGCTTGTATGGATTTTTATTATTCAATCATACATATATACTTTTATATATCAACTGTTGTTAGGAAGATAAAATCAACCAACCAATGTTTCTATTAAAAATGATTACATTTTTATTATTTATGAACCAACATTATGAATACATATAAATTTAAATCAATATTTTTTCAGAGATGATATTCTATCTATACTAGTTGATGGTAATGTTGTCAACATGCCTGATTTTCTAGAAGGAGAATTCTCTGGTAGTAAGGAACTATTCCGAGTTGGTAACTATAAGAATAGTGGTTCTACAGTACAGTCTACTGTTATAAATGGACAGTCTATATTAGTCAGACCTACTAAACCTTTCGGACTGGTTGGAATTTCTACAGGTTAGCAACTCTTTTTGTTCCACTACTTTGTTCATATCTTTATATCTAAAATTAAGGGACCAAACATTACCATTTCTGCTAGAATTTGCATTATTGACTATCTTATAATATGGTCATTGACATTTGATTACCACTATACATGGGTAAATGAAATTTTCCAGATTTTAATGGGGTAAGGAAGGGGTGCACATTATACATGGGTGCGCATTATATTCGGAAATATACGGTATATATACTCTATATTTCCACAATTTGATTAAGAGAAGCTATTGAATGTGTGTCTTATATTTGTAGGATCTGAAGCCTTCAGTGCTCTACTGAACTCTACAGTAGCAACAGAAAGAGAGTTTCCTTTTGAATCCAACCCAGATCTGATGGTAGTTACAGTTGAAAATGCTTCGTATCCTTATATTGTCACTCATAAAAATGCTGCTCCTCGATTAAAGTTGGATGTTCCATCAAAAGTATCGCTATTGAAGTCAGTGTTTCCAATGGGTTTATTGAAGAGAAAATCATTAGAGAGTAATCTACAATATAATGGCTCTCATTGGTTGTTTGATTTAAAAGGAAGAATACATAATTGCCCAGGTGGGTTTTGAGCTTACCTGCATTTTTGTGATACAAAAAAATATCAGCTCTGTTTTTGAGGCTTTTATTTGCATCACTCTTTTTTTTCATCTTTACAATCCATTTAATCACTAGTTTAAAACAATCATTACAGAAAAAAAATATATCCAGTGTCTTCAACTCTTTTCTTCTGTAGAAACTTCAAGTATCATTGAAATGAATAGAAATGTGTTCAAAGCAACTTCTGTTTTGCTATTTGTAGGGTTACTGAAAGTAGATGTGATCAATCCAGTATATCCTAGTGAACCATTGTATGAATGTGAAGTAGCTGTCCAGTGTCCTAAAGTTTTCCACCTTCAATTCGCGATACCATCTGGTGATGATTCTAGTCTGGAGAAGGAAATGTTGGTTACTATTACTGACAATACAACAACTTATCATTTACGTGTTTTAAAACCTGGTATAACACAACATCAAATAGAACATGATCAAGATCTTATAGGTTTGATATTTACTTTTTTCAGTTGTTGTGTGAATGATGATTACAGTGTATATCAATGTATTTATGTTTGACAAGATAACTGTCTGAAAGATAAACCAAATATCTGAAATATATTTGTATACATATATTTTTTTTTTAACTGATAGAATCCAAAGTTTAAATCTACAGCAGTGCAAACGTTTAAAATAGTGATCAAATTTTAATGTACTATAACACAAGTGAAAAAAAATAATTGATAAAATTTGCAATTGATGCGTTATTTAATCTACAGGCAATACAGAATCTAAAAGTACCATCTTTCGTCGAAACCAACATGACAGGGAGTGGGAATGAATTACTATTTCTAATTTTAGCGATTATATAATGATTGTTTTTTTTTATATTACAGAAGAAGATATAGAGACAAGTTCTATTGAACCAGTAAAATCTAAAGAACCATCTGTTATACAACCTGGATTTATTTTCTCTATACCATTTATAGCATCAATCTGTGGAGCAGTTATATTGTTACTCTTCTTGGCTGCTTTTGGTCTAGGCTTAGGTTTAGGTGAGAGTTAGTTGTTTATCTGGTTGTATCACATGATGTTTATCTATCTTTATCTCTTATGGTGGGTGTCAAGGCAAACCATGCTTACTGAAATTACTTCTCTTAGGATTCCATAACTTTGGACAAGATTTCTAATTAACTGAACTGAATAGCCTTGTGTGTTTGTTATCTGTTGTTTATGATATAAATTGTGTTTCTTAATAGGATCATTACCTGATGTACCAGTATTGAGATGGTATCATATTTGTATGGCTATAATTTATATGACATTCAAATTTCTCTATAGTTTAATAGCAACATTTACTGTATTTTCTCTAATGTTGGTGGTGGTAAATAGGTAAGGTTTCATTTAGTTATTTGGTTTTACCTCTTTAAGAAGCATGTGTTACCATGATTTACATTGCACACAGTGTTTGTTGCCTCTTGGTGGAGCCACCATTGTGAAAATGTAAAGATTCTCTATGTGATTAACAATGTAATATTGAGAGAAAAAAACAGATTAAAGATTCCATTTTTCAGGAATTTAACCCTAAAAGACTTTTTTTTAACTGAATTGTGTTATTATTCTTTTGTTTGGAAGGTAGAAACAGTAGTATATCCTTTTTGTTTACTTGAATGATCTATATGATGTGGTCAAAGTTTTAAGCCCAAGTTTTATTTATATATTTAGAGAGCCAGTAAATCTTGTGATGGATTATAAACAACAATCAGTAGCCAGATCAGCTATACAACATCTTAATCAAGCCTACATAGAGCAACATTTAACATCAGAGCTACAGAGACAAGATACAGAGTCTAACGGAACTAAATCACAATGTTATAAGGATATGACACAGATAGTACAAGATATTGACAGAGTAAGTGTTAAAATATATAATAGGGTAATAAAGATGATGTATTCAAGTGAAAATAACTCTCCTTTCAACTCATAACTTTCACATGTGCCACACCAGAACTATGGTGTTAAGATATATAGATGTTGTGTTCAATTGACAAGAACCACTTCTTTGATGTTGGTATACATATATAGAATAGACATGTGCTACACCAGAACAACTCACCATTTTCTTAAGTTCTCTGAATTTATTATAGAGGGTTGTCCTCTAGTTTACTTACTAGTTTTTTACTCATCTAATTTTGGTGTATAAAATAATTGATTTGGTTTCCCTTTAGTATCAACAATGGTTATCCATACTTTATCATAATGTTTATTGTTCTGTTTTTAGCTTCATCAGATATTACAAGAGAAGACTGAAAAGACTTTTAGAAATCATAAAATACCTGAATTATTAAAACATCATACTGATAGAGTTACACAGTTACTTTCACAGGATCTTCTTACATTCAGGTAGCTTTATTCATTATTACTTAACTTATGACTAATAATAAACTTCAAGGTCCAATAGACCAATGTGGCGCATCAGTATCTGCTGGAATCAGACGTTAACTTCTAAACAATCATCTAACCAACCAACAATAGTGACTTGGTCCTGTCTAACGTTTAGCCCAACTACAATTCCGATGTATCCAAAAGTAAAAAATAAAATATCTGTTGAATTTCAGATCCAACTTCCAGATGTACACGTCCAGTTTGATAGATCAGATCAATGATGACGTCAGGAAATCTTACAGTAGTATTCGTCAGAATTCTTGGTTAGCTGGTGCCAGATTTCTCCATGCCAGTATACAGACTATCAGAAGTTTTACTGCTAAAGTTGAAACCAAACCATTCATGGACTGGGCTGGTCTGTTTTATGATTTGTCTAAACTCAATGTTGGTGAGTCTCTTGAATTTCATTCCAACCTTCTTGCAAAATATCTGAAAATATATCAACTTATTTTCAAATAAATCCAGACTGGAATAAAATAATACTTTACTGCCAGGTGTAGATTATAAATATTTGTTTTGTCTTTTCCAAAAATTATTTTTAAAATATAATAACTTTAATCTGATGACAGCAATAATTATTGTATGCAGATCAAAAGGAATATCCTCACGATCAGTTGATCATTGGTCTGGTTGATCAGAAATTATAATTGTCATCACATCTTTCTTTCAGATTTAAGATCCTCAATGCCTGATGTTCCTAATGTACAGGAAATGATGTCATCAGATAAATTCAGCCAATCAACTCAGAGTATTAATCCACAGAAAACCCCGAACGTCAAACGAATACGAAATGTGAAGATATATAACCAATGGACATACCCCTTCAACAAACCTGGTTCTAATGATACTGGACAATCACATTCAGATCAGAAAAACAAGTCCGATTCTCAAGTGACATTTTATGCTTTCCTAGCCAGTTTTATTATTGTGGATGCCATTTTGTTTCTGCATCGTTTTTTCCAGTCTGTATCAATGTGCCGTCTGTTGATATTTGGTTATCCAGAATACATTGACTGTAGATCATCTAGTGGTATGTATCATTCCTGTTTAACCTTCCTTTTCAGCCATTTGGACCTTAACTGACCCTTTTCTAGTTCAAGTCACCCTTGGCACACCCTCCTAGTAAAGCAAGGATAACAAATGCTTGAACCAATTTTTTGTGCTGTCTACAGTTTTGGTTTTGCATGAATCTATCACTCATAATATAAAACAATTCCAACAAGCATACATAGTTTGGTATTCCTTTCCATCAGAGATGTAAGAGAAAGAAAACTGCTACATCTTTAATTGTAAGTCATGCTATAGAAATAATTATGTTTAGTCATTATGCCTTAACATATTAGATTTTGAATATTTTCAGAGAAACTATTAGATAATGATGTATTTGAAGAAGAACAACCTAAGATAAAGAAAGGTGGTATAAAATGTGGAGATAGTTCTGCTTGCCGTCAATTCTTTACACAGGTAAGTTTTTATCATATTAATATCATATTAAAGGAATCCCTAAATATTTTCGACAATTTTCTGCAAATTGTGAAAATTAAGAACAATTTAGTACATTTATGAGACTATTGTTATTTGGGGCAAATTCCGCATTTCAATTTGAATTCTATTCTGCACTATTCAGGTCATAAACAGAATCCAGCTACAATTTTATAAAGTGACCACTGAAACTGTTTGATGTTTTATATTTTAGGTGTTGGCTACATTATTTGTACCTAAAAGTATATTAACTATTGTGATATGTTTATTGGTATATTTCTCTATGTTATTATCTAATGATATGTTAAATACTAAAGCCATTACCAAACTTGGTCTCAACTATGGTTCCGTAAGTACAACACATTTTATTATCACACATTAGTCTACCAAAAATATCATTCATATTGTTCTTTAACATTATTTCTTGCAAGAGGCTTCACTATAAAATGGACACTAAGACACTATTTTGATGGCATTGTGAAATTAAAATTTGGTACATCTGATCATCAGTGGTGTTTCTAGGAATTATGAGGTGAGGGGGCCGAGTTGGGACCAAATAATTGTCTGGGGGGCTACCAGCACATACCATATAATGTTATACACAATTTCAAAGTGGGGAGGGGGGGGGGGGCGAGACCGGGCCAGCCTTAATTCTGGGGAGGCCATCTGACAATGGGCATTGGAAAATACAACCAGGTGCTCTGCGACAATCCCAGCATACTCAAAAGAGTTACGATTGCCTGATGATTATCTAAACATCATTATCAGATTTTATTTGAATTTTCAGGCAACATATGAAGATCTACAAGATCAGATGGTAAATACCAGAATAATAGCCCACGCTCATCAGATTAATACAGTGGAATACCCCAGTCATTTAAACTGGATGTCAGCTTATATTGAACGCCATAAATTTGCTGTTCATCTACATAAAAAACAACAGCAAGCTATTGGACGTATACATAATCATTCATACTGTCAATATGTGAAATATCTGAATCTGAATATTAACTGTGATACACAGAATGATGATAATAATAATAATGATGATGATGATGATGAATTATTAAGTGTATCTATTACTGGGTGTAGATTTCCTCCTGTTACACCACAACTTTATCACAGGTTAGTCTCTTTAATATAAAGTTAACTAGGGTTCATTCACAAACACTATTCATTGGTTAATCATTGAAATAAGAGTTGGGGGCCTTGAAACGCCACTTAGTAGGATCACAGGATAAAAACCATTGAAGGTCAAAATGATCTATAAAACCCTTCAATTTCATGATTTGAGATCACTGATAAACATCCAAAAAATTTCAAATTGCTGCCAGAGATCTATTCCTTTAGTTGGCAGTGGTGAAATGTATTCACAACTCTCAGAGGAAAATGTCAGCTGAAGATGTTTTTGCACATTATTACATAGGACATAGGGTTGCTCTCATTAGTAAGCCCAATCCAATGCAGTCAACTAGGACTAAAAACTCTTTTTCATTACTTTATTTTATAGAAAGAAGTCACCGTATAATAAAGCAGCTAGTGTACAGTTGGAATCACTGTTAAGTAATATGAAACAAGTTATATCTAATACATGTCAAGTAATAATATTATTCCTTGCTATCATTGTTCTCAAAGAATTACTAGGAGTTGTACTATGGATTTATCTTAAAAGGTAAATTTGCTTTTAGTATCATTAACATTCTTGATTATTAATGTTACACTTACTGTATTGGAAATTAAATCCCTTATTCCAAAATAGCTTCAAGAATTTTCGACAGATCTCAAAGTACTTAATCTGTAAAATTTTCCATCCTGAAAATCAAGAATTATCCCCATCAAGTTTTTATCTGAATCTTATTGACATCTGCATATATTGCTTATGTTAGAATTTGCATCCTGACTATAGTAGTATTATCTTTTCATAATATAATCTGTCAACACAGCTTATTATACTGACATTGTCACAATTAGATGCTGATTTGATTCTAAATGAATCTGCATAAAAGTAATCACATTTGGTCTTCTTGTTTTTTTTAAGATCGAACAGGTTACGATTAAGGATAATATTTGAAAAAGATGATACCAATGAATCTACAGCACTTGCTACAACCTGAATATCTGATGTAAAAAGATGAGGAAATCAGTGTGATTTAGGTCTATCTGGATTATGTCAAGGCAGTTAGGCCCTGGAATTAAACTATGGCTTAAAGCAGAAGACAATTTAATGGTTCTGAAAGTGTCAACAACATTCTTGGAGAATTTGTATCGTTTTGTGAACATTTTTGACAAATTTGATACAGGACAAATCTTCAAGGTCATATTCTCCCAATCCCGGACAATCTTCTAACATACCATTGGTTGTATTGCCAATGAAGAGGTTATTTGTGACTTAGTATATGTTTGTGTTGATTCATATAGTCATTATTTTCATAACACTTTATATGGATCTGCTTTCAGAAGCTATTAGTCCCTGGCTTATATCTGTACCCGATCGGTCAAATATGGTCGCCTTGCATTACCATGATATGTTGCAGAGCGCCAGCGTAACTTACATGGAGACCGTTTGATCTGTACCTTCAAGTGTTTGTGTTGCCTATAATGTGCTTCATAAAGCTTATGGGTTATTTGTGATCCAGTGTATGTATATGTGTCCGTTCATATTGTCTTGTCATCATTATTCTATTCATCAGCCAGGAAACCTGCGGATTATATACTGATATTAGTAACATGTAGATAAGAATTTCTTTCATTCCATCATTAATAATCATTTTATAAAGTAATTTAATATCATCTATATAATTCTTGTTGATTAAAGTTTGTCAAACATTATAGATAAGGGTCCCGAAATTGTGATATATGGGTATATTATGGATCTTTTTGGAATTTGCAAAAAGTTCAATAGGCCTACGTATCACTAAGCTTTATGATATTAGTAATGATATAAGGCTTGTATTATGAATGAATTTCCAAACTATTATATGTTGTTTGTATTTATTATTATTTATTATAAAGTGCTGTAATAAATCTTGTCAATATACTATATTCTGTATTGTGTTTTCCTGTAGCTTGAAATGGTTTCCTGTTTATACCATTCTACGAGGCACAATTATTGTAAAAATATCTGCACCTCACAAACTGAAAACAGCATATTTTTCCCAAGATAAGATTTTGAAGCCACACAATGTTCATTGAATCATCGTAAGAGGATAATTTTAAAGGAATCTGAGAGTATCTGATAAATTGTAATCCGCCCCCCCCCACCTCTAAAGACGATCCGCAACCACTGATTGGTGAATAATGGCGATCCAAGAGAGTAATTGATGTAGAATGGTGATATCTAGGAGAGTAATTGATGTATAATGGCGATCCAAGAGTGTAATTGATGTAGAATGATGATATCTAGGAGTGTAATTGATGGAGAATGGTGATATCTAGGAGTGTAATTGAAGTAGAATTGTGATATCTAGGAGAGTAATTGATGTATAATGGCGATCCAAGAGTGTAATTGATGTAGAATGATGATATCTAGGAGTGTAATTGATGTAGAATAGTGATATCTAGGAGAGTAATTGTTGTAGAATGGTGATATCTAAGAGAGTATGGTGATATCTAGGAGAGTAATTGATGTAGAATGGAGATATCTAGGAGAGTAATTGATGTAGAATGATGATATCTAGGAGTGTAATTGATGTAGAATGGTGATATCTAGGAGAGTAATTGGTGTAGAATGATATCTAGGAGAGTAATTGATGTAGGATGATGATATCTAGGAGAGTAATTGGTGTAGAATGATGATATCTAGGAGTGTAATTGATGTAGGATGATGATATCTAGGAGAGTAATTTGTGTAGAATGATGATATCTAGGAGAGTAATTGATATAGAATGGTGATATCTAGGAGTGTAATTGATGTAGAATGGTGATATCTAGGAGAGTAATTGTTGTAGAATGGCGATATCTAGGAGTGTAATTGATGTAGAATGGTGATATCTAGGAGTGTAATTGATGTAGAATGGTGATATCTAGGAGTGTAATTGTTGTAGAATGGTGGTATCTAGGAGAGTAATTGATATAGAATGGTGATATATAAGGGAGTAATTGATGTAGAATGGTGATATCTAGGAGTGTAATTGATGTGGAATGGTGATATCTAGGAGAGTAATTGTTGTAGAATGGTGATATCTAAGAGTGTAATTGATGTAGAATGGTGATATCTAAGGGAGTAATTGATGTAGAATGGTGATATCTAGGAGAGTAATTGTTGTAGAATGGTGATATCTAAGAGCGTAATTGATGTAGAATGGTGATATCTTAGGGAGTAATTGATGTAGAATGGTGATATCTAGGAGAGTAATTGATGTGGAATGGTGATATCTAGGAGAGTAATTGATGTAGAATGGTGATATCTAGGAGAGTAATTGATGTAGAATGGTGATATCTAGGAGTGTTATTGATGTAGGATGGTAATATCTAGGAGAGTAATTGATGTAGGATGGTGATATCTTGGAGAGAAATTGATGTAGGATGATGATATCTAGGAGTTTAATTGATGGAGAATGGTGATATCTAGGAGAGTAATTGATGGAGAATGGTGATATCTAGGAGTGTAATTGATGGAGAATGATGATATCTAGAAGAGTAGTTGATGGAGAATAATGATATCTAGAATGGTGATATCTAGGAGGGTAATTGATGTAGAATGGTGATATCTAGGAGAGTAATTGATGTATAATAATGATATCTAGGAGAGTAATTGTTGTAGAATGATGATATCTAGGAGAGTATTTGTTGTAGAATGATGATATCTAGGAGAGTAATTGATGTAGAATGGTGATATCTAGGAGTGTTATTGATGTAGGATGGTAATATCTAGGAGAGTAATTGATGTAGGATGGTGATATCTTGGAGAGAAATTGATGTAGGATGATGATATCTAGGAGTTTAATTGATGGAGAATGGTGATATCTAGGAGAGTAATTGATGGAGAATGGTGATATCTAGGAGAGTAATTGATGTAGAATGATGATATCTAGGAGTTTAATTGATGGAGAATGGTGATATCTAGGAGAGTAATTGATGGAGAATGGTGATATCTAGGAGTGTAATTGATGTAGAATGATGATATCTAGAAGAGTAGTTGATGGAGAATAATGATATCTAGAATGGTGATATCTAGGAGGGTAATTGATGTAGGATGGTGATATATAGGAGGGTAATTGGTGTAGAATGATGATATCTAGGAGAGTAATTGATGTAGAATGGTGATATCTAAGAGAGTAATTGATGGAAAATGGTGATATCTAGGAGAGTAATTGATGTAGAATGGTGATATCTAGGAGAGTAATTGATGGAAAATGGTGATATCTAGGAGAGTAATTGATGTAGAATGGTGATATCTAGGAGAGTAATTGATGTAGAATGATGATATCTAGGATATCTTAGATATCACCATTTTCCATCAATTACTCTCTTAGATATCACCATTTTCCATCAATTACTCTCCTAGATATCACCATTCTCCATCAATTACTCTCCTAGATATCATCATTCTACATCAATTACTCTCCTAGATATCACCATTCTACAACACTTACACTCCTAGATATCGAATGGTGTTTTCTATAAAAGGCATAGCCTCACTAAAATACAAGTATTTTTGACTTTTAAACTCTGATAATTATAGATATTCATCAGGGATTTGAATAAATACATTTCGAGGGAGAGTTGTGTACACTATTTCTGATGAACTTAGCTAAAAATTCCAGATTCTATGACTAAGGTTTGATTGTCGAATTTCGATAAGAGAACACTATAAATCCCCCCATTTATATCATCCATTTTCACATGTGACCTTTTACTTATATGATTCTTTGGACGACACTGTTGAAATGTTGAGCCATTGTGCCATTTCAAGATGTATTGGTCATTAATTTAGACGACAACTATTGTTATTTGAATAATGAAAAAAAATGTTGTGGTATTTAGTTTATAAAATATGTTTATTTTTATCTATGTTGTCAGATTCTCTGATTTATTTTGACAATTGTAATAATATTAATTATAAGCCTGATTATTAGGATGTCGGTATAGAATGTGAAATGTAAGGTATCGGTTACCCCACTTGATGGCTCGTCAAGGTATAATTTGTATGTCTTAATCGTTGGGTATAGAATTCCGAATTCCCGAACAGTCCGAATTGTCCGAATTGTGGCAGAAAAGACTAAAAAATCGAAATTGAATTTGCGCTTAAGGTAGTGCACATATTCGGGATAAAACATTTTACTTAAAAAAAACAAATATTCTAAAGCGATTTTCTTTGGTCAAATTACAATTTACAAATCGATAGTAGTCTAATTATAAAATGCTGTCTATTGATTATGATTTAATTTTTAATAAGTATTCGCTTTTATTGTCAATAAACACTTTTTGTTGTCTTGGACCCAATGTGTTAATACAACACTGACCAAAATAAGAACACTTATAATACACTCTGACAGCTTTTCATGACAAACTCGGATCATTTTTATACGCCGAAATAATAATTTGTCACACCTTGTCCGTCCGTCCAATGGAAATGGATCAGTATTTAAGAACATGAAAAGAAAATGTTTGTAATTAAAAGTGATCTGAGTTTGTTTTTGGTTTGAGTCAAGTATTCATATGAAGAAACAGCCGGTCACAGACAACAAAAGTATTCGTTTATTGAATAGTAATTATTCTTATCAAAAATTAAATCAAATCAATAAACAACATCATAACTCACTAGAATTGGTGTACACGAAAAACAAAAAGAAAAGAAATTGTGATTTGATCAAAGAAAAGGGCTTCTAAAATATTTATTTGTTGATGATGTCTCATGTTTTGATCCAATATTTGTGTACGGACTCTAGCGCAAATTTATTTCCGATTTTTTAGCCTTTTTAAACCCAATTCGGACTACTCGGACAGTTCGGGAATTCAGAATTTTACACTCACCGTTTTACTCTACTTCGTCATAGTGAATGAACGGCAAAAAGCAAATAATTTATTCATAGGAAATAACGAGAAAGAACGGTTATATTAAGGTGAAAATTCTATAGTTGCCTTCTTTTTTGGCTTTGTTAGTTGTTTTAGTAGGCGATATATTATTAGGTGTTATAGAGGATTTGATATAGAGAAAACAGCTTCATGCTTGGTTGTATTTAATATGATCAGTTGAATGGGATATTAATGTATATATTTATGTGATTCCTTTAATACGGTAAAACTTTGTTATTCTTCATAATTATTATTGAGTTAATCAGGATGAGCAATCGCCATGCTGTGTACAATGAGGACACTTTTTCCTGGGACATTTTGGGTTTGAGTATTTGATTTTTTACAGCATTTCACTGGTTATGTAAAGATTGAGCTGAAATAGTAAGCAAAATTTTTGTCCAGGATGAAGTCCCAGAAAATGAAACTAGAATCGAATGATATTGACAGAGGATGGGCATGGATTGTAGTAGCAGCTGTATTTGTGTATCATGCTCTATCCTTTGGTTTGGTGTGGTCTGCTGGAGTTTACAATGCTATCCTGATAGAAGCTTTTCCAGATCAACCTAAATTCATGGTGGCTTGGGCTGGCGCACTACCAACATTTGGATTATATGCAGCTGGTAAGACTATATTAGACACATCTAATGAGATATTCAATCAACCATGTTTTTCAGTTTCGCCTCAATGATAAAAACGAGGCACGAATGATACCAATCGTATAACAAATCTGAACGAAACACAGTGTAGATCAGTAAACCAGTAGAATTTCTTTGAGTTCGTTTAGCCGCATTGCCCAACTGCACAAAAACAACCAGTAGCCTAAAAAGAAACAAAATGTTTCTGATAAAACCCGTTATGGCCATAAAATATTTTTATCTGTTGTCCTGCATCGATTTTCTTTTTATTTATAATTTGGACCTGTTTGTGGAACTTAAACTATAGTTTTATGCTAAAATCTGGATTAAAATAGATAACCAAGTTTATACGACAAGAAGCATAAACTTACCTGGCGGTTTCCCAGGAAGTAGTTTCAAGACTTCAGAAACCTTTAGTTTCGTTTTACAAGTACAGTAGTTTTTGTACAGTTGGTCACAATGCGGCAAGTTGGGCAATGCGGAAAATCGAACTCACCGTAGAATTCTTGGACTCATTTTCTGGACATTGGCACTTGTTTCCAAAGAGATTTCACTTCACGCTCATCTTAAATGTGGGAAATAAATATTTGTCCTTCTCACAATTAGAAAAGAAATTGTGTTATACGCCCCACTGTATGCACCAATTGAGCTAATGATGTATGATGTCGGGCTCTGTGCAATGCGGGAAATTTTCCAAATCTACTCTTTATTTCGATATCCAACTGTCGAGATCACAATTACAGGACTAGGGAGAGAAAATGAAAGTTATTTTTGTTTCAGAGATGAAGAGATGCATATTGACTAGCTGGATGCTGGATAATATTTTTAAATTTTGGCCCAATTTAAACTTTTAGATGCGGGGCTTATTTCAGATGTACAGTACCTTGTGAAGAAGTCGAGATTTGAGAATTTCCTACAAGAATTAACTAATTCTAACTTACAGGCCCGGTTTCTGGGATCCTGACCAATAAGTTTGGATGTAGACCAATCCTAATATTAGGTGGTATGTTGGCAGGGTTTGGTATGATGTCTAGTTATTTTGCTCCCAATATTTATGTATTGTATGTCACTTTTGGTATTGTAACAGGTAGGTTTAACATTCATTTTTTATTTGTCGGAAAATTGAGATTGTAGGTTGCTCCTGGGACATTATTTCTTGTCGTGGAACAAAGCTGTAGACCATTTACTGTTATTTAAATGAGACATGACGTTTATATATCATCTAATTGGGCAAAAAAACTTGACTTGTTGGCGATTCGAGTGGAATCCAATTTTGTCTTTGTGAGAGGAAACGCCTATGCAATTTGTCTGCGACGTGCCTTGGAAGTCTCTGAGGCCTGTTGGAGACCTAGGAGACTGGGGAAAAAGTTGTAGCGACGTTACAGCCACATTGGAGCACCGTCCCCGCGACGTTGCCTGAACCGAGTTGGAGTGACTAGTGCCTTCATGGTTTAAAGGAATACCTTCATTCTTTTATCAGAGACGTCGCCTAGATATGAGTGGGCGCCACTGGAGTCGTTTCGACTGATCAGTGGTGTCAGTAGCGGCGACGTCTCCTCCGGTGTGATACTCACTTAACTTATCGTCCAATTTGTCAAAGTATTGCAGCAGTTATATTCACTGCTTAGTACATGTATGTCACTGTACCATAGTCTTGCATCACCATTTGACAACATTTACCGCATCAGAGGAGACAACAGTTTGCATTCTGATTGGTTTCTGAAAGAGCTCTTTAAGCATATTATAATTCTGAAGCGGTTATGCAAATCTTTATATTGTAGGTATTGGTGTTGGAATAAGTTTTATACCGGCAATAACTGCATTAACACTGTACTTTCAAAAATACCGAAATATTGCCACAGGAATAGCTGTGAGTGGTGCCGGCTTTGGTTGTTTTATATTTCCTCCATTGATAAATACTTTATCAGACATGTATTCTTGGCGAGAATCCATGTTAATCATTGGGGCGATAGTGTTAAATATTGTGGTATGTGGTTGTGTGATTCGTCCCCTCCCTTCATTTCATGCCATCCACCAGGACAAACCAAAAGTTTTTGACTTTTCACCATTGAGGAAGAAGGGTTATATGATTCTTTCTATGAACGTTGTAGTGTTAAGTTTTGGTCTTTCAATTGTCTACCTCCATCTCACTGCCTATTCCGAGGCTTGTGGTAATGCAGACAACAAATCAGCCATGTTGATGTCGGCTATAGGAGCATCCAATTTGTGTGGACGATTTGCTTTAGGTGCTACTGCGAACCATCCACGTGTGAATGTGTTAGTACTTTTTACTGTTTCAATTAGCATCACAGGACTTGCCTCTATGTGTTTTGCATTCTCAAGTAGTTCATACATTGCCTTAGTGATTTTGGCAGTTGTGTTCGGATTTTTCATAGCTGCTTATGGTGCATTGTTGCCTGCCGTTCTCGTTGCGTTACTTGGTGTCAGAAGATTCTCTAATGGTTATGGGTGCTTGTTGATATTTATGGCAATTGGGCAACTTCTAGGAGGTCCATTCGCTGGTAAGTTAAAGCTGATATGCACTTATTGCAGAACACGTTTAGTTATTTATCTGATAGTCCTATCATGTAAAAGCATACCTGATCGGTTGAAACTGTGGTGCTATCTTTACAGAATTATATCACATTGTAGTTTGCCAGTTAATGGTAATAAACATAGAGCCATTTTAACCTTTATTTCTTATTTAATGTGTCATGGAATAGCACATTTTAAAAAATTAACCTTGAAATGATCCATTCTGAAGTAAAAAGTATATTTTATCTGAATAAATATGTAATGGATATTTAAAAAAACAATGTAAGCAGTTATTTTTAAAGTGACCTTATTTTCCCCATTATGCGGACGCACTTTGAATAACTATCTAACTATGTGATCTATCATTGTATATTTTCAGGATTTTTGTATGATTCAACGGGTACATACGAGGTATCTTTCTTCATTGGAGGGGGAACTATAATACTAGCTGGTCTAGCAATGAAACTAGTTGGTTGTTGGAAACAGAAAACGGTTGATGACAATATACCTGATATTCAGGTTGCCTTTTTAGAAAATGGTGATAAAGTAAAACTAGGTGAACTTTATGAAACGGAAATCTAGATATTTTGGTTCTCAGGGATCACATTTTTAATTATCAGGGTTTAAAAATCATAGTCTGTGTGATATCTATTCTCCAATTTGTTAATAAATTATTCAATTGTAGTATAATTTCGAAAAACTGAGTTACATTTAACAATGTGCATTTGTCTGGGACATTTTTAGAATCATGTTTGTCACTTTATTTTAAGTTTATTAAGATTATTTTTGTGCATTCTGTATCAGAAACGTGTTTCTTTGAATCTGAGAATATTGTGAATCGGATCAACGGGTATTAGGATCTCATTACAAGTACGTCGACATTATTCCCAATATATATTCATTCCTTTCAACTGCCAGATAATATAAGTAATTTCAGGGATAAGACATGTTTGTGTAGCTCATGATGATATTATGACAAAGTTGTCATATTTATGTATATTATGTAAAGTTTGTTTTATAAATTTTCTCATTTTTTTTGTAAATTTGATGTTAATTTTTTTATTGCAGTGCGTACTGCAAACGTTATGGAATTATTTCTCAAATCTTCAGCAAGACCTGACCCAATATTCACAAAAAATGCAGGCATACAACCCTTTGTTATCCCGTTCAATACAACCATCAATCCCTCAGGAATGATAGTCCATGACCACTATTAGAGTCTTAGTTTCATGGCCTCCCCCCCACTTTTTGGCCACATTTTGTTTTTGTTCAAAAAAAAGAATATTTTGAGATCTTTTTAATTTTTGTTTTTAAATTTCCGGAATCTGAAAATTAAGTGGTCGAAATCCGAGGAGTTTTTGTGGTGGGGGGGGGGGGGGGGGGGGGTGGGGGTGGGGGTGAGAGTTGGATTTTGAAAATTTTCAACCAAGGGCCCCCCTACTTCCAGAAACACTCCGCGGCCCCTGTAATTAAAACCAATCAGTACATAACAGGTACTATACTGCTTGCCCATAAGGCGAATTTTTGTTACACCCTAAGTCCCCGAAATCAAAATGCACACATGGTTTAACGGGACGTTTTGTGTTTTGATTGTTAAAGGAATACCTCTTAGAATAAGAAAATAGGAGTATATATTCATCAGGGGACTTACCTAATGATTATAATTATACAACAGATTCCCAAAATAATCTGATAAATCCAGAGAACTGTGTTTATATACAATAACCGAAAATGCTTTATCACATTTTAAGCGCTTTTCAATAATAACCTGTATTTGTATGAAAAATTACATAGTTTATGGGTTTATTTGATTCTGTTTGTATACTTTGGACACAGTTGATGAATAGATACTCTTATTGACAAAGTTTGAGAACGCATTATTTTTGTTCATTCTAAGATGTGGTATCACTTTAAGCTCGAGATGAAATAGATCATTCATTATTAGAAAGCAGATGGCATTGAGTTTATCTATTTATCAGTAGGCCTACATATTTTTACTGAGTCATAAAATATAGGATGAAGAGTTTATTGAGATAACTTATTGATATGATAGGTGCATTATCTCTCGTTATCTAGAATATATGTATAACACTCCACACAGGGATTTGAATGCGGACATTTCGAGGGAGAATTGTGAACACTTTTACCGATAAGCTTAGCTAAAAGTAGATCCTGATCATGAGACTAAAGTTTGATTGGTCGAGGGGATAGTGAACATATCCCTCTAATGATAATAATGAATCAGGTCTAGTACAATAACCCGATGGCTTTCTATATGCTAGAACACCTCCTTCACCAACCAATCTATCACTCCCATTCACCCAATAATATACCACTCTCCTTCACCAACCAATATACCACTCTCCATCATCAACAAATCTACCACTCTCCTTCACCAATCAATATACCACTCTCCTTCCCCACCAATATACCACTCTCCTTCACCAACCAATATACCATTCTCCTTAACCAACCAATATATCACTCTCCTTCACCAACCAATCTACCACTCTCCTTCACCAACCAATATACCACTCTCCTTCACCAACCAATATACCACTTTCCTTCACCAACCAATCTACCACACTCCTTCACCAACCAATATATCACTCTCCTTCACCAACCAATCTACCACTCTCCTTCACCAACCAATATACCACTCTCCTTCACCAACCAATATACCACTTTCCTTCACCAACCAATCTACCACACTCCTTCACCAACCAATATATCACTCTCCTTCAACAACCAATCTACCACTCTCCTTCACCAACCAATCTACCACACTCCTTCACCAACCAATCTACCACTCTCCTTCACCAACCAATCTACCACACTCCTTCACCAACCAATATATCACTCTCCTTCACCAACCAATATATCACTCTCCTTCACCAACCAATCTACCACTCTCCTTCAACAACCAATCTACCACTCTCCTTCACCAACCAATCTACCACACTCCTTCACCAACCAATATATCACTCTCCTTCACCAACCAATCTACCACTCTCCTTCACCAACCAATATACCACTCTCTTTCACCAACCAATCTACCACTCTCCTCCAACAACCAATCTACCACTCTCCTTCAACAACCAATATACCACTCTCCTTCACCAACCAATATATCACTCTCCTTCACCAACCAATATATCACTCTCCTTCACCAACCAATATATCACTCTCCTTCACCAACCAATCTACCACTCTCCTTCACCAACCAATCTACCACTCTCCTTTACCAACCAATATACCACTCTCCTTTACCAACCAATATACCACTCTCCTTCAACAACCAATATACCACTTTCCTTCACCAACCAATCTACCATTCTCCTTCAACAACCAATTTACCACTCGCCTTCAACAAACAATATACCACTCTCCTTCACCAACCAATATACTACTCTATCTACCACTCTCCTTCATCAACCAATCTACCACCCCCTTGACCAACCAAACTTTCCTTCTATAATCTATGAAATGTGTCATTTGTTAAAATTTTCCTGTAACCTGTATCACTGAATGGACTCGTGTTTAAGTTTGACAAGTCTAATCATATATATATCATATGTATCTGTACGCACAAATTATATGCATATTGCAGTTGAAAAACAACAAACTATGTGTACTCTGTCTTCCATGCGTGCACTCCTTTTTACCTGTACACAATACTTTCTTTGACCGCAATCAAGCATGTATAATATAAATTATATTACACATTGGGTGTTCTATGCCTATATGATCTATTCTATTATATCATTGTCTAGCTAGAAGTGTTATTGATTAATAAGTTTCAGTTGAAATGTTTTTACCTATAAAGAGACCATTAACCTCGTCGACTCACCAATATCTTTATGGATCAGTAAAGGAATATAAAACCAATTATGGTGGAACTGTAAAGGACTGTTAAGAAATTTAAGACTGGGAATAACCAAAGTCAATGAGGTATTCTATTCAAATCTGACCATGACCCAAGTACCGAGATTCTAGTGATATTATTTCCATCATAACAGCAATTAGTGTGAAATGAACTTGACCTTGGTTATTGTGATGCGAATGGTAATAACACCAGGAGTGGTGAGCTAATAGGACTCAAGTTCTGACCCACTAACACATGTGTTTGGATTGGATAATAAACAGTCTTACGATCTTCTTTAACTCAAATTAAAAAACATTCTCAAATAACATTCATTCAAGTTATTGAGCGTCTATGGATACATACACGAATAACCTAATAACCAGCTGACATATATATCGCGTGAAGGATTGTGTTCATGATGGCCGCAGCATCGGTCGATACAGGCTGGGCTTGGATGGTAGTTTTATCTTCGTTTTTTGCACATTTCTTCTCTTTTGGTGTAGCCTGGACCACTGGTGTTTATAACATTATCTTCCTGGAACAATTCGGGCAATCCCGGTTAGCTACGGCATGGGCGAGTTCACTCACACCGGCTTGTATGTTCTTTGCAGGTATGTAATTAATGTAATGATTATTTCGTTTACTGAGTTTTGCCAATTTAACACACTTTACTGTCAGGTGGTTAAAAGATAAATCATAAAAACATGACGTAACCACTGAAAATAAAATGAATGAATAACATACCTTGAATAGAGATTGTCAAACCATAGTGCATACAGTATTTACTTATACACAATACAGTACTGTTTGCAGTCATATACACAATATGTAGATTTAATATAGTAGAGCATGTATTGTGATCGTGGTAGGGACAAAATGGAACTGATATATCTAAACATTTCTGTGCCGTTCTTTTCTGTATTTTCTTTGAAGTAAAGAAAATTACAGTGCATATGACCACAAAGAACGTCAGTACATGTATACCTACTTGTCATAATCATGACCATCATGTTGATCGCAACGTCAACGTGTCTGTAATAATATATTTTATTCGGTTTACAAATAATAAATTCCATTTTATACATTCAGTCAGATTTATCAGTAGGTTCTGACATTTCAAACTACTTAAAATACTCCTACTCATTTCACAAGAATTTTTTAGATTAATTTGAACGTAAATATTATGAATCTTTTTTAAACTCCCCTCGTTTATAACACTAAGACACATGTGGAGCACATTTGTCACAATTATCACCTGGTCTGCCATGAATTGTAATTTAAAAAACAGGATGGTTCAGGTGTTAAAAAAATAATGAAAAAAAAAAAATAAAATAAAAAGAACAACAAAAACATCCTCTAATGCATCGATATCTCCTTCGAAAGAATACCGATGCATTAGAGGATGTTTTTGTTGTTCTTTTTAAAAAGAATGAAAAAAAATAAAATAAAAAGAACAACAAAAACATCCTCTAATGCATCGGTATTCTTTCGAAGGAGATATCGATGAAAATATAAACATTTTTATTTTTGAAAGTTTTATTAAAATTTTGGCATGATAAAAGAAATTTTGGCATTTATGATGCCAACGTTGTTATGGTTGACGTTATTCAGTGGTACCCTCGACCCTGTTAGTTGAACAGTTCCACAGAACATCAACTATTATGAATTGACATTCAAGCAGTCTTTGATGCAAGTTTATTGCTACATTTCAGGACCATTTGCTAGTATACTGATCAATAAATTAGGATGCAGAAAAGCTATGATAATTGGTGGCTTGACGTCTTCATTCGGATTAATTATTAGTTATTTTGCTCCTAGCATTCATTATTTATATGTTACATTTGGTGTTATAGCAGGTCAGTATATTTCATTATTTATACGTTACATTCGGTGTTATAACAGGTCAGTATATTTCATTATTTATATATTACATTCGGTGTTATAGCAGGTCAGTATATTTCATTATTTATATGTTACATTCGGTGTTATAACAGGTCAGTATATTTCATTATTTATATATTACATTCGGTGTTATAACAGGTCAGTATATTTCATTATTTATATGTTACATTCGGTGTTATAACAGGTCAGTATATTTCATTATTTATATATTACATTCGGTGTTATAACAGGTCAGTATATTTCATTATTTATATGTTACATTCGGTGTTATAACAGGTCAGTATATTTCATTATTAATATGTTACACTCGGTGTTATAGCAGGTCAGTATATTTCATTATTTATATGTTACATTCGGTGTTATAGCAGGTCAGTATATTTCATTATTTATACGTTACATTCGGTGTTAGTATAACAGGTCAGTATATTTCATTATTAATATGTTACATTCGGTGTTATAACAGGTCAGTATATTTCATTATTTATATATTACATTCGGTGTTATAACAGGTCAGTATATTTCATTATTTATACGTTACATTCGGTTTTATAACAGGTCAGTATATTTCATTATTTATATGTTACATTCAGTGTTATAGCAGGTCAGTATATTTCATTATTTATCTGTTACATTCGGTGTTATAGCAGGTCAGTATATTTCATTATTTATATGTTACATTCGGTGTTATAGCAGGTCAGTATATTTCAATATTGATATGTTACATTCGGTGTTATAGCAGGTCAGTATATTTCAATATTTATATGTTACATTCGGTGTTATAGCAGGTCAGTATATTTCATTATTTACATGTAACATTCGTTGTTATAGCAGGTCGGTATATTTCATTATTTATGTTACATTCGGTGTTATAGCAGGTCAGTATATTTCATTATTTATATGTTACATTCGGTGTTATAGCAGGTCAGTATATTTCATTATTTATATGTTACATTCGGTGTTATAGCAGGTCAGTATATTTCATTATTTATATGTTACATTCGGTGTTATAGCAGGTCAGTATATTTCATTATTTATATGTTACATTCGGTGTTAAACAGACCAATGTATTTCATATAGCCTACTCTTTTATAATTTATATGTTAATTATTATTTGTATTTATTGTGTTCGCGAAGCATTTGTTCTATATTGTTTAGACCTGACAATAACCCATAAAATAACTAGAGCAAATAGATTGACATATTTCTTTTATAATACAAAACTTGTTTTGTAGAATTGGGGCTGTTATAGCATTGTTTCCTTTCAAAATAAGGCCTGTGATGAAAGGTGACAAACCATGCTTGAAGACGTTGATTCAACACTTCAAAACCCGCCCTGTAACACACTCTTACCTGTCCAAATCAGCCCAAATAGATGCTGCAAAGTAGGACGTAAAACATAGTTTCATTTAACATATAACACACTGTAACTTTAACTTTAAGGTGTGAAATTGAAAAAACCTGGCTCTGTAACATTCCCTCAAATTATCTTTTTTCAGGGTTTGGATTTGGTTTGAGTCATCTGGCGGCGATATCAGCAGTGACGTTTTGTTTTGATCGACGTCGTAATTTAGCTACTGGGATAGCCGTGACCGGAGTAGGACTAGGGACCCTCACTTTCCCTCCCCTTATTGCTTATCTAGTTGATAATTATTCATGGAGAGGATCTCTTCTCATTGTTGGGGGCATGTGTCTCAATTTATGTGCTTGTGGTGCCCTAATTAGACCCATTCCCAGAGTTAATAGAATCAACAAGACGACCTATCTAGATACTAGTATTTTTAAGAAAGCAACATACTGGTCGGTATGTGCCAATAGCTTTCTCATATGTTTTGGTATGTCCGTCACATACATTCATCTGACTGCTTTTGCTAAAGATTCTGGTATAAATCTCGAAGACAGTACTCTTTTGATATCGGGAATTGGTGTTTCCAATCTGGTCGGTCGCCTGATACTAGGCGTTCTGGGACAACATCCTAAAATCAATCTGGTTCTACTGTACATGTTTTCCTTTGCAATAGCCGGTCTGTCAGTGTTTATTAGTCCGTTCTGGAAAACATTTGCTGGTTTGTTGGTACTTGCTCTTATATTTGGATTCTGTACAGCTGGAATAGGTACATTATTTGCTCCAATATTAGCTAAGTTATTAGGATTAAGAAGATTCACTGGTGGATATGGATGTGTTTCTATGGTTAGTGCTTTGGGACAGGTGCTTGGCGGACCAATTGCAGGTAATTGTATAATTTCATTATTTTCGCATGTAAAGTAAAGCTTGGTGGCCAATGATGCTAAGCGGAAATGCTTACAGACTACATATGATTCAAAACAGGTCTTGATCCATCGACTGCTGCTGATCTGAAAAAGCTTAACTGTGAAATGAACTATGAAATGGCATGATTGTTTAGTAAGAAAGTCATAACAAGGTTATTACTCCAATACCATCATTTTTGTGCTTCAGTGTTAACATTTTTACGTTAATGGATTCAAATACATATTTTATCTACATTACAGGTCTGTTGTTTGATTTAACGGGCACTTATTCCGCAACATTTTGGACGGGTGGAATAACCTTATTGGCCAGTAGTGCGTTTATGGTGCTACCGTTACGGTATAAAAGTAATTCAAGGACCAATCCACCCTCAATAAGAGAAGACTTCCTCAGTGAAACCGATGGTAATCAGATGGTTAATGGTTCACCAACACTAGTTTATCCCATTGCTAAACGTACAAGGCGAATAGCATTTCATAAATCTCATTAAAACAACGTAAGACATTCCAATTATTGTGCTCAATATAAAATGATATGCTGAAAAACAATTGTTTTTCTAACTTTGAATCCATGAACCTTTTATATACCTTTGTTATTCGAAATACATTTGTTATCATGAAATTATGTTCTCCAATTACTAATTGATTGTCGTATTTTTTACCATTTCTGAAAGTGTGTCGGGTGGATTTCCGGTGATAATTCATATATCTATTAATTTTGTTAACAACAGTTGAAGGTGTTATTATCGCGTCCCACTATTAAAAACAACAACTAAGGACTAAGGTAGAAGACAAGGGAAAAATGCTTGTTAGCACGACAGAAAGTGGAAGACAGAAGGCAATTTTCTTTGCTCAGGCTTTGGTCACACATACGTACGTCAGAATTGTGTACTTTTATGTAAGATCGACACGTTGTTTTGTATGGCTTCAACGAGATACAATAAGAAATAAAATGGAGTTTTACGTCTTACTTTCCACAGTGTGATATTATGGGGCGTACTTGACTAATTCAATATATTTTATGGCGATATACTTCGTTATTGTTAGATTACTGTTATATTTTATTCTTGTATTATTAAACTATCAATAGTCAAAATATTTGTTTTATTTCTTAAACAACTAGGGACATTTGGACATTTTCCAAGGGACTCAAACTGACCAATGGGTATAAAAAAAAACCATTGTAATATTGTTCATTATCTGGGTTGATATGCATGCAATGTTCACTGTCAGCAACGTATAAAAAAGCCAAATGCTGTGACTTTATCATGGTTCAAAATTGCATATTTTCGATGACTTCCGCTGAAAATTCAGGCGACATGGTCAATTCCATGTGCGTAATCGGTGACACTTGAGAAAACCAGTTAAAAACCCAGGGGTTACATTAACATAACATGTATATTGCGATTCACCACAAGTTACTAGTATCATGTAGGTTATTGTTCGGGTGCTGGTTCTGCTGGTAGAAGACGTTTGTTACGCGAAAACTGATATAGCAGTCAAATAACATGATATTGAAACCCAGTCTTGTATGACATAGTAATATGATACTAAGACACTTGGCATAAATAAAAGTTACCTGACACGGCAATGAACTGGTTATGAAATAGGATAGGTGCAATTATTCAAATAGATAGGACACGCTTCAGATGACATAGTAAACAACTGTAAACAATTTAGCAGATTGGTGGTTCATAAAAAACAAGATAAAGTTCAAAACGAAATACTTAGTTTCAAAAGATTTATCTTTTCAAGTTATAATTAGTCGAAAATTCCTAAGATATAGTAAAACTTTTGATGCTATGATTATGTCAATACTCGGGTCCGGTCAATTTTTTTCAGAAAAGCAGGACGTAAACTTCATTACAGTGCATTTCAATTTTTCCGAGTGATATTTACAATACATAATCACTGGAGAGCAGTTGATGGGGTTGTTACCTCCCTTGAACTTTCATTTCAACTTCATCTGACCATCGAGTAGGCTTACAATATAAGGCCCGGTGACTACTTCCGATTTAAAAACCTTAAAAAACAGCAAGTTGTCGACTTCTTTGACATTTGGGATTGAAGTTGAGGGTCGAGGTATGT
Organism: Lottia scabra; assembly: GCA_029955415.1. Lineage (NCBI taxonomy): Eukaryota > Metazoa > Mollusca > Gastropoda > Lottiidae > Lottia > Lottia scabra. Next base: position 7,179,040 of record JARJEI010000006.1, on the reverse strand, counting down.
TTTTTTCAGATTCCATTTAGCAAATTTGCACATTTGCAAAGTTCCAAACAATCCAAGTATTCTAGCTGTAATCTAAAATTCTTTATACATGTACTTTGTTTTAAATCATTACATGGGCCACAAGAATTTGAGGGAACATTATAATATATCGATTCTTTACATAGAATACATTTGTCAAAAACATACTGTTTGACTTAGACGTTTTGCTTAATTTCGAACATTTTACTATTTCGCAATTAAACAGGACAAAAACAGTTGTATGGTGTGATCATAGTCAATGCAAAATTGGATGATATCACTGTTTTGTTCACCATAACTCCCCAGAACTATTAAGGTATTATACTAAAAAATAAAATTATAAAATATGATTTATTGCAATATTAATATGTACGAAAAAGTCTTAAAAATACACCTGTAACAATTATTAATTAAATAGAAAATCTTTAATATGAAAATAATGTATTTAATACAATGATATCACAAAAGTTATATTATATAATTAGTATTATAGCCCTATCACATGATAAATAGAAAAATATTGGTAAAAATAGTAAAAACAAATTCCTTGAACATTTAAAGGTTTCAGTAATGTTCACATATACATGAATAAAAGAATATTCGGAAATTCAGATCGAATCATATCTTATCCTATATTTTTACATGAGTGCGTTTATTATGCTTGAGATCAATATCATTTCAACCACTTTGTCTATATCCATACATATATCATATACAGGTATATTATTTCAACAGGTGGTTGGATGATATCGGTAATAATGCTTCATTTGCATTAAAGTTATCAACAAGCATGAGTGACGTAGCGAGAAATATTATCAGTGGGGAACAATTATTGTGAGAAGCATGAGGGAACAATTGAGGGTAATATGCCATGAAAATGCTCACATATTACGATTTTCAAGTGAAAATGGCGTGCATATAATGACTGCCAATTTGTCTACAAAGCTATCGTATTTATACTATCAATGTGATAGATACAACAATGAAATGAGGGTTGATTTCTACATATCTAACTGACTGAAAATCATAACGAGAATGAAAACAATCATCATCTTATAAAGATAATGATAAACGAGAATGAAACCAAATTATCATTCATTTTGATGTTAAAATGAGGAAATACATGATACGAAGTTCACATCCACATAAATAATTTATATTTATAAAATATAATTTCATAAAATATTTATAATGACATTCTATCGTTTATAATATGTAACATAATTCATAATGTAATACATTCTATGACACAAACACAAATCTGTACTTGTTAATTTGTTGAATAAATATGAAATCATAAATGAATAAATAATATATTAACAATATCGAGATGTCGACCAAAGAACTTTTACTTTTTGATTACGTTTCAAAAACTCATATAACAATGCTATTGATAGAGAGAATAGCATAATAAGGCAAATGAGTACTTACACATACGTACTTACTTAAGGCATTATCTGACAATTGAAATTCTGCAATTGATTAAGGTAGAATGGAATGCATGTTGTAAATAATGTCGATGTTCATGAAATGAGATCCTCTAAAACCCATAAATCTGGGACACAATATTCTGAGATTCAAAGAAAAACGCCTCTAATACATGTATTGATGGAAATAATCTGACTTTCACCATATGAAAACATGATGCTAAAAGATGTCACTGACAAAAAAAGTCAAATGCACACATTACTTCCATTAAAGTAACATTAAACTCAGTTTTTCGAAATTATACTACAATTAAATAATTTAGATAACAAATTGGAGAATAGATATCACACAGACTATGTTCTTTAAACCCTGATAATTAAATATGTGATCCCTGAGAATAGAAATATTTAGATTTCCGTTTCATAAAGTTCACCTAGTTTTACTTTATCACCATTCTCTAAAAAGGCCACCTGAATATCAGGTATATTGTCATCAACCGTTTTCTGTTTCCAACAACCAACTAGTTTCATTGCTAGACCAGCTAGTATTATAGTTCCCCCTCCAATGAAGAACGATACCTCATATGTACCCGTTGAATCGTACAAAAATCCTGGAAATAGATCACATTACATTGTATAATGATTATTGCATGAAAATTAAATAAAATTCAAGTTACCTGTATGTCTTGTCTGAATGTATCAGTCACTAAAAAAAAAAGTTCGATGTGATAAAAATATATATCACCCGTCTCAGACCATAATGTATGTTTTTATATAATAAGGCTCTGAGGCAATTCCACAATTTAAGTGAAGCATGTACATAATATCTGTTTTAACTTACCAGCGAATGGGCCTCCTACAAGTTGTCCAATTGCCATAAATATCAACAAGCACCCATAACCATTAGAGAATCTTCTGACGCCCAATAACTCGACCAGAATGGGAGGCAACAGTGAACCAAAACAAGCAGTGAAAAATCCAAACACAACTGCTAAAATCACTAAAGCAATGTATGAACTACTTGAGAATGCAAAACATATAGATGCAAGTCCGGCGATGATATTTGAAACAGCATAGAGCACTAGGACGTTCACCCGTGGATGGTTTGCAGTAGCACCTAAAACAAATCGTCCACACAAATTGGCTGCTCCTATAGCCGACATCAACATAGCTGATTTGTTGTCTGCATTACCACAAGCCTCGGAATAGGCAGTGAGATGGAGGTAGACAATTGAAAGACCAAAACATAACATCACAACATTCATAGAAAGAATCATATAACCCTTCTTCCTCAATGGTGAAAAGTCAATAATTTTTGGTTTGTCTTCGTGGATGGCATGAAATGAAGGGAGGGGACGAATCACACAACCACATACCACGATATTTAACACTATCGCCCCAATGATTAACATGGATTCTCGCCAAGAATACATATCTGATAAAGTATTTATTAATGGAGGAAATATAAAACAACCAAAGCCGGCACCACTCACAGCTATTCCTGTGGCAATATTTCGGTATTTTTGAAAGTACAATGTTAATGCAGTCATTGCTGGTATATAACTTAGGCCGACACCCATACCTACAACGATAAAGAGTGATTTTGATAAAGCGTGCAAAGATGCAGAATTTAACTGGTTGGCTCATTCAACGGAGGTCGATTGTGACCCAATCTGGTGCTCCAATGTAAACTCGGTCCTCTGATATTACCCAACCTAACTGTAGAAGTGTGACATACTAAGTGTATAGTATAAAAAGGTAAAACTCTCCCGACAAATTAAAATTGCAAAATCTTACCTGTAATAAGACCAAAAGTGACATACAATACATAAATATTGGGTGCTAAATAACTAGCCATCATACCAAACCCAGCCAATATACCACCTAACATAAGGATTGGTCTACATCCAAACTTATTGGTCAGGATCCCAGAAACCGGGCCTGTAAGTTAGAATTAGTTAATTCTTGTAGGAAATTCTCAAACCTCGACTTCTTCACAAGGTACTTTACATCTGAAATAAGCCGCATCTAAAAGTTTAAATTTGGCCAAAATCTTTAATATTTTTCTGCCACCACACCAGCTTACAAATCTGCTTCTCTGAAAATTAACAACACGTATGCGACATCTTTGAAAACTTAAATTGAAGTTAAGGCCAAAAGATGGCTTTCATGGACCAACGCTCTGTAATGAGCAATACTGTTGCAGTTGCCATCCATGATTTAATGGTCTATTGAAACCATGAAAACATTGACAGATTAAAACAAATTTACTATTCCAACAAGTGTTTCTAATATAGTCTTACCGGCAGCATATAATCCAAATGTTGGTAGTGCTCCAGCCCAAGCCACCATGACTTTAGGTTGATCTGGAAAAGCTTCTATCAGGATAGCATTGTAAACCCCAGCAGACCACACTAGACCATAGGACAGCATGTGATACACAAATACAGCTGCTACTACAATCCATGCCCATCCTCTATCGATATCATTCGATTCTAGCTTCATTTTCTGAAACTTGATTTTCTGAGACTTCATTCTGAAAAAACAAATAAATGGCATTTGAGCAATCTTAATCAACAACCTAAAAAAAAATCGCCCCCATAGCAATCAACCCACACAGCTTCATTCTAGTGTGCAGTTCAGCTCTAAAAAAATTAAAGCATTTCCTAATTAATAGAAAGAAAAAATTAACTAGAGCTGTGAACAGCACTGAGCGTGGCCCGTGATACTTTGCCTGATGGCTGTAAGACTTTTTGAACTTCAAACCCCTAAAGTCTGGTATCCAAAACGGTCCCTGATCAATGGTCAAAATGGTCCTTCCAAAAAGTCAAAATGGTCTCAAAATAATATTTTTATTTATGATGTTACAAATTAACTAAACATAAAGTGCTACATAATATATTTTTTGTATAATCTTTTTGAGAATTGGAACTTCAAATTATATTGGAAGTCTTAGAATGTCTTGGACTTTTTTTTGGCCATTTTAACCAATGAATTGGTTGAAATCAAAGAGGAAATTCAGAGGCCATTTTGATCAAAATAGGGTCCATGGTGACTGGCCATTTTGACCAAATTTAACATTATGGCCATTTTGACTTTGGCAAGATTAAACATTTACTTTTTATTGCAACGGATTAGCGCAGACGCTAATGACCCCTCGTTTGGTCAAAATGTTCTCTGATAAATGGTCAAAATGGTCCTCAAAAAAGGTCAAAATGGTCCTTCCAAAAAGTCAAAATGGTCTCAAAATAATATTTTTATTACATAATACATAATATATTTTTTGTTTAATCTTTTTGAGAACTGGAACTTCAAATTGATATTGTAAGTCTTAGAATGTATTTGCTTTGATGAAAATATAAATAGGGACATAATTTATGTCTTCAAAATTTGTTGTTACAGAATACAATTTTCAGTCAAAATTAGTGACCTTTTTTAGGGTTAAAATAGGTTCCAATTATTCCTTTGATTATCATCATATAAGCTACAATTTATAAAAAAAATCAGGGACCATTTTTTACTTTTATTTTTTTGGCCATTTTGACCATTTTGTCCTCAAAAAGGTCATTTTGACTAAAGAATTGGTTGAAATCAAAGAATAAATACAGAGTCCATTTTGACCAAAATAAGGGCCATGGTGACCAGTCCGTTTTGACCAAAATAGGGGCCAGGGTGAATGGCCATTTTGACCAAATTTAACTGTTATGGCCATTTTGACTAGGTGCAATTTTGTATAGGGGATATACCCCCTTCCCCAACATTCGAACTGTGTAAACGTCAATATTTTCCTTTAATGCTGAGTTGAAATACTGTCTTTTGTTTCAATGGATTGGAGCAGTCAGTAGCCAGTTGAATTGATGTATGTTAGTCAATTAAGTGCCGTGGGTAAGAATCACCCTCAAAATAAGAAAAAATCTGATATTATATCAAATATAGCAAACACTACGCTCGAAAAAACATGTTAATTTGTATAAAGTGAAAACAATGTGTAATGAGATTAATTTATTTTTGACCTATAATAATTTTAGCAGACGATAAAAAACAGTTTGAGCACTTACTTTTTATTGCAACGGATTAGCTCAAACGGGTAAACAGTTTCAATTGCTGTCTGCTAGAGTCCAGCCCTAGAGTTAAAAGATTATGTAGTCTGACTAATTTGTTTATGACCTGTAATAACCTTAGCAGACGACAAAAAGAAAATTGGTGTGTATCTCGTAGAAAGAGTTCTGTCAATGGTACACAAAAAATTCGAACAGGTTAATGTATCTAAAATTCACTGCTCTAAATGATTGTACGTAAAATTAATATAAGTGAAAATTTTGCCAAAAAAATGAATAAATTTTTTATACTTTTTAGAGTGTTAAAAGATTACATAATCAGATTAATCTGTTTATGACCTAAAATACTTCACACCTCCATGTGAAAAGTTCACATGGATAGTTTTATTACTGTATTATATAACCTGCTATAACCCTTGTCAATCATTTTAATCCTCTCTATTTCTATTTTTCTCAGATTACTCAGGGTACTCTATGCCTATTTTAACTTTAATGGATTTTGTATTAAACTGCTCTTGTCATATGTCGTTGAAAAGAGAAAATTTAGTACATACTGACTATACACACCATATTGCTTTTAGATAATTGCATTGTAAGTTAGAACCCTCAGTCGAAAAAAATGCAATAGTTTGAAAACATATTTTAATGGGTTATTGTCATATATCGTTTAAAAGATAATCAAATCGGCATTACAAAATTGAAAAATTTAATTCTCTGCGTTGATTAGAGAATGCGATATAGATGTCCAAAGTTGACAAAAATGTCAATTTTCAAATGTCCATAAAACCAGAAGTTAATAATTTTCAATTAATATCAGCATACCTATGGATAGCTGAGGTCAAGGACATCCTTCATAGGAATTTTCAAGGTCATCAAAGGTCAAGGTCACATAATATGGCCTTTTGAATTTTTAAAAAATTCAAACGAACATAAAAAAATTTCAAATTCGAAATTCAAAATTCTGTTCCAACAATCAGTAGACAAGGTTACAAGGTTTTGATAGACACCAAAATCATAAAAATCGGATAAAAAATAGAGGACTTATTGATTTTTTGCTGAAATGTGTCAGTCTGTGACGACAGCTTACGCATCACTTCCGGTTTGGATTTTTTATGCTAAGTGCATTCTTATTATGACTGACAGACAATATATATAGTTTTTGTCAATATCTGAAATTTATACTGGAAGTGGGGCTGCTAGGCGTGATTTTGAAAAACCGGAAGTTCTCACGTCAAAACCGGAAGTGATAGAAAAATTTTGATTGATTAATTTTATTTCTATAGACATTCTGTACATGTCCTATGAATTTCAGGTCAATCGGATAATTAGCGGCTGAGTTAAAAATTTTGAGCTTTTTTGACAATTTTGGTTTCAATTTTTTTTTACAAAAATATTTAAAAATTGAAATTTTTGTAACCGCACTTGATACGTCTTATTTCAATGAATATATTGAAGAAAATTTCAGCCAAATCGGTTCATAAATCAACCTTTCAGACTAGGTGCAAAATAATTGCATATTATGCAATAGCCCACTTCCGGTTGAGAAAAAACTGAGTTTTAGATATTCATTTTTGATTCCAGGTCATTTAATAATGTTTGGTGGATACAATTATGCTACACCATTTTCGATTTTCTCTAAAAAGTTTCCCAAAAAAAAAAAAACTAGAACCATGAATGGTACCATGCAGTGCGCATCCGGTTTCGTCCATTGGTGAAAAGTGGCATCTTTCAATCCATGATGTCAGGTTTACAGAAGAAAGCTTGTTTTACATTAAAATGCAGAAGGTACAAAATTTTAAAACGCACAATTTTCAATTCGGTAGTGAAAAGTAGAAAAACCAGTTCACACACGGTAGTCAAAAGTGAAATAAACATTTCATGTTCGGTAGTGAAAAGTCATCTGATTAAAAAAGGCGTAATCACAGTTTGATATACATCAGTGGAAAACGCATATCACAAAATTTCTAAGATTTGTAAATAAGTTCTAAAGTGCAAGAAAGGACTCATGAAAGAGCCAAATCTCAATTTAGAAACGGACTGCACAGTATTCATACTTCATAGTTTGAAATACAGATCGAATTTTATCAATACGTATTTCATTCAAAGAAAATATATCTTAATGTTTCTTTTAAACAGTTACAATGTAACAAAAAGTGCATTAATGATAACGTATCGCCCAAACGCAAGTTAATGGGAGAGGACGATCGCCCAAACGCAGCTTTATGTCAAAATGTAGTACTCTCCCTTCAACCGAAATTTGAATTTAATATCTTACAAGCAGATGGAATAACTAATTTTCAAAATTCAAAAGGCGCTATTTTGATTTTAAAATATTGTGTTGTATATAATTGAAAAAGTAGATTTAGCATAATTAGATTGTGAAAGAATTTGTGACGTACATGAATTAGGTCACGTGTCAGAGCTCTTTAAAGCTAAAAACTGCAATTTTCAAATGGATATAAAACCGGAAGTAAACATCGGAAAACCTAAATGAAAGTATCCATGTATAGGTAACATTAATGCCAATGAATTTTTTCAGGTCACATGGTCACCGAAGGTCAAGTTCACGAGATATAAGCCTTTAAAATTTTGACAATCACTGATTTATTTTAACCGGAAATTAAAATAAATCAGAATTGAAATTCAAAAATCGGCGTCTCATGTTTTGGTAGCAATCGACTGTAGATTCCAAAGACATCAGAATTATGCAAATTTCATTACACCCTGAGGCCCCATTTTGCGTTTTATGAAAATATACAATTTTAAGATGGCGACTGATCTGCTACATCCGGGTCAAATTTTATTATTTGTATACTTTTGTGTCTATATTACAAACATACTGCAAAAAGAATTTTTCGAATATCTTCAAAATTCCGGAAGTTGAAATGTTAACTTTAAGAGCAAATGACGTCACAACCGGAAGTGATACAAACATTTTGAAAACATGTTTTTGTTCGCCATCAAAATGTCTATCTCTCTGTAAGTTTTCAGAACGATCGAAATAAAATTTGAAAAAAACACGCACAGTTTCAATGGAAATAGGCACAAATTTTTCAAACTTTAAAAGGCGGAATTTTCATTCATATGTGTTGTGTTGTATATCATTGGAAAGAACAGACAGAGCATAGTAAGACGGAGAAAGAAAATAATACATATGTAAATTAGGTCACGTGGTAGGGCTGTTTAAAGTTTAAAATTACAATTTTCAAACGGCTATAAAACCGGAAGTAACCAGTGGGCATCTGAAAACAATATGTCATTGGATACATCTAATCAAGGGCAATAACTTTTGTACAGGTCACTAAGTCACAAAAGGTCAAGGTCACAAAATATGGGCCTTGAAAGTTTTGACAATTATTGATTTATTTTAACCGGAAATAAGAAAAGTTCAGAATTGAAAATCAAAAATCGGCTTCCCATGTTTTGGTCGCAGTCGACTGTAGATTGCATAGACATAAATATTATGCAAATTCCATAACACCCTGAGGCCCCATTTTGCGTTTTATGAAAATATACCATTTCAAGATGGCGACTGATCTGTTACATCCGGGTCAAATTTTATGATTTGTATACTTTTGTGTCTACATAACAAACATACTGCAAAAAGAATTTTTCGAATATCTTTAAAATTCCGGAAGTTAAAATTTCAACTTTGAGGACGAATGACGTCAAAACCGGAAGTGATATCGAAATTTTGAAAATTGCTAATTGTTTGCAATCAAAAGGTCTATGCATATGCGAGTTTTTAGGTTGATGAAAATAAAATTAAAAAAGTTGAAAAAATGGTCAAAAAAGGTGCTCCAAAAGTCAGCGACAAAGTTTTCAAAGTGGATGTTTTTAAACACCTATCTTGTGGACAATCGATTAGAGAATGTAACAAAGAAAGTCCGATCAAAATCGGTTGAAAAACAGTGGTGAAAATGGTAAAAAACTTAAAATGGGTTTTTCTGTCATACGTCATTTCCGGTTAAACAAAAAAGCGCCATTTTATATTCGCGTAACACCGTGCAGTTAGATTTAGTAGGTGATATTTTGAGATATTGTGTGATATGTTCCCTTCATACCGAATTAGCGTGACCAGAAGTAGACAAAAAAAAAAAAAGTCATTTGCAAAACAATGCAGTGCGTTCGAAGAATCGAACGCACTGCAAAAAAAAAAAAAAAAAAAAACTAGAACCGTGATAACGGTACTGAGCAGTGCGCAATTTAAACATCCTTGAACGGTTGCATTTTAGTCCTGCATATAAATTAGGTCATGTGAGAGAGCTGTTTATAGTTAAAAATCGGCTATTAAACCGGAAGTAAACATCGGAAAACACAAAGTAAAACATCATTTGATTGATTTTATCGAGGGTTCAGATCAAAAGGTCATCAAACGTCAAGGTCACGAGTTTTGAGCTTTGAAAGTGTTTGCTATTGCTGAATGTCTTTAACCGGAAATAGACAAAACTTTTAATCGAAATTAGGAAATCGGCTGTCACCATTTTGTTAGTAATATATTGAAGATGCCATAGACATCAACATTATGTAAATCGGATGATATCCTGATCACTTATATCGATTTAAAGAAAAGTTAGTCATTTCAAGATGGTGGTCTACTAGTTACTTCCGGGTCCAATATTATCCTTTTTTTTCTATGAATGTTATGTCATTTTATATCTTCAAAAGAATGTGTCGACTCTCTTTAAAAATCCACAATTTAGGAACTACGTGTTTTTTCGCGCCAAAAACGCCACGCAGTTACTTAAGAACAATGAACAAAATTTCCAAATTAAAAAAAAAAGCAAAATGATTAAAATATCTACTATTATATATGAAGAGGAGATAAAGCTTAATAAGAAAAGACGATTTTTTTGTGACGTACGTGAATTAGGTTCAAACTGACAATTTTCAAATGGCTATAAAACAAGAAGTAAATATTGGACAATAAAAATGAATTCACCATTGGATAGATCTCATTTCGGGCAATAACTTTTGTTCGGATCATAAGGTCAACAAATGGCAAGGTTACAAGTTATGAGCTTAAAAAGTGTTACAATAATTGCTGAATATCTTATACCGGAAATAGACAAACACCATAATCGAAATTAGCAATTCAGCTGCCCTCATTTTGTTGGCAATAGATTGAAAATGCCATAAACATTAAAATTATATAAATCGGATGTCGATTTAAAGAAAACATGTTCATTTCAAGATGGTGGCCAAAGTGTTACTTCCGGTTACGATTTTGTCATATTTTTTTTCTTTGTTAGTCATGTTCTTTCATATCTTAAGAAGAAATTGTTACCTATCTTATGAAATATGTAATTCAGATAACACGTGTTTTTTTCCCGCCAAAAAAACAACGCAGAGTTACTATAGAACAAAGAACAAAATTCCAAATAGCAATTTTGATCAAAATATCTAGTGTTATATATCACTGGAAAGAGGAGATAAAGCGTAATAAGAAAAGAAGATATTTTGTGACGTGACGTCACGTGACAGAGCGGTTCAAAGTTCAAACTAACAATTTTCAAATGGCTATAAAACCGGAAGTAAATATTGGACAACAAAAATGAATACACTGTTGGGTAGATCTCATCATGGGCAATAACTTTTGTTCAGGTCATAAGATCACCCAAATCCAAGGTAACGTGTAATGAGCTTTGAAAATTTTGGCCATTTCTGAATATCTTTTACCGGAAATAGGCAAACATCATAATCGAAATTAGCAAATGGGCTGTCATCATTTTGTTGACAATAGATTGAAAATGCCCTAGACTTCAATATTATACAAATCGGATGGTACCCTGTTAACTTCTTTCGATTTAAAGAAAACATGTTCATTTCAAGATGGTGGCCAGCGTGTTACTTCCGGTTACGATTTTATCATATTGTTTTCTTTGTTAGTCATGTTCTTCCATATCTTAAGAAGAAATTGTTACCAATCTTATGAAATCCGTAATTCAGATAACAGGTTTTTTTTCCCGCCAAAAAAACACGCAGAGTTACTATAGAACAAAGAACAAAATTCGAAAAAGCAATTTTGATCGAAATATCTAGTGTTATACATTTTTGGAAACAGCGTGAGATAAAGCGTGATAATAATAATAGAAGATAATTTCTGACGTACATGAATTAGGTCACGTGACAGAGCTGTTTAAAGTCAAAACTCGACATTTTCAAATGGCTATAAAACCGGAAGTAGACATCGGACAGCAAAAATGAATAATCAGTTGATAGATCTCATCAAGGGCAATGACTTTTGTTCAGGTCACAAGGTCACTCTAGTCTCTAGACCGACGGACAGACAGGGGTGACGGCAATATACGTCCATATTTACATGTGGGTGTATAAAAAGGCAGATAAAATGAATTTAGAAATACCAGCAGACAGACTAAATATAAGGGTGCAGAAGTACAAGCAGTCAGACCAAATAAAAGGGGCGCACGGCTACCAGTATACAGGCAGGGTTAACTAAAAGGGATGCGGGAATACCAGCAGACAGACAAACGAAACACGTACAGTTACAATGGAATTCGGCATATTACTTTCAAATTCTAAAACGCGGAATTATGATTCAAATACATAGTGTCATATAAATAATATGTAAATTAGGTCACGTGACAGAATTTTTTTAAAAGAATTTTAACAATGGAATTCATCAAGATAAATACACATACCAAGCTTCATTCAAATCGAATAAAACCTCTAGCTTTTATCATATACACAAGCTAATTTTAACGTTTTTTCACTAAGTCAAGGGCAATAACTTTTAAACCGACTACTGGAATAGCGCCATTTTCGAACTCATCCGTGATATTATCAAGATAAATACATATACCATGCTTCATTCAAATCGGACAAAAACTCTAGTCTCTATCGCGTGTCAAGAAATTGTTGACGGACAGACCGACGGACAATATACATCCATATTTTAATGTGGGTGTATAAAAAGGCAGATAAAATGGATTCAGAAATACCAGCAAAAGAGGTGCAGAACTACAAGCAGTCATACCAAATAAAAGGGGCGCACGGCTACCAGAATACAGGCAGGTTAACTAAAAGGGACGCGGGAACACCAGCAGACAGACAAACGAAACACGAACAGTTACAATGGAATTTGGCAGAATATTTTCAAATTCTAAAACGCGGAATAATGATTCAAATACATAGTGTCATATATCATTGGAAAGCGTAGATATAGCATAATACGAATCAAAAATAATTTGTGTCGTATGTAAATTAGGTCATTCAAATCGAATAAAAACTCTAGCTTTTATCACATACACAAGTTAATATTAACGTTTTCACTAAGACAAAGGCAATAACTCATAAACCGACGACTGGAATAGCTCCAATTATGAAAGGATCCGAGATAGTATCACGATAATTATACATACCAAGTTTCATTCAATTCGGATGAAAACTTAAACTTCTATCGCGTACACAAGTTAATTCATACGTGTTTTTTTCACTAAGTCAAGGACAGTAACTCTTAAACCGACGACTGGAATTGCGCCATTTTCAAACTCATTCGAGATATTATCAAGATAAATACATATACCAAGCTTCATTCAAATCGGATAAAAACTCTAATCGCTATTGCGTGTACAAGAAATTGTTGAAGGACGAACGGACCGACGGGTGGACAGGGGTGACGGCAATATGCGTCCATATTTTCATGTGGCTGTATATAAAGGCATATAAAATGGAATCAGAAATACCAGCAGACAGACTATATAAAAGAGGTGCAGAACTACAAGTAGTACGTCATACCAAATAAAAGGGGCGCACAGCTACCAGAATACTAAGCAGGTTAACTAAAAGGGACGAGGGAATACCAGCAGACAGACAAACGAAACACGAATAGTTACAATGGAATTTGGCAGAATATTTTCAAATTCTAGAACGCAGAATTATGATTCAAATACATTGTGTTATATATCATTGGAAAGAGTAGATCAAGCATAGTAACGCCGAATAAGAATTTATGACGTATGTAAATTAGGTCACGTGACAGAGCTGTTTAAAGTTAAAAATTGCAATTTTCAGAAGGCCATAAAACCGGAAGTAAACGTTGGGCATCTAAAACGATTATATTATTGGATAGATCTCGTCAAGGGCAACAACTTTTGTTCAGGTCACAAGGTCACTCAAGATGAAAGTAAGAAAATATGAGCCTTAAAAGTTTTGACTATTGCTGAAAATTTTAAACCGGAAATATAAAAAAATCAGAATCGAAATTCAAAAATCGGCTTCCCATATTTTGTTAGCAATCGATTGAAGATTCCATAGACATCATTTTTATTCAAATCGGATGATTCCCTGATTCTGAATTTCGATTTAAAGAAAAATCAGTCATTTCAAGATGGCGGGTAATATGAAGTATTTGGGTCAGATTTTATTATATCATATTTTGTCAATGGTTATTCCTATCACATTACAAAAAGAGTTTTTTGAATATTTTCATTATTCCGGAAGTTAAAATTTCAACTTTGCAAGCGAATGACGTCAAAACCGGAAGTGATATAAAATTTTTGAAAATACCATTTTGTTCGCAATCAAAATGGCTATGAACATGTAAGTTTTCAGATTGCTCAAAATAAAATTACAAAAGTTAAAAAAATTGTCTACAAAAGTGCTCCAAAAGTCAGAGACAAAATTCTTAAAGTGCATATTTTGAAACTTTTATCTGAAAGAAAATCGATTAATAAAATAAACAAAAAAGATCCCATCAAAATCGGTTGAAAAGAAGAGGTTATAATGGCAAAAATCTTAAAACACTTTTGTTTTCATACGTCATTTCCGGTTATGTGAAAATGAGTCAATTTATATTCATTCACTAATGAGCACATATTTATCGTGAGAAATCACGTCAGATTATGCGTGGCATGTGCAGTTTTGGCTGGGGATCGTGACCAGAATTCGAAAAAAAAAAAAAATAGTCATTATGAAAACAAAGCAGTGCGTTCGCTAGAACGCACTGCAAAAAAAAAAAATAAACATAACGAAAATAAAGCGTGACAAATCGAAAGATTTGCCACGCAATTATCAGGAAATGTAGACTGTGCAATAGGCGAAAATCAATTTAAATCCAACCCTTACATGCCTTAAAAGCTGTAAATAAGTGAACTTTTTTCTGACCTGAGTCCGAATTAAATTCGGATCTTCGTCTATACCCAGATGTTTTCAATCAACATTGCCATTACTTAAGAGGTCCGCACAATGGGGAAAATATCAATGTAAACTACTGACGTATACTGACCAACCGACAATCCAAGTCAAAGGCATATCCATAATATTTTGTTGGACAAAATACAATTATGAAACAACTATGACAATTGCTGTAAGTGATCTACCAGAATCGACTATTGATAACTATGCAGATCATTGTCAGTGACGTCATAGAACGCACAAGTTTTAGTGGAATTGCAAGAACCACAGACGTCGAATGGAAATTGGAATGGCGCCAATTGATTCTATCAGTGTCAAGAAATGTGTTTAGTGCGATGGCCCAAGTCCTCCGAGGGTCGGGTACCGAAACGGTGACAGGTTACTTATGTAATACAGCAGCTGAAAATCGTCGACCTGAGGTCATCTTAGCCGTCCATGGATCACCTTGTATAGTGCACAATCTGAGATTTGGGACCGACCGACTCACATGTAACTTGCAAGTGCCCGTTAGTGCCCGATAACACAGCACTGCTTATTGGTCTACACATCTTCCAAAGCAATAATAGGCTTCGATTATCTCTGGCCAATCTAGATAAATTTGATCTTCCGAAGACCATCGGTAATCTGTAGGCTATATCAATATTAAAACTAGTTTGAACTCCATATACATCAATTAACGAGTAACGTTTTTGCATAACCCTTATAATCGACTTG
Source organism: Lottia scabra (assembly GCA_029955415.1). Lineage (NCBI taxonomy): Eukaryota > Metazoa > Mollusca > Gastropoda > Lottiidae > Lottia > Lottia scabra. The sequence continues at coordinate 7,163,667 of JARJEI010000006.1, read as the reverse complement.
GTCAAATAGAAACATAAAGTAAATCGTGACCACCCCATAGTCAAGACAAACTTTTATTTCTTACACCCTTCCAATCTCTAGGTTATACAAATAAGAAACTGAAAGAAAATTGTCCGTTCCTCTACTTCGATGACCTACTGAAGAATAATAAGTACAATTGAATATCATTTTGTAATAATATTGAATTTTTTCACACACACGCACACTTCATATTTATGTAGGACAAGCACCTTTTGTGACCTGAACCGGTACAGAAATACTGTTTATAGAAATTTCTCGTAGATTCTGAAGAATCCCTAAAGCAATCTTACCAGTATGAATTTAGAATCCTTTATTTCAACTGCAAGCCGCAAATTCGTGCACCGTTCATTGACATTTTAAAGCATTAATTTTAGATCATTATAGGCTATGTTTTAATATTTACTTCTTTTAATAAAAATCCATACAAGCAAAACAATTCCGTTAATCAAAATCACATCCAAAATCATGACAAAATCGAGAGTAATAGTTGTATAGTAGTGGACTACCCAAAAGTGAAGTACCATCAGGTGTTTCGAAAAGAATAAGCTTGGTCTGCCTCGAGCGCGAATATATTATAATATAATATTTTTCAAATGTACCTAGGAATGCATTTTTGCAAGTTCCATTTGTTAATGCAGGCCGAAGACACGAACTAATGTTAAAACATTAATTGCATCGACATTAGAAATTGTTATCATAAAGGTGCAAATACTTCCTATTTTTTTTACGTATACGGCAATCGACTAAAGCAATTATCCATTCATCTGAACATATATCAACTACAACTGAAAGCAAAAATTAATGCAGCGTAAAATTATTACCTTTGGAATATTATTTCACCATATTGCCTCTAAAAAAAATCCTATACTGAAGAGCCACTAGCAAAAAAATGACAACTATAGAAATATTTTTTTTATATAGCCCTATGAAACTTTTTGTCCTCTCATAATGGCCTGAATAAATAAGCCTTTTATATTTCCACAATGACGGAGTAAAATTACGACATATAAATCTCACCTACCTTGAACCTTGAAGAGCAAACGGAAGGATAATTGATGTCCTTATATCCCCTTTTCTATAACCCTACCTACTACGTCGAGCGCTTTCATACACATGTCAACTACTAATACTTGGTACATTCTATACCGACATCCTAATAATCAGGCGTATAATTAATATTATTACAATTGTCAAAATAAATCAGAGAATCTGACAACATAGATAAAAATAAACATATTTTATAAACTAAATACCACAACATTTTTTTTTCATTATTCGAAGCACAATAGTCACCATCTAAATTCATTCATTTAACCAAAATTTCTTGAAATTGCACACGGGGCTAAATATGACAACAATGTGGTCCTTTGTTCGTGGTGTCAAAAATTCCGCAGTAACCTAAAGTGAATTTTATAAAGAAATAGTCTCTCCCACGGATGTAAATTGGTGTTACTTATACATGATCACAAGGAACTTCATTATACAAGTATGTGTATTATTGGAACTTTATCAGCTGACTATGCTCATCCGAAACTCCTTCATTCTCAGAAGTTTATAGAATTTGCAGTCGTTACACTCAGTAAATTCAATAAAGAACATTTAACATTTACCATACCAAAGACGTTTTGACTAACGCCTCTTCCAAACCGTTTTCACCAATAACATCCTCACCGACAATTATGGTTGCCGTTTACATAATGATATCAGCAAGGGCGTGGATTTGTCCACAAAAAAAATAATGGAAAATTGCATCAATTTGGTGCATTCTGAAAGATGTTTCGGGGTTCGAGTTGGCAATAGGGACCTCCTACTCTGATTTTCATCTGATCGATTTTGATTTATCGAAAAGTCTTTCTTACTTATCAAATTATTGGGGGAGGGGGTGACCGAGACCCTTTCGTCCCTCTGTCTCCCCTAAATCCACGCCCTTGCATATCAGTACCATCTCATGTCAGAATTATGATAACGGAAATGAATGATTCAACGGAACCTTTCTTTAAATGCAATAAAACTGGACATTGAACTTTTTTTTTATATAAAAAAAGGTGTTACAACTGACTGACATAGGTCTCAGTCGTACACGTGTTCAGTTACTCTGAAAACTGTTAGTAAAATTAATTTTTTCTGTCACTGTCATTATTTAGCATTTTATATAAGGCAATGATTCACGTTGCTTTTTAAATAGAATGACCTTCTTTTCAAAATTGATATTTAATTTCTATTTTGCGCAATTTCGTTTGGTTAAGACATGACGAGAAATACGTGTGTTAATATATTGTATATTCTATTTTCGTGTAACAAAACATATAAACAAATCAAGTAACAGTGATTATACTTCTGCGTGTATCAGTATCAAAGAGTTTTTATCTACGCACATTTTTAATCAGCGTTACTTAAAAAAACTCAGTTTCGGCCACTAAAAGTAACTAATATCTTATGAAGACCATCTTTCTCTTAGTTCTATCAGTAAGGTTTATGAGCTGTTCTATAGGGCTGTCTATAAGTTCTATCAGCTGTTAGAGGGGACCACCTCTCTATAAGTTCTATCGGCTGTTAGAGGGGACCACCTCTCTATAGGTTCTATCAGCTGTATGAGAGGACCACCTCTCTACAAGTTCTTTCATCTGTTCGAGAGGACCACCTCTCTATAAGTTCTATCAGCTGTTAGAGAGGACCACCTCTCTATAAGTTCTTTCATCTGTTAGAGAGGATCACCTCTCTATAAGTTCTATCAGCTGTTCTAGAGTACCACCTCTCTACAAGTTCTATCAGCTGTTCTAAAGTACCACCTCTCTATAAGTTCTATCAGCTGTTCTAGAGTACCACCTCTCTATAAGTTCTATCAGCGGTTAGAGAGTACCACCTCTCTATAAGTTCTATCAGCTGTTCTAGAGGGCCACCTCTCTATAAGTTCTATCAGCTGTTCTAGGGGACCATCTCTCTATAAGTTCTATCAGCTGTTCGAGATGACCACCTCTCTATAAGTTCTATCAGCTGTTCGAGAGGACCACCTCTCTATAGGTTCTATCATCTGTTCGAGAGGACCACCTCTCTATAAGTTCTATCAGCTGTATGAGAGGACTACCTCTCTACAAGTTCTATCAGCTGTTAGAGAGGACCACCTCTCTATAGGTTCTATCATCTGTTCGAGGGGACCACCTCTCTATAAGTTCTATCAGCTGTTTGAGAGTATCACCTCTCCATAAGTTCTATCAGTTGTGCGCGAGAACCACCTCTCTTTAACTTCTATCAGCTTTTCAGAAAGAATTTTCACGCTATCAACTGTTTTATCAGAAGTTTCTATAAAGTATTTATATCAGCTATTCGAGAGGACTATCTATGTAAATTCTTAATGAGTTAGTATTGTTTGTGAGAGATCAGGCAAACATTTTTCGTGTGGTATATAGGAACTATCAATTTTTTTTAAGAAGTAACTAGATTGCCCACTCAAAGACGTTTTAGCACCGAACTAGATTGACTGTTTGCTTTCATGCGTCCCAAAGGCGATCTTATGGCTGTTCAAGAGAACGCGATAGTAATCTCTCTTTATGGCCCATAAACCGTAGGCTACCGTACATCATAGCAGCTGTTCCATAGGTCGTAATGGTAGATAATATAGCTGTTCACGGTCCATTACTCTTGATATGAATAACGTATCAGCAGTTTCTAGATGGAAAACAAAAACTAATCAATAAAAATCAACTTACTTCTGACCAGCTAGTATTGATTGGTTTTGAGGTTGATTCCAACTCTTTGTTTTGATTCCCATCTAACGCTCTATTTCAATGGATCTTTCAATATACCATTAATATTCTTGATAATCTTTATGATCTAGCACACTGAATTATGTATGAAGGAACTAAATTAAAATCCATAATTAAACAAAAATATGCCCGAATATCCAATCATCAATGAACGTTCACCAACAAAATTGCACCACTTTTATGAACCATAAAGCTTCGAAATATAGTTGATAATAACATATGCTATATTAATATGCCTAATGTCCTGTATAACACAATGTTCCGCCCAGCTGAGTACATTGACAGGTTACAATCAGCTGATTTGGTTATACATACAAAGTTGATGTTATCTGCCACAGCATTCTACTAACAAAAGCCAAGTTTCGACTATTCAGGTACATGACCGCCAGGAACATTTGACTGCAACGTGATTTTCATTCACAAAGTTTCTTTGCCTTCACCTGATTATTTCTCTAGGTTTTTTAGTACCTTTTCGACCTAGATTCCACCACAGCGATACAACTTATTACGGTTTTTCCAATTTTCTCCACGATTTAGTAACTTCAGTCAAACCACATAGGATCGGTATAAACCAGTTGCACCGACCGGTTTCTTAAATCCATTTTCTGGGATCAATATCAACGAGCGTCTCGGTTCAACGAATACTTTCATACGGTATGCATAACTTGTCTGTGTATTGATATTGATAGTAACTTAGTAACTATATACTGATAGTGTTGTGCTTTAATATACTTCAACTATGTTCGAGTCGGTACTAAGGTTCATTGGGTTTCCAGCTGTTACATTACCTTGCAACCTCAAAACTACTAAATACCTTTAAACCGAGATATTCCATCCACCGTATAGTACCATTTTGGTATGTTTTTGTAACTATAGCCTCGTACATACCTTGTTTGCATACATATGCTAAAATACATACGTATGCATTTTTACATAGGTGTGTAAAATGGTCGCATGTACCCAATTGCACATATGTGTATAATTGCATACTGTACAAATTTGCACCAAGTCCGGAGGTTGTGCAAAAGCAAATTTGCTCATAGGCAAATTTTCATGGTATGCAAATTTACACAACATGCAAATTTTTGTCGCATGTACGAGGCTTATGACGAGACTTGGTCTCTTGGAAATCTGGGGTAATTTTATTTCAAGTTATGGTCTTTATTAAGATAATATGATGGTATTTTATACCAACAAACCTTTTTTACTTCAAGTGATTAATACGATTTAAGAGCAATTTCCCAATTCTTTTGTTATGAAGTATGTCATTAATAATGGTGAACTATAAAAGTGGTTTGTAATTGCTACACATTTTAATACATTCGGTATATTCATAGTATCTGTGCTGTTTGGAACCGAGAAAAAAATGACTAGTTCGGATTACGTTAATGTTACTTCAATAAAAATAATGGTTGACCTTGACCTCATATATATATATTCATTAATATCACCACAAACAACCAATAACAACAGAACAATAACGCTAGACGCGTGCTTAGATCTGTATAGTTTCGCATGAAATGGGCACATTGATAATCCGAATACTTTTTATGTAAGCAAAGCAAACAATCAGTAACAGTCTCAACAGCTTGCAGTCGGAATATGACCCTTCATATCCAAGTGTATCCATAATAACCTGCGTTAAGGTTATCAAGCACAAACACATTCATACTAATTTGTTATTTTGTGGAAAAATTGGTATAGTGAATGGTGAAAGGGGGAATATTTTTGGTTAGCCGGTCTCACTTAAACATAAACCGACCAGAAACGTTCAAGATTTAATCCAGAGACTGTGTCATGGCGCTAATACACAGATGAACCATTTCAATACTTTAAGTATCTGATGGTACTTATCTTTGGGGTAGTTCACTGCTATACAACTATTACTTTCGATTTTGCCAGGTTTTTGGATGCGATATTGATTAACGGAATTGTTTTGCTTGTTATCAATACTTAAAGCAAAAATTCAAAGATGAACCATTTCATTACTTCAAGTAAAAATACACAGATGAACCATTTTAAGCAAAAATACACAGATTTCAATACAAAGAAACTATTACAGAAATATAGAAAGTGAGAATTTGCCCTTGATCAACAAATATTTAAAGGCGATTCTATATCGGCAAAGTCGTACGTTCTAGAAGATTGGATTTACTGCGTTTTTCTTCACGGTTGGGTGATAATATTCTTTTTTTGATCAATAGGGTTTGCCTTGATTATTTCTTTTAAACCAAATTCTTTTGAAAATATTTTTTTATTTAATATTGAATGAAACTAGGTCGTTGTTATGTAGGTTACATGGTATATGTGCTATGTGCTTTTAATCGATATAACATAATTTTACTTCTATCTTGATTAAATATTGCCCTGAATGTACCGAAGAGAAGTTTTTTTCATCCTCCTTTGCAATGAAGATATTCTTTCCCTTGTATTTGTAACCGACTTCCATAATTCTATAAAATTTTGTCAGGAATATGACTAAAATAATTTTAGTAGCAGGCCTTCTCCCGATAGTTTTGTAATCATAATAGTGTAAATAGAAAATATTAGTGCACATAAACTAAAAAAAGGGCTACCGGAAATTTAAAACCTTTTTTAAATTGCACATTGAAATATTGTCTTATTTTAATTTGTGGTGTCTAGCACTTATTATAACCGGTGTTTTGTTCGTCACTTTGTAAGAATTTATTAATTTATGAATGGTATCACATACATATTGAATCATCTCAACACCAGTTTCAGCAGAGCACTGATAAGGTCCAGAAGTCGAAACGGTACTGCTTGCATAATTTTTTTATTCATTCATTTATTCATTTATTTCTGATTTAATTGAATCAGTGTAAATACAACAGAATTTGTCACGGTGACTTGAGCCACCACATACCACCAATTCTCTTTGCACTCCTTTCAGTGTGGCATAAATATCTACTAACATAAAGTAAGAATGCCAAATGGCCTAGATCTTGGTCTTGGCATTACACGAAATGAATGAGTTACTCTATTTCAGATCTTCTATCTGGGTCAATAGTCTAAGAATAATGCCAGTAAACTTTTTAAAATGATGCCAGAAATATATTTCTAGGTACTTTCATCCAGTAAGCGACTATCCTGATTTTCAGTTCCTGTTCATCTAGTTTGTCCAGCTAGTGCCAATAATGACTTTGGGCAGTATGGGGTTGGAAAGGGTATATAGTGGGGTTAGCGGGACACACTGACTGAACATGAACTGAAATGCCGGGGGGTCACTTAGTACCTTTAGATGAGATCCGTGACAGCATCTTAAAATGGAAAAACGGTTGATATTGGTGTTCAAAATGATGAAGATACGTTGACCTTAGGATGATTAAGGTAATCTGCTCTAATTTTTTGACCATGCAGTACTTATACAACTTTATTCGATTACTTTCATATTATCAAGGTTGGACAACGTGTTAGAAGTACATCTGTGAGAATTTTGAAAAAGATTACTTTATAAAAAGCTGAGATATCCAAAATAGCATATTGTAATAATGACTTGATAATTATATCTTCTTAAAGAGAAAGATCTGACAATAATAACACGTGAAAAGATTCCTAAGATATTTAATTTACGTTTTGATATGTACTTTATCACCCTGTTATGTAAGAATGGTTCAATACGAAAACAGGGGCAATGATAATCCAAACCTCTTTCAATTATTGATAAAATATTTCTTTGTGGATGGAAATGTCAATCTCATTTCATATGGCTAAACATTTATAAAGAAAAAAACTCAAAAATATTTTCCGATTGCTGATAATCCTAATTACCAAACTTATTAGAAAATTAACTTTATTTTATAACTCTCTTTAAAGAAATTAAAAATAATATATGCACTTTCTATAGTAGGTTGGTTTATTTTAATGTAAATAGCTAATAATGCTGCATTTTGAATTCAATACATTTCAATGATGATCTTGGTTTTGTGACAGTCTTACTAAATAATGAGCGCCAGAAGGGCATGAATTTATATAATCCAAAGTCATTTGTAAGATACCATCATATTTGTCAGATTTAATCTTGAATTAATTCGACTTAATCCAGCTTAACTTGATGTAATATATTTCGCTTGACTTGACATGAAATAACAGTTCACATAACCTTGTCCGGTCACTAGAGATACTATCCGTTATTTCAGGAAAGTTAGATAAAATTATAGCGTTCTGAACAGGTACATGGGGACAGGATAGCCTATTTTGGTGCTTCATGTGCCTGAGTGAGGACCCCGAATGATCCCCATGCAGAATTATTCTGAATTTTTGAAAGACGTTTATTTAAAATGTTTATTTACTGGCAATTGTGCAGATTTACTGAAAAATTGTATTTGAAACTGTTGCCGGTCAACTCATCTTCCAGTATATACACATTTTAAATAGATGTCTTTAAAAAATGATTTAACATGTCTGAACAGGTAAACATACAACATGTCACCATCCATAGAATAGAAATTATTATTGAGCTGATTAAAGGATAATAATTTGGCTAGAAAAGGTACAAAATTTATACCAATAATATATATTAACATTTCTATTATCACTTCAATTAACAGAATAAGAAAACTTGCTCTGATGAACGCTAATTTCAATTGACGACGATTTAAAACAGTGAAAAATAAAAGGTATCTCAAAATATATTTTTAAGAATTAAACCTTGGTCTCATTAGCATTATTGTGTGTAAACGCAATAGATCACGCCACAAACATACATAAAATGATGTCATTTGTTCAATTTGTCATGTGATCAATGGCGTCTACACACCTATAATGCTAATGAGACCAACGTTTAATTCTTAAGTTAACGATAAGGAAATGTCATCATTAACAAAATTTAGTCACTAATACATATATCCTGTCACTGAAAAACCGAGAAACTCTAAAGACGTCTTAGGCCTAGTTCATACGTCGTACTTTTCATGTGCCGAAGTGCGACGTGATTTCAGACGTCGAAGTTATTGTCTGTCGAAATTAAATACTAAATTATGCAAATGATATTACAATGATATTATAATAAGGGATTCCCCAAAATTCTTTTCACTGCGCATGCGTTTTACGCCATTTTATCTTAAACCAAAAAGATTGATTCATACGTCGATCTTCTTATGTGCCGAATTAAATGTATATGACAACAGATTTTTTTTTAAAGCAATAATCGCTGTTTGTTTATAAACAGTCTGCTACATTTACGAGAACCCGCAGTCGATATTCGTGATTTCCCCAGCAAATGAAAACTTTCACAGACCCCCAATCCTCTAAAGAATGCGGCCTTAGGCAATAGACATCAACGCTTGTCGCTGAAGGAAAGTTTAAGGGATTCTCTTCCTAACTTTATATTGAAATTCAGGGTTGATTTCCTTTCCTTGACTGCTCTCTCGTTAACGAAATGCGACGCTCATATAAGGCAATTCCTCGACAACATTTACTTTATCTGATAGATATATATCTGGGTACCACCACCACCATCATCACCTTCCCCGGTTACTAACTAACGAAAATTTTTCAAAATACACGTCACGAAAAAGTCTTGTGTTTTGAGTTCCACCATGATTGTTGTCAAATTATTATTTATTTCGGCACTACAGACATTTATTGTCTGAATCAACTGCCGATCTGAATGATTTGTGTCGACTAAAATGTCCTTTATATTCGACACGCCAGAAGATCGACGTCCGAACTATTCCTTACATTTTGATACTTTTAAACCTGTTTTGTGACACAGAACATAGTCTGCTTGATACGATGCCTTTTGAAAAAAGGAAAATATATACCAGTGTTTGTTGGTTGACACCGGTTAGTGATTCCTACTGAATCATGTTCTTTTAGACAAAAATTACTGAAGGGTTAAGAAGAAATGACAGGCCCTGACTTTGTTGTGCATGCTTGAAAGGAAGTTTAAGGGATCTTTCTTGAATTTTGTGATGAAAAGAACATTAATAGTGCTGGAATTCCCGCAAAAATGTTGTAAATGTTGGTTACAATCTTACGTATCTTACTTTGTCTTTTACAACTCTCGATCTCGTGGTTGGTGTTTTCTTTTCGTTCTAGATTTCCTTTTCTCATCTCTCTTGACAATTCTTTCCACTTCCTTACCAAATTTATAATTGATATTTTCCAAGACGATTCATTATAAATAACAAAGGCGGATCCCGTCTCGAGCCCCCCCTATTTTCGGCCGACTGATGCCTCCCCGCCCACCTTTCTCTAAATCCTGGATCAACTTCTAGATGAAATACCAATAGTCTAATCTTATTCTACCAAAAACTCACTATCACAATATTTTTAATACACTCACACTGGCTGAATATTCAACAAATACAGCAGCACCGAGTGTTCCTACTGTGATGACACAACACGAACAATATCACCCTACAACGTACCGATATTTTGACAGAAGCATTTCATAATCATGTCTAAAAAATAACATTTAACAGAACGAAATTGCCGAAAGCAAAGATTATTTAAATAAAATGACACGAGGCATTTTTAAGGCCAGCTTGCCATGATAGAAAAAAAAAGTCCCATCTTAATGAGAAATGTGGCGGGTATCGTTAGCTTGGGGGACATGAGCACCTGTACAGAACAACCGATACCTTTATAAAACTTTTAAAGTCAACTCGGCAACTCGGCAACTCGTCAACAATAGCGTATAATATACTACATTTTTTTACTTGTTGTAACAATTGGAGCTGCGTAGTATATGTAGTGAATTTATGTCATATTTTTATTCTCGCCTTCCAGGTGTGATTATCACCTGCACAGTTTTAACATTGACCGTTAATGACATTGTTTGTCGTTGTTGTAACTGTCTTGTAACTGGTTTGTAATATAATGTATAAGATAGAAAATCTTGGACTTTTTAATTTCTTTCTATAGGAGAGTATCTCCTATAACACCTATAACCGAACCACAGACAAGTAGCATCCCTTAACTATTATTTTACCGAACGCAATTTTTAGGGTATTACTCCACACACCGGCCACTCTCCTTATAAGTAAATTAATACAATCTGACAAAACCAGTCATTTTAGGACTCAGAACATTAAAGGGATATGTTCACTAACTGTTCTACCAAAAAACTTTTAAGCTCAAAACCTGGAATTGTTTAGCTAATCTAATCCGTTATAATGTTCCAAACTCTCCCTCAAAGCCTTCAAATCCCCGTGTATCCATAAATATCAGCGTTTGAATGTCAAAAATACGACTCGACGTTTAATAAGACTGTGACTTACATGGAAAACACAAATACAGAAAATGAAAAATAACTGTTAAGGTACGTGTATAATTGAAGGGATTGTGCTATATTTGGGCAGTTCCAGTAAATCTGAGGCTATTTACCTAAATTCAAGGCCCAAGTCGATCCTAAAAAATGCTGAACATTCCCCTTTAAAACGTCACTGACAAAAACAAAATTGTAATTTCTGCTTGCCATAAATCGCTTATTCAGTCTTATGAATTGATAAATTGGAGAAATGTATGCCTACTGTGCATTACAAACCTATTCAACTGGAGCATGTCATGTCAATGTAAAAGTGGGTCCTTGCCGGTTGAATCTCGTTTAAGTTAGTTTAAACTAGGTTTAAACTAGTACCAGCTATCACAATGGTATAAATTATACGATGACGTTATTTGGGAAACATTTCACTTGTGTTTATGCTTTTCACGCGCTAAATGTTTTGCTGTTGATTATTTTGAATAGCTATTATAAATTTTTGCGATCAAGATCATCACGTTTCTGTCCTCCGAAACCTTTCACGTCATTGGTACAAGATTTATTCTTTTCTAAAGATACACTTGTATTGGGTAATATTAATATATTCTTAAAACAAAAACCATCAATTCTCTGGCCAAAATGTTTATTTCTATCAGTCTTATAAACGTACACAAAATATTCCCATCCCCATAAGTGTTTTATCACTTATTGTCTCATACAGACAAAATCCACTGGATTTTCGGCAACTGCCTGCAACTGGTTGCATCTGGAATAATCTGGAGAATGGCTGGATGGCGTCAGGTTTTTAAATGTGTTATGTTTTTTTGGATGCTGATAGAAAATTACTGATCGGATTTGAGTAAAATAAACGTCTAATTGTAGAGAAATTTTTTGGCCATGTATTGTAAAGGTTTTAGTTAGAAATACCGAGCCAATATTAAACCAAAAACTAGGTCAACCTGCTAAATTAACAATAAGTACTCCCTGTTTGTAATTGTCCCTTAAAAAAATCAGTTTGATCAAGAAGATGCATGGGTATAATGAGCATACTTTAGAGATACTCTCATGTAACATTTGCGATGTTTTTGATAATGAAAACTTTTTTGCAAAAAAGCAGAATGGTTCGAGATTAGAGTGACCCGGAAAACTTTTTAATATAAAATATTAGAATAGCTAATGACGTTAAACCCTATACCGTTAATTTAATACTTCCTGGTGATTTCACATCATATGGTCAAATATGCTAAACAGTAATATTTCACAACTATCTTTCGACATTTAAGGCATGTGTTAATTACAAATGTACAAATTTACAAAAATCCGAAACCAGATTAATTTTGTAAAAAAATCGTACTGGACTTTCCACTGAATGCCGCCATATTGAATCCGTCGAATCCGTCTCTCCCTCTTCCCTCACCCCTCACCCTATGCATTGTATTAACAAAAGATGTTTCTTTTTAAAATTGTTTTAAGGGGAGGTAACACAAAATATACTCCCATTCTAAGCTTTATCAAAGTTTATTCAAGTCATATTCAAGGAAACCATATCAAGGCCCAGACGGTCTGTTGAATCTATTATATCAATCCTTAATCTGCGTCTCCCATCATTACAAACTACAAAAAATACAGTGGCTGAAATAGTGATTACATGTACGCTCGTTACATCATGGAATATATACACCTCATCATTATCAAATTGGGAAATATACTCTCTGTCTACAATTAGCTTGGAATTTTTGCCTCGTCTTCCGAACTTCCCGACCTCTTACGAAAGTCTTCCGACTACCAAAATTCGGATGAATTCCGTCTATGTGAAACCGGTACATTACATGGAATTACACCTCATCATTATCAAATTGGGAAATATATTCTCTGTCTACAATTAGCTTGGAATTTAGTGTCTTGAATCTTGATTCCTCCGTCACGGGCGGACCGCCTCCGCCATCTCGTCAAGGTATTTGATAATACTTCTTACTATTATTCTGTAAACATTGTGACAGAAAATAAGTAACATTATAAACCAAAATGTGTTTCTGAGAGTAACAAATTTAGAATCTTGAGGTTTATATCACTATTACAGCAACTCCCAACAAAAGTAATATACGCCCACAGAATAATTGTTAAACAGGTTATATTTTGTGCACACACGGATTTGAAGGCTTAAAGTTTGAGGGTGAATTGTGAACACTATAAGGCCTACTGATCAGCTTAGATAAAATAATTTCCGTTTCTGAAACTATGATATGCTACGAAGTCAGGAGCAATTATATTTTTGAGTCCGATGGAACTTGCATGTTACGTTTGGTATAAAGGCGTTACGAGTAATTTTCTATGTAGCCTATTATTTCAAGTCAAAAATATGTAAAAAAAATTATACCCTACAGGCTATACCACGTCAATATACTAGTATCAAATTTACTCAAAAGATTAAGTGATTATGTCATTACTAAAATCAATTAGTCCTATTGTTAATCCGCTAGTCACTTTCAACACGTTCTAAACACCAACAGTTGTTATAAACCAATTATATCACCTGGCAACTATGATAATCTTGTTAATCCCGATATGGAAGCAGACAAAAGAGACCGGTACACACATTCTAAAATAATTTTCTCTTCTAACTTGTAAGGGTGGATTTTGAGAAATAAACTACTTACTTAATTACGCATTCACAGATTGCAAAATATTCAAATAGACGGAATATAACCTATTTACTAGTGTCACAATGTGTTCTGATAAAGTCGCAAAGTTTCTTCTAATAGTGTTGAACATTATATTTTTGGTAAGTATTCATTTTGTATCTTTCTTTTAAAAGTTGATTGACTCGAATTCACGAAGCTACCAGAGCCATGCCGCCGCCCCCATTCTATTTCAAACTATAGGGCAAAATATGGAATATAGCGCAAGGGTTGTTGTCTTGTGCTTCCTCATCACCAGGAGGTCTTGCAGATGCATTTGACCACAAGCAACTACAGACCTTACACAACACAATATTGTTTAATAAAAGTTGGTCTAGAGCAAAAAATGATATATCGGGTGTCACAAATAAACGTCCCCAATTTTGACACCCCATGCCCCCAGGTTGGGAACTACTGGACTAGATACTACATAATATATAATATGCTATCCGGTAGATTTTCAGTTTTTACGATATTAGTGGTTTAGTCAATTTTTGACCTGTAACTTTCCAACCATTTTATATCTGTATCAAATGATGCATAAGCCTAAAATGCCACTTTAACGATTTCAAACCCTTAAGTACCCGACGCATTGGGATTTCTTCTGCTTTCATGACTTGTGTGTCTATGGCTTGTATTCCAACATAACGTACATAATTTATTATATATTTTTTTCTTCCAGGTTTTTGGTGCTATATGTTTTGGAATTGGAATATGGGTGAAAGTTGACCAAAGTTCTTTAATGTATATAACTCGAGCGGCAACCAATACGTCAATAGATATCCCCTCACTTATAGAGAGCGCTGCCTATTTATTAATATGCGGGGGTGCTACAATGTTTGTGATTGCTTTCTTTGGGTTTTTTGGTGCCATTAAAAAGATCAAGTGTTTTCTATTTTTAGTAAGTATACCGCATACTTATCTTTTCTATATTCAGTGTATTATACAATACCATTCTTGACATTATTTTCTCTATTTCTTGCACTTCTGTAAATAGCCCTTGTAACACAATTCACGAACATTGTCCAACATGTGAACATGCAGGACGCTTTTTAGAATACATATTTTATAAAATGAGGTCTTAAAGGGATTGTAAAGAGGTTTTCTAAACTTTGTATGTGTATCGGGGACACTGATAGCATCAATTTGCGCCATTCCAATTTCCATTCCGATGTCTGTCGTTCTTGCAAATTCCACTAAAACTAACTCTACTACCGGAAGCTACTATTGATATCTATGCAGATCACTTTTAGTGACGTCATAAAACAACCACATGGGCTTGAATATATTAGACAGGGGGCGGTGTTGGTTAATCTCTCAGAGTTGTTGTTCCTTGCAGCCCCCCATCAATGAAATGTAACTGCATGGAACGACAACTCTGTATGAAAGGGTGGGTGTTGATATGAAGTTGCGGACTTTTTTTGGTGTAAATATCGAGGTTATCTTTTTTTTTCAGTATGCAATATTTATTTTGATTATATTATGTCTGGAAATTTCGGCTGCCATCCTAGCCTTTGTTTTCAAGTCTACGGTAAGTATTCCACATTGATTCGTTTACTTTTATATAAATATAGAAATGTGAAAACACTACAAAGAGTCTTAACTTTACATATTTTAAACCAAACATGCAGGTTCCACCGGACTCAAGAACTTATAAATATGAATTCATGAATGGGGTATACAGACCTAAATTCTGAATCCCCTATAGTCTATAGTGTCAGAATTTGGCAATCAGAAACTTCATCTAAAGAATTCTTATTAGACAAGGATGATGCAAAACGAAATTTCAGTTTGTATTATCCCAATTTGGATAGCAATTATAGTAAGCCAAGTTTTATAACATTATCATTGATGTTTTTTTGCACTTAGAACCACGGAAAAGTCTTATGAAACATTTTCCGTATTAGTATGGTATTAGCACTAAATTAACATTTTGCAATTAACGCTTTAAATATGTCAGTTGGTAGCAATCTAGTAACCTTTAAATGAACTTAAGATTATTGTGGCTGTGAATGAAGACTTGTTCCATGGGAGGATGATCCATTGCTGAAAAAATTTCACCTGAGCACTCCGAGGTCTGATCGTCTCCTGCTAATCTTAAAAATCCAGTATTCACTCACCTTATTTACTTTTACTTATTTAAATTGACCCTTTTATTTTCATCTCCACAATGTCAATGTTAATGTCAAGCATGCTTAATGATGTCAAGGTATAAGGAGGTGCTAACAGCTTGACATTCTGAAGATATTCTATTCTAGACAGAAACACAAGACAATTCCAAGATACTATGCAAATCTATCAAAGATCACTTAATGTTAATTTCTATGCTTTTAATTGTAGTTTGATCTGTATGCTAAAAAATACCTCACAAAGGCTTTGAACGACCAATATGTGGGACCTTACGTAGCTACAGATTCTATTTCATTAGCTTTTGATTACGCTCAAGTCAAGGTAAGTCCACAAATCTCGATTGCTCTTTCAACATTGGAGCCACAAAGTTACCACATTTTAAATAGAAATAGTGAACGCTTAGCTCTTTGTCTTCTATATCATGACTTCAGAGTAGCAAAATCATTTGATAAGAAATAGAGACGCTATAATCGCTCCAGCTGGATTTAAAGGAACAATGGTGCAGATAGAAGCTGTATTAATTTTCCCTGAAATAAATCTTTTGCATCTTGTTACTTACAATAATAAAAATCCGTACAAGCAAAACAATTCCGTTAATCAAAAATCTCGTCCAGAGCATGACAAAATCGAGTGCAATAATTATATAGTAGTGGACTTCCCATACGAGAAGTACCATCAGGTGTTTCGAAAAGAGTAAGCATGGTCTGTTTCGCGCGACACCCGCCACTACAACCTAGACCACGGTTTCTGGACAGATATAAGAGAAAAATATCACCTATCACCTGGTATCGTATAAGCAACTACATGTACATGTATACATACTACATAAAATGAACTGTATAGAACTAGTTGACGGTTCTCATGCCAAGAAAGTCGTAGCAAACACGATTTAAGGTATACTCATGACTCTGGTCAAAATAACATGACGATTTAAACTATCACATGAATATTATACATTGCCTTATTTTAACTTTTCAGTTTAAGTGTTGTGGTATTCACAATGGGTCTGACTACTCAACCTTTTCTACATGGAATACGACCTGGACCCAACCTTCTACTGGAAATCAGGGTACTGCCACAATTCCCTTTACCTGTTGCATCAGCAGTTCACCAAGTTCTTATCCTACTGAAATGAACACCTTTATCAATGGTATGACAGACGAAAATTGTCCAGTTTCACAAGCAAGTGCCTATACTGACGTAAGTACTCATACTTATAGCATTTACGTTTGACCAATATGGAGGTTGTCTTGTATTGTCTTTTATAATACATGTATATTCTAATTTAGATTTGTCAGTGACGCTGGTCGAAGCACCTGACAAATAAATAGTTTGCTGATAGATATTCCTACTGCCTTTGGGCTATTGAAGAGGTATAGAATGCCCTTAATGCCCCACATATTCACTGCGGCACTTGCATGCTTTGATCTAATAACTCAAAATTTCAAATGATGTAAATTAAGGTACCAGGATAAAAGCATTACAATTTCTTTAAACATGGCATCTATTTCATTGAAGATTAAAGGACAGTGTATACTGGTTATTAGTTATGATCATTATGTTGCTTTCAGGGATGTTATGATGCTCTGTGGACGTTTTTTAAAACTTATATGTATGTAACTCTTGGTATTGGAATCACAGTGGCTATTCTTGAGGTAAATATTCGTTCTATCAGATTCTTAGATCTATCAATTGGAAACGGACTCGTAACCAGCCCAGTGCTTCTATGTGCATTGAAAACGATCCATACTTCTTGTATACCAGCATAATCATAATATCATATATTATATTATTAACCTGGCATTAGGTTATTAGCAGAACCTGAACAATAAGCAGTATATGCTTGTAAAATATCAGGACGCACACTAATTGGACCCTACAGACTATTCAAAATAGTGTTGTTAGATTCAGTCATCTGTTGAATCTAATAGTTCACGACTTTGGTTGATTTATTTCAAAGATTAGGAAACGAGGCTCTGATTCCAAACCTTGTTTGTATGACTTTTTTGACAGTTTTTCTTTTCGCCAAACGCTGTTTGTTGTCACATATATCGAACATAGCTGATAGCCAGAAAGAGTGGATCGGAACCAGGACTCTAACGATGTAATATGCTAAGCATTTCACTGCAGAAAGCTGGCTGATATTTTAAGATGGTCTAGAATTTCTATTAATATTCCTTATTTGTTGTATCTTTTCAGTTTGTTGGAGTTGTTTCGGCATTTGTCCTAGCTTGTACAACGGACAAAAATAAAGTAGAGCATATGTATTAACAGTAACATTATTGTGATACTATGCAGTACTGTGATATTACACTGTTTTTAAACTGCCTTGGTTTGTTTTTTTGAATCATAAAGAGGATCCAGATGTTAAAAACCTTATTATGTGGCATATGATGTGCTGTCATTAGTTAATTTGGATAATTTTGTCAAAACCATCTGTTAGGTTTTTATTTCATTTAAATGAAGCCCTGCAAAAAAAAAAAAAAAAAAAAAAACCCAAAAAACAAGGACGCTTTATTAAGTGTCTTATTTATTCAGTATGTTGTGAAAGTCGCTCTTCACATATCATATCCATTACCAATTTACGTTAAAACTAAATAAAAGTTATTTTTTCTGTTCGTGTTATGTTGGTTTTTCTACAGCCCAGATTACCGATTTGAGGAAAGTAAACGCTTAATTATAACTTATCATGTCTCCTTCTTATCAGCACAACCAATATTTTTTAAATTAGCACAACCAATATTTCTTAAATCAGCACAACCAATATTTCTTATTTCTTAAATTATCACAACCAATATTTCTTAAATCAGCACAACCAATATTTCTTAAAACAGCACAACCAATATTTCTTAAAACAGCACAACCAATATTTCTTAAAACAGCACAACCAATATTTCTTAAAACAGCACAACCAATATTTCTGAAATCAGCAACAACCAATATTTCTTAAATTATCACAACCAACATTTCTTAGAACAGCACAACAACTATTTTTTAAATTATCACAACCAATATTTCCTAAATCAGCACAACCAATATTTCCTAAATCAGCACAACCAATATTTCTTAAAACAGCACAACCAATATTTCTTAAATTATCACAACCAATATTTCTTAAATCAGCACAACCAATATTTCTTAAAACAGCACAACCAATATTTCTTAAATTATCAAAACCAATATTTCTTAAATCAGCACAACCAATATTTCCTGGGTTTTCAACTGGTTTTCTCAAATGTCCCCAAAAATGCGTATAGAAATGATCATGTCCCCTGAATTGTCCGCAGAAGTCGTAGAAAACATGTAATTTCGAAGCATGATATAGTCACAGGATTTTTCGTTTCAATACGAACTTAAATTGTGGTAAAAGATATAGCATATTTTTTCAGACCAATAGATCAGTTTGTGTCCCCAATCTGGGACATGTCCCCCAAGTTGAAAACCAAGGCAATATTTCTTAAATCAGCACAATCGATATTTCACTAACCTCTTCCATCTTTATCAGGAATACATTTCAATTATAATGGAAATTTGGTACATTGGTAGAATCATAGATTATAGCCTTACTAGAATGATATCAATGGGATGACTACATGTATAGGATAATAACCGGAGGAAATGATTAAAGGCGAAGCTGTTTTTGTTTTTTTCATCTTACTCCATTATATCTCGTTACCGGTACCTTACTTTCTACTGCCCTGTTTTTAATTTTTTATCGCAGTAATTCGAATGACGTTTTCTAATCCTTTTCATAATAACAACAATAATAACTGTTGTTAACAGCTTATCAGGAAAACATCCGTTACGTATTCTGAAAATATTTCGTTCATTTCGCAATACATGGTATTGACTGTTTTCATTAGCAGATTCAATTGCAGGAAATACTAATTCGAACTTCATTCAGTTTATTGCGCATCAGTTGTTTTCATATTTCAACAGAGACAAAACATAATAAAACACAAGCAGTTCAAAATGAAATGAAATGAATGGAGTTTTACGTCCTACTTCTCTGCACCTATATGGACTAATTGAAGACGGGCAAACGCCATGCAGTGTGCAATGATGGCAATTTAGCCAGGACAGCGGCATTAGCCTGCTCTTATTTTCGATTTCCAAATGTCGAGGGATCTTTAACGTGCACAGCCAATAGCACAAGGTACCTTTTGTCCCATCCGAACGACTAGACGCTTTTCCATGTCAGCCCCTCCGACCTGCATCACTGACAGGGGGAAACTTGGTTGAAAAATCCGAAGGTATCATCTCGACCCATGCCGGGATTAAACCTGGACCTTCAGGTTAGCGAGCAAGCGTCTTACTCACTGAGCCACCACGGCTCCAAGGAGTCAGTTCAACAGACCCCTTATTTTTTATGAACGTTTCAGTTGATTGCTATCAGCAATGGATTGTCAATGATTTGAACTGACGACAACAACAAACGCTTTCTGCTCAAAATAAAGAATACGATAAAAACAGATAATTTTTAAGCGACAAAAATGATTTTGTGGTCCATGAAATGGTTAATCATGTCAGCCATGTTCTCATATCTATCAGCCTACTTTTGAAAATTAGGTTTTGATGCGGTATCTAATATTAATCGCCGTATAACCCTATACGGAAGAGATATTTCCTTTTAAAACAAAAAATTACATGCAAATATAATAACATGAAAATTTTCAAGCTTTGCCATTATGAATAAACATTCATCAATAGATTTATCTGGTATCGTAAGTATACATACATACATAGAAATATTAAAAATATTAAAGGGATTGTAAAGAGGTTTTCTAAACTTTGTATGTGTATCGGGGACACTGATAGCATCAATTTGAAACTAACGAGTTTTATGATGTCACTAATAGTGATCAACCGGAAGCTACCATTGATATCTATGCAGATCACTATTAGTGACGTCATAAAACGCGTTAGTTTTAGTGGAATTGCAAGAACCACAGACGTCGGAATGGAAATTGGAATGGTGCAAATTGATGCTATCAGTGTCCCCGATACACACACAAACTTTAGAAAACCAGTTTACAATCCCTATAACAAAGAACCGGAAAGTGGAACAAACAACACATTCACAGTTAAAATATCACACGAGGGAAGGGACCTTCTATGACGTACATGGTAGGGTATAAATTGAACGAGATAAGAATCATATGGCACTACAATTCAAAACACGATAGCCAAAGGTAAGTCATGGGCGTGCTGTTTTTTATTTCTTCCAAGATATAATCTGTTACATAATATAGACAAGCATTGTCTTGTTGTGTCGAAATCAGATTCAAAATGTGACAAACGTTATATCATTGTCTGATCTTTTGTAAAATAATTTGTATTTGAAAATTTATGGTTTTGTGCGACGTTTCGCTGTTAAACATACAAGGTTAATTTTAAACTATGACAGACAGGAATGATTATATTCCTCTTTATGAATGAACAAATATTAATATTTTCAAGAAAAAGTGAGTTTTTGGAAAGTTAAACTCACCTGAAAATTCTGAAAATGTTATAAGGAAGGTTCCATGGCCAAACACTGTACATGTATTATAATTATTTATTTATTCTATATTTTAGTATATTTACTATTAAACACAGTAACTGTAATTCAACGTAAACCAAGATGTTAGCATTTATAGAAATGAAAACGAATTTCAAGTTTAGTCGCCCTCCGAGGAAGACCGAGGAAAAAAATGGACTAAAAGAGAGCGTAAAATCATGCAGATCTCTCAAGGACTCAAATTCACCTCCTTTAGAATCTGGCATAACCGAAACAGCAAACACACAGTCCTATATAATGGCGAACCGTGGAAAGAACAGGGAAAAGTTGCAACCCTCAAAAAGCTTAACTACTCGACGAAGAACACTCTCTCCTGATGACGATGTTACAGATCGTTGTGGCCTGGAAAATTTTCTTGCCAATGCGAAACGTGAAGTTACGGACTCATTGTACTTATTGTCTAAAATGGAATCAAAAAGAGAATATATCATTAGACAAAGACACTTGTTAAATATGAAGAGGAGGGAAAATCAGACACCTTCTATCATTGTAACTTCTGAAAGTTGTGATGAACGCAAGAACAGAAAGTTATCCCTATATTTAGATCTTAAAAAACAGCTTGATTATGTTCGTCAGAAATTGAAAAAGACAGCAAAAATCACAGAAAAATTGGAACTTATAAACGAAATAATTTTTGAATTAGAAAACGAATGCGACCAACAACCAACGCAACCTCAAGGACTAGGTACCAGTGAGTCGGTACCTGAAAGACGACAGACCAGTCAGTCGGTACCTGAAAGACGTCATATCAGTGAGTCGGTACCTGAAAGACGACAGACCAGTGAGTCGGTACCTGAAAGACGACATATCAGTGAGTCGGTACCTGAAAGACGACATATCAGTGAGTCGGTACCTGAAAAACGACAGACCAGTGAGTCGGTACCTGAAAGACGACAGACCGGTGAGTCGGTACCTAAAAGACGACAGACCAGTGAGTCGGTACCTGAAAGACGAGGGACCGGTGAGTCGGTATCTGAAAGACGAGGGACCGGTGAGTCGATCTATTCTAAGGGACTATACCAACACTTTAAAAAAGCCAAGAAAGCAACACCATTCAACTGTTCTCCTGCTCTACCTGATTTCACAAATGTTGTTGTTAATATTTATAGTGGTAGGGTTTGGGATAAATTGTGGTCAAATGACAGATAATAAATATAAATTGATGTTATTCCATGTATATGTCCATATTTTATAAGAATAAAGAAACTATCTCAATATATATGTACTAGTTTTTGATACTTTAAATTGAACTGAGCTGAAATTAGACTCTGAAAATTAAATGCATAAGATTACATATCTAAGACTGTTCCTTTTGACATTTACTACCCAGAGAAATGATCCACGGAATAAGAGACAGGTTTATGTTATGATTTATAGGTATCTTTTAGTAAAAAATATTGGGATAAGGTAGACAGGAGGTAAGAAAGACTTGGGATAGACCACTCTTAGCATTATATTCTGAGTAATAATGACTTAGTGTCATTATAATATGACGAGCGACTCAAAATACATAAAGTTCCAAATTGTATATCAAAATTGGTGTTGGAGTGACAATTTGAAAAATAAATTCAGGCAGTCGATGAATAAATTTTTGGAATGGTAGAGGCTTAATGACTGAAAGATTCAGAACCCAGAAATAAAGGGCCATTATAATTTTTCGACAAACACGCACATACATAATATTGGAAAACTTTTTAGGCACATTCATTGGTAATAATCGACACAAAGTATTTGTGCATGGCATATTAGTGTCCCTATAAATGTTATTATTAAATCGAATAGTGTCCACAATTTAAGAGTGGAATTAGGTTATAGTAGCTAAATCAGTTAAATAATTGCAAAATGAAAGTACTCATACAAACAAGCCATATTATGTACAAAAAGATCTTGATCTTGATCTTATCCATCATACACATATTTTTTGTGCACACTTAACATATTATTTTGTGCATATATCACCATCGAGAATGGGCTTTATACCAATTTTAACCCCCTTTAAAGCCCTTACCGACCGGACAAATGTTTGAGTAGCCCTACAAGTTTCCTTTGCTAATTTTTTTCGCCACAATTTTGTGTTGAAAAGATGCGCCATGAAATGCTGATTCATTTCATATGCGAACAACCCATTTTTTATCAAGCTTTAGAAAAATTTAGAAAAAGGGTGTTTACCCCCCTCCGGGGCTAGGTTCACAGCCTACCTTGGCGAAACTTCACTCAAGCCTCGGTAGCGAAGCGGTTAGCGTGCTAGCTCCACATCTACAGGGACCCGAGACGCATGCATGTGTACACTAATATGTGCGCTTAAGAGGCATGTGCACACTGCTATGTGCACATTGAGGGCAGGGCATATGTACACTGTGATGTGCGCATACGAGGCACGTGAACACTGTTATGTGTGCATACGAAGCGTGTACACACTGGTATGTGCGCATACGTGGCATGTGCACACAGCTATGTGCACATTGGAGGCATGCGCACACTCGTATTTGATCATTAGGGTTATGTGCACACAGGTATGTGCGCATAGGATTCACGAGAACATTTGCATGTGCACACTGCTATATGCGGGTTGAAGGCATGTGCACACTGCCATGTGCGGTTTAGAGGCATAAGAACACTGCTATATGCGCTTTGGAGAAATGTGCACACTGCTATGTACGCATTAGAGGCATGTGCACATTGTGATGTGCGCATAGGAGGCATGTTCACACTGTTATGTGTGCTTATGATGTTCCTGCAAACACCGTTTAGTGCAGTTTTCCTCTCCAAAACTTGGTGAAACTTTAAAGTCGATTTAATCGAAAGTTTGAAAAAACAAACTTTTTCTGTTTTCGCCTGAAATGGACGTAGGGAATGTTAAATTTGTATTCGGCGCAAAAATTATATCTCTAGGATCAAAATTGGCGAATTTATGGCCATTTTAGTTTGGGGTGGCCTATTTCACGTTTTTGAAGTAGCGTTAGGAAAAAGCCATAAATTTCACAGGCTGCTGTTCGAAAACTATCAGACATGGAATGCTGCAATTTGTACTGCGTGTGCACATCGATATGAAGTTATTTTGTGCCAAATTTCAACTTCCTATCGTGAACGGTCTGGGTGCTAGGGCACTTTTAGTGTCGGCAACTTCCTGCAAACGCCGTTTAGTGCATTTTTCCTCTCCAAAACTTGGTGAAACTTTAAAGTCGATTTTCTCGAAAGTTTGAAAAAACAAACTTTTTCTGTTTTCGCCTGAAATGGACGTAGGGAATGTTAAATTTGTATTCTGCGCAAAGATTATACCTCTAGGATCAAAATTGGCGTATTTATGGCCATTTTAGTTTGGGGTGGCCTATTTCACGTTTTTGAAGCAGCGTTAGGAAAAAGCCAAAACTTTGACAGGCTGCTGTTCGAAAACTATCAGAGATGGAATGCTGCAATTTGTACTGCGTGTGCACATCGATATGAAGTTATTTTGTGCCAAATTTCAACTTCCTATCGTGAACGGTCTGGGTGCTAGGGCACTTTTAGTGCCGGCAACTTCCTGCAAACACCGTTTAGTGCAGTTTTCCTCTCCAAAACTTGGTGAAACTTTAAAGTCGATTTTCTCGAAAGTTTGAAAAAACAAACTTTTTCTGTTTTCGCCTGAAATGGACGTAGGGAATGTTAAATTTGTATTCTGCGAAAAAATGATACCTCTAGGATCACAATTGGCGTATTTATGGCCATTTTAGTTTGTGGTGTCCTATTACACGTTTTTGAAGTAGCGTTAGGAAAAAGCCAAAACTTTGACAGGCTGCTGTTCGAAAACTATCAGAGATGGAATGCTGCAATTTGTACTGCGTGTGCACATCGATATGAAGTTATTTTGTGCCAAATTTCAACTTCCTGCCGTGAACGGTCTGGGTGCTAGGGCACTTTTAGTGTCGGAATTTTCCTGCAAACACCGTTTAGTGCAGTTTTCCTCTCCAAAACTTGGTGAAACTTTAAAGTCGATTTTCTCGAAAGTTTGAAAAAACAAACTTTTTCTGTTTTCGCCTGAAATGGACGTAGGGAATGTTAAATTTGTATTCTGCGCAAAAATTATACCTCTAGGATCGCAATTGGCGTATTTATGGCCATTTTAGTTTGGGGTGGCCTATTTCACGTTTTTGAAGCAGCGTTAGGAAAAAGCCAAAACTTTGACAGGCTGCTGTTCGAAAACTATCAGAGATGGAATGCTGCAATTTGTACTGCGTGTGCACATCGATAAGAGGTTATTTTGTGCCAAATGTCAACTTTCTACCGTAAACGGTTTGGGTGCTAGGGCACTTTTAGTGTCAGCAACTTCCTCCAAACACAGTGCAGTTTTCCTCTCCAAAACTTGGTGAAACTTTAAAGTCGATTTTCTCGAAAGTTTGAAAAAACAAACTTTTTCTGTTTTCGCCTGAAATGGACGTAGGGAATGTTAAATTTGTATTCTGCGCAAAGATTATACCTCTAGGATCAAAATTGGCGTATTTATGGCCATTTTAGTTTGGGGTGGCCTATTTCACGTTTTTGAAGCAGCGTTAGGAAAAAGCCAAAACTTTGACAGGCTGCTGTTCGAAAACTATCAGACATGGAATGCTGCAATTTGTACTGAGTGTGCACATCGATATGAAGTTATTTTGTGCCAAATTTCAACTTCCTATCGTGAACGGTCTGGGTGCTAGGGCACTTTTAGTGCCGGCAACTTCCTGCAAACACCGTTTAGTGCAGTTTTCCTCTCCAAAACTTGGTGAAACTTTAAAGTCGATTTTCTCGAAAGTTTGAAAAAACAAACTTTTTCTGTTTTCGCCTGAAATGGACGTAGGGAATGTTAAATTTGTATTCTGCGAAAAAATGATACCTCTAGGATCACAATTGGCGTATTTATGGCCATTTTAGTTTGTGGTGTCCTATTACACGTTTTTGAAGTAGCGTTAGGAAAAAGCCAAAACTTTGACAGGCTGCTGTTCGAAAACTATCAGAGATGGAATGCTGCAATTTGTACTGCGTGTGCACATCGATATGAAGTTATTTTGTGCCAAATTTCAACTTCCTGCCGTGAACGGTCTGGGTGCTAGGGCACTTTTAGTGTCGGAATTTTCCTGCAAACACCGTTTAGTGCAGTTTTCCTCTCCAAAACTTGGTGAAACTTTAAAGTCGATTTTCTCGAAAGTTTGAAAAAACAAACTTTTTCTGTTTTCGCCTGAAATGGACGTAGGGAATGTTAAATTTGTATTCTGCGCAAAAATTATACCTCTAGGATCGCAATTGGCGTATTTATGGCCATTTTAGTTTGGGGTGGCCTATTTCACGTTTTTGAAGCAGCGTTAGGAAAAAGCCAAAACTTTGACAGGCTGCTGTTCGAAAACTATCAGAGATGGAATGCTGCAATTTGTACTGCGTGTGCACATCGATAAGAGGTTATTTTGTGCCAAATGTCAACTTTCTACCGTAAACGGTTTGGGTGCTAGGGCACTTTTAGTGTCAGCAACTTCCTCCAAACACAGTGCAGTTTTCCTCTCCAAAACTTGGTGAAACTTTAAAGTCGATTTTCTCGAAAGTTTGAAAAAACAAACTTTTTCTGTTTTCGCCTGAAATGGACGTAGGGAATGTTAAATTTGTATTCTGCGCAAAAATGATACCTCTAGGATCAAAATTGGCGTATTTATGGCCATTTTAGTTTGGAGTGGCCTATTTCACGTTTTTGAAGCAGCGTTAGGAAAAAGCCAAAACTTTGACAGGCTGCTGTTCCAAAACTATCAGAGATGGAATGCTGCAATTTGTACTGCGTGTGCACATCGATATGAAGTTATTTTGCGCCCAATTTCAACTTCCTACCGGGAACGGTCTAGGTGCTAGGGCACTTTTAGTGTCGGCAACTTCCTGCAAACACCGTTTAGTGCAGTTTTCCTCTCCAAAACTTGGTGAAACTTTAAAGTCGATTTTCTCGAAAGTTTGAAAAAACAAACACTTTTTCTGTTTTCGCCTGAAATGGACATAGGGAATGTTAAATTTGTATTCTGCGCAAAAATTATACCTCTAGGATCAAAATTGGCGTTTTTATGGCCATTTTAGTTTGGGGTGGCCTATTTCACGTTTTTGAAGCAGCGTTAGGAAAAAGCCAAAACTTTGACAGGCTGCTGTTCGAAAACTATCAGAGATGGAATACTGCAATTTGTACTGCGTGTGCACATCGATATGAAGTTATTTTGTGCCAAATTTCAACTTCCTATCGTGAACGGTCTGGGTGCTAGGGCACTTTTAGTGTCGGCAACTTCCTGCAAACACCGTTTAGTGCAGTTTTCCTCTCCAAAACTTGGTGAAACTTTAAAGTCGATTTTCTCGAAAGTTTGAAAAAACAAACTTTTTCTGTTTCCTCCTGAAATGGACGTAGGGAATGTTAAATTTGTATTCTGCGCTAAAATTATATCTCTAGGATCAAAATTGGCGAATTTATGGCCATTTTAGTTTGGGGTGGCCTATTTCACGTTTTTGAAGTAGCGTTAGGAAAAAGCCAAAACTTTGACAGGCTGCTGTTCGAAAACTATCAGAGATGGAATGCTGCAATTTGTACTGCGTGTGCACATCGATATGAAGTTTTTTTGTGCCAAATTTCAACTTCCTACCGGGAACGGTCTAGGTGCTAGGGCACTTTTAGTGTCGGCAACTTCCTGCAAACACCGTTTAGTGCAGTTTTCCTCTCCAAAACTTGGTGAAACTTTAAAGTCGATTTTCTCGAAAGTTTGACTGTTTTCGCCTGAAATGGACATAGGGAATGTTAAATTTGTATTCTGCGCAAAAATTATACCTCTAGGATCAAAATTGGCGTATTTATGGCCATTTTAGTTTGGGGTGGCCTATTTCACGTTTTTGAAGCAGCGTTAGGAAAAAGCCAAAACTTTGACAGGCTGCTGTTCGAAAACTATCAGAGATGGAATACTGCAATTTGTACTGCGTGTGCACATCGATATGAAGTTATTTTGTGCCAAATTTCAACTTCCTATCGTGAACGGTCTGGGTGCTAGGGCACTTTTAGTGTCGGCAACTTCCTGCAAACACCGTTTAGTGCAGTTTTCCTCTCCAAAACTTGGTGAAACTTTAAAGTCGATTTTCTCGAAAGTTTGAAAAAACAAACTTTTTCTGTTTCCTCCTGAAATGGACGTAGGATCAAAATTGGCGAATTTATGGCCATTTTAGTTTGGGGTGGCCTATTTCACGTTTTTGAAGTAGCGTTAGGAAAAAGCCAAAACTTTGACAGGCTGCTGTTCGAAAACTATCAGAGATGGAATGCTGCAATTTGTACTGCGTGTGCACATCGATATGAAGTTTTTTTGTGCCAAATTTCAACTTCCTACCGGGAACGGTCTAGGTGCTAGGGCACTTTTAGTGTCGGCAACTTCCTGCAAACACCGTTTAGTGCAGTTTTCCTCTCCAAAACTTGGTGAAACTTTAAAGTCGATTTTCTCGAAAGTTTGACTGTTTTCGCCTGAAATGGACATAGGGAATGTTAAATTTGTATTCTGCGCAAAAATTATACCTCTAGGATCAAAATTGGCGTATTTATGGCCATTTTAGTTTGGGGTGGCCTATTTCACGTTTTTGAAGCAGCGTTAGGAAAAAGCCAAAACTTTGACAGGCTGCTGTTCGAAAACTATCATAGATGGAATGCTGCAATTTGTACTGCGTGTGCACATCGATATGAAGTTATTTTGTGCCAAATTTCAACTTCCTACCGTGAACGGTCTGGGTGCTAGGGCACTTTTAGTGTCGGCAACTTCCTGCAAACACCGTTTAGTGCAGTTTTCCTCTCCAAAACTTGGTGAAACTTTAAAGTCGATTTAATCGAAAGTTTGAAAAAACAAACTTTTTCTGTTTTCGCCTGAAATGGACGTAGGGAATGTTAAATTTGTATTCGGCGCAAAAATTATATCTCTAGGATCAAAATTGGCGAATTTATGGCCATTTTAGTTTGGGGTGGCCTATTTCACGTTTTTGAAGCAGCGTTAGGAAAAAGCCATAAATTTCACAGGCTGCTGTTCGAAAACTATCAGAGATGGAATGCTGCAATTTGTACTGCGTGTGCACATCGATATGAAATTATTTTGTGCCAAATTTCAACTTCCTATCGTGAACGGTCTGGGTGCTAGGGCACTTTTAGTGTCGGCAACTTCCTGCAAACGCCGTTTAGTGCAGTTTTCCTCTCCAAAACTTGGTGAAACTTTAAAGTCGATTTTCTCGAAAGTTTGAAAAAACAAACTTTTTCTGTTTTCGCCTGAAATGGACGTAGGGAATGTTAAATTTGTATTCTGCGAAAAAATGATACCTCTAGGATCACAATTGGCGTATTTATGGCCATTTTAGTTTGTGGTGTCCTATTACACGTTTTTGAAGTAGCGTTAGGAAAAAGCCAAAACTTTGACAGGCTGCTGTTCGAAAACTATCAGAGATGGAATGCTGCAATTTGTACTGCGTGTGCACATCGATATGAAGTTATTTTGTGCCAAATTTCAACTTCCTGCCGTGAACGGTCTGGGTGCTAGGGCACTTTTAGTGTCGGAATTTTCCTGCAAACACCGTTTAGTGCAGTTTTCCTCTCCAAAACTTGGTGAAACTTTAAAGTCGATTTTCTCGAAAGTTTGAAAAAACAAACTTTTTCTGTTTTCGCCTGAAATGGACGTAGGGAATGTTAAATTTGTATTCTGCGCAAAAATTATACCTCTAGGATCGCAATTGGCGTATTTATGGCCATTTTAGTTTGGGGTGGCCTATTTCACGTTTTTGAAGCAGCGTTAGGAAAAAGCCAAAACTTTGACAGGCTGCTGTTCGAAAACTATCAGAGATGGAATGCTGCAATTTGTACTGCGTGTGCACATCGATAAGAGGTTATTTTGTGCCAAATGTCAACTTTCTACCGTAAACGGTTTGGGTGCTAGGGCACTTTTAGTGTCAGCAACTTCCTCCAAACACAGTGCAGTTTTCCTCTCCAAAACTTGGTGAAACTTTAAAGTCGATTTTCTCGAAAGTTTGAAAAAACAAACTTTTTCTGTTTTCGCCTGAAATGGACGTAGGGAATGTTAAATTTGTATTCTGCGCAAAAATGATACCTCTAGGATCAAAATTGGCGTATTTATGGCCATTTTAGTTTGGAGTGGCCTATTTCACGTTTTTGAAGCAGCGTTAGGAAAAAGCCAAAACTTTGACAGGCTGCTGTTCCAAAACTATCAGAGATGGAATGCTGCAATTTGTACTGCGTGTGCACATCGATATGAAGTTATTTTGCGCCCAATTTCAACTTCCTACCGTGAACGGTCTAGGTGCTAAGGCACTTTTAGTGTCGGCAACTTCCTGCAAACACCGTTTAGTGCAGTTTTCCTCTCCAAAACTTGGTGAAACTTTAAAGTCGATTTTCTCGAAAGTTTGAAAAAACAAACTTTTTCTGTTTCCTCCTGAAATGGACGTAGGGAATGTTAAATTTGTATTCTGCGCAAAAATTATATCTCTAGGATCAAAATTGGCGAATTTATGGCCATTTTAGTTTGGGGTGGCCTATTTCACGTTTTTGAAGTAGCGTTAGGAAAAAGCCAAAACTTTGACAGGCTGCTGTTCGAAAACTATCAGAGATGGAATGCTGCAATTTGTACTGCGTGTGCACATCGATATGAAGTTTTTTTGTGCCAAATTTCAACTTCCTACCGGGAACGGTCTAGGTGCTAGGGCACTTTTAGTGTCGGCAACTTCCTGCAAACACCGTTTAGTGCAGTTTTCCTCTCCAAAACTTGGTGAAACTTTAAAGTCGATTTTCTCGAAAGTTTGAAAAAACAAACACTTTTTCTGTTTTCGCCTGAAATGGACATAGGGAATGTTAAATTTGTATTCTGCGCAAAAATTATACCTCTAGGATCAAAATTGGCGTATTTATGGCCATTTTAGTTTGGGGTGGCCTATTTCACGTTTTTGAAGCAGCGTTAGGAAAAAGCCAAAACTTTGACAGGCTGCTGTTCGAAAACTATCAGAGATGGAATACTGCAATTTGTACTGCGTGTGCACATCGATATGAAGTTATTTTGTGCCAAATTTCAACTTCCTATCGTGAACGGTCTGGGTGCTAGGGCACTTTTAGTGTCGGCAACTTCCTGCAAACACCGTTTAGTGCAGTTTTCCTCTCCAAAACTTGGTGAAACTTTAAAGTCGATTTTCTCGAAAGTTTGAAAAAACAAACTTTTTCTGTTTCCTCCTGAAATGGACGTAGGGAATGTTAAATTTGTATTCTGCGCTAAAATTATATCTCTAGGATCAAAATTGGCGAATTTATGGCCATTTTAGTTTGGGGTGGCCTATTTCACGTTTTTGAAGTAGCGTTAGGAAAAAGCCAAAACTTTGACAGGCTGCTGTTCGAAAACTATCAGAGATGGAATGCTGCAATTTGTACTGCGTGTGCACATCGATATGAAGTTTTTTTGTGCCAAATTTCAACTTCCTACCGGGAACGGTCTAGGTGCTAGGGCACTTTTAGTGTCGGCAACTTCCTGCAAACACCGTTTAGTGCAGTTTTCCTCTCCAAAACTTGGTGAAACTTTAAAGTCGATTTTCTCGAAAGTTTGACTGTTTTCGCCTGAAATGGACATAGGGAATGTTAAATTTGTATTCTGCGCAAAAATTATACCTCTAGGATCAAAATTGGCGTATTTATGGCCATTTTAGTTTGGGGTGGCCTATTTCACGTTTTTGAAGCAGCGTTAGGAAAAAGCCAAAACTTTGACAGGCTGCTGTTCGAAAACTATCAGAGATGGAATACTGCAATTTGTACTGCGTGTGCACATCGATATGAAGTTATTTTGTGCCAAATTTCAACTTCCTATCGTGAACGGTCTGGGTGCTAGGGCACTTTTAGTGTCGGCAACTTCCTGCAAACACCGTTTAGTGCAGTTTTCCTCTCCAAAACTTGGTGAAACTTTAAAGTCGATTTTCTCGAAAGTTTGAAAAAACTGAAATGGACGTAGGATCAAAATTGGCGAATTTATGGCCATTTTAGTTTGGGGTGGCCTATTTCACGTTTTTGAAGTAGCGTTAGGAAAAAGCCAAAACTTTGACAGGCTGCTGTTCGAAAACTATCAGAGATGGAATGCTGCTATTTGTACTGCGTGTGCACATCGATATGAAGTTTTTTTGTGCCAAATTTCAACTTCCTACCGGGAACGGTCTAGGTGCTAGGGCACTTTTAGTGTCGGCAACTTCCTGCAAACACCGTTTAGTGCAGTTTTCCTCTCCAAAACTTGGTGAAACTTTAAAGTCGATTTTCTCGAAAGTTTGACTGTTTTCGCCTGAAATGGACATAGGGAATGTTAAATTTGTATTCTGCGCAAAAATTATACCTCTAGGATCAAAATTGGCGTATTTATGGCCATTTTAGTTTGGGGTGGCCTATTTCACGTTTTTGAAGCAGCGTTAGGAAAAAGCCAAAACTTTGACAGGCTGCTGTTCGAAAACTATCATAGATGGAATGCTGCAATTTGTACTGCGTGTGCACATCGATATGAAGTTATTTTGTGCCAAATTTCAACTTCCTACCGTGAACGGTCTGGGTGCTAGGGCACTTTTAGTGTCGGCAACTTCCTGCAAACACCGTTTAGTGCAGTTTTCCTCTCCAAAACTTGGTGAAACTTTAAAGTCGATTTAATCGAAAGTTTGAAAAAACAAACTTTTTCTGTTTTCGCCTGAAATGGACGTAGGGAATGTTAAATTTGTATTCGGCGCAAAAATTATATCTCTAGGATCAAAATTGGCGAATTTATGGCCATTTTAGTTTGGGGTGGCCTATTTCACGTTTTTGAAGCAGCGTTAGGAAAAAGCCATAAATTTCACAGGCTGCTGTTCGAAAACTATCAGAGATGGAATGCTGCAATTTGTACTGCGTGTGCACATCGATATGAAATTATTTTGTGCCAAATTTCAACTTCCTATCGTGAACGGTCTGGGTGCTAGGGCACTTTTAGTGTCGGCAACTTCCTGCAAACGCCGTTTAGTGCAGTTTTCCTCTCCAAAACTTGGTGAAACTTTAAAGTCGATTTTCTCGAAAGTTTGAAAAAACAAACTTTTTCTGTTTTCGCCTGAAATGGACGTAGGGAATGTTAAATTTGTATTCTGCGCAAAGATTATACCTCTAGGATCAAAATTGGCGTATTTATGGCCATTTTAGTTTGGGGTGGCCTATTTCACGTTTTTGAAGCAGCGTTAGGAAAAAGCCAAAACTTTGACAGGCTGCTGTTCGAAAACTATCAGAGATGGAATGCTGCAATTTGTACTGCGTGTGCACATCGATATGAAGTTATTTTGTGCCAAATGTCAACTTCCTACCGTGCTAGGGCACTTTTAGTGTCGGCAACTTCCTGCAAACACCGTTTAGTGCAGTTTTCCTCTCCAAAACTTGGTGAAACTTTAAAGTCGATTTTCTCGAAAGTTTGAAAAAACAAACTTTTTCTGTTTCCTCCTGAAATGGACGTAGGGAATGTTAAATTTGTATTCTGCGCAAATATTATATCTCTAGGATCAAAATTGGCGAATTTATGGCCATTTTAGTTTGGGGTGGCCTATTTCACGTTTTTGAAGTAGCGTTAGGAAAAAGCCAAAATTTTGACAGGCTGCTGTTCGAAAACTATCAGAGATGGAATACTACAATTTGTACTGCGTGTGCACATCGATATGAAGTTATTTTGTGCCAAATTTCAACTTCCTATCGTGAACGGTCTGGGTGCTAGGGCACTTTTAGTGTCGGCAACTTCCTGCAAACACCGTTTAGTGCAGTTTTCCTCTCCAAAACTTGGTGAAACTTTAAAGTCGATTTTCTCGAAAGTTTGAAAAAACAAACTTTTTCTGTTTCCTCCTGAAATGGACGTAGGGAATGTTAAATTTGTATTCTGCGCTAAAATTATATCTCTAGGATCAAAATTGGCGAATTTATGGCCATTTTAGTTTGGGGTGGCCTATTTCACGTTTTTGAAGTAGCGTTAGGAAAAAGCCAAAACTTTGACAGGCTGCTGTTCGAAAACTATCAGAGATGGAATGCTGCAATTTGTACTGCGTGTGCACATCGATATGAAGTTTTTTTGTGCCAAATTTCAACTTCCTACCGGGAACGGTCTAGGTGCTAGGGCACTTTTAGTGTCGGCAACTTCCTGCAAACACCGTTTAGTGCAGTTTTCCTCTCCCAAACTTGGTGAAACTTTAAAGTCGATTTTCTCGAAAGTTTGAAAAAACAAACTTTTTCTGTTTTCGCCTGAAATGGACATAGGGAATGTTAAATTTGTATTCTGCGCCAAAATTATATCTCTAGGATCAAAATTGGCGTATTTATGGCCATTTTAGTTTGGGGTGGCCTATTTCACGTTTTTGAAGCAGCGTTAGGAAAAAGCCAAAACTTTGATAGGCTGCTGTTCGAAAACTATCAGAGATGGAATGCTGCAATTTGTACTGCGTGTGCACATCGATATGAAGTTATTTTGTGCCAAATTTCAACTTCCTACCGTGAACGGTCTGGGTGCTAGGGCACTTTTAGTGTCGGCAACTTCCTGCAAACACCGTTTAGTGCAGTTTTCCTCTCCAAAACTTGGTGAAACTTTAAAGTCGATTTAATCGAAAGTTTGAAAAAACAAACTTTTTCTGTTTTCGCCTGAAATGGACGTAGGGAATGTTAAATTTGTATTCGGCGCAAAAATTATATCTCTAGGATCAAAATTGGCGAATTTATGGCCATTTTAGTTTGGGGTGGCCTATTTCACGTTTTTAAAGCAGCGTTAGGAAAAAGCCAAAAATTTGACAGACTGCTGTTCGAAAACTATCAGAGATGGAATACTGCAATTTGTACTGCGTGTGCACATCGATATGAAGTTATTTCGTGCCAAATTTCAACTTCCTATCGTGAACGGTCTGGGTGCTAGGGCACTTTTAGTGTCGGCAACTTCCTGCAAACACCGTTTAGTGCAATTTTCCTCTCCAAAACTTGGTGAAACTTTAAAGTCGATTTTCTCGAAAGTTTGAAAAAACAAACTTTTTCTGTGTTCGCCTGAAATGGACGTAGGGAATGTTAAATTTGTATTGTGCGCAAAAATGATACCTCTAGGATCAAAATTGGCGTATTTATGGCCATTTTAGTTTGGGGTGGCCTATTTCACGTTTTTGAAGTAGCGTTAGGAAAAAGCCAAAACTTTGACAGGCTGCTGTTCGAAAACTATCAGAGATGGAATGCTGCAATTTGTACTGCGTGTGCACATCGATATGAAGTTATTTTGTGCCAAATTTCAACTTCCTACCGTGAACGTGCTAGGGCACCTTTTGTGTCGGCAACTTCCTGCAAACACCGTTTAGTGCAGTTTTCCTCTCCAAAACTTGGTGAAACTTTAAAGTCGATTTTCTCGAAAGTTTGAAAAAACAAACTTTTTCTGTTTTCGCCTGAAATGGACGTAGGGAATGTTAAATTTGTATTCTGCGAAAAAATGATACCTCTAGGATCACAATTGGCGTATTTATGGCCATTTTAGTTTGGGGTGGCCTATTACACGTTTTTGAAGTAGCGTTAGGAAAAAGCCAAAACTTTGACAGGCTGCTGTTCGAAAACTATCAGAGATGGAATGCTGCAATTTGTACTGCGTGTGCACATCGATATGAAGTTATTTTGTGCCAAATTTCAACTTCCTAACGTGAACGGTCTGGGTGCTAGGGCACCTTTGGTGTCGGCAACTTCCTGCAAACACCGTTTAGTGCAGTTTTCCTCTCCAAAACTTGGTGAAACTTTAAAGTCGATTTTCTCGAAAGTTTGAAAAAACAAACTTTTTCTGTTTTCGCCTGAAATGGACGTACGGAATGTCAAATTTGTATTCTGCGAAAAAATGATACCTCTAGGATCACAATTGGCGTATTTATGGCCATTTTAGTTTGGGGTGGCCTATTACACGTTTTTGAAGTAGCGTTAGGAAAATGCCAAAACTTTGACAGGCTGCTGTTCGAAAACTATCAGAGATGGAATGCTGCAATTTGTACTGCGTGTGCACATCGATATGAAGTTATTTTGTGCCAAATTTCAACTTCCTACCGTGAACGGTCAGGGTGCTAGGGCACTTTTAGTGTCGGCAACTTCCTGCAAACACCGTTTAGTGCAGTTTTCCTCTCCAAAACTTGGTGAAACTTTAAAGTCGATTTTCTCGAAAGTTTGAAAAAACAAACTTTTTCTGTTTTCGCCTGAAATGGACGTAGGGAATGTTAAATTTGTATTCTGCGCAAATATTATATCTCTAGGATCAAAATTGGCGAATTTATGGCCATTTTAGTTTGGGGTGGCCTATTTCACGTTTTTGAAGTAGCGTTAGGAAAAAGCCAAAATTTTGACAGGCTGCTGTTCGAAAACTATCAGAGATGGAATACTGCAATTTGTACTGCGTGTGCACATCGATATGAAGTTATTTTGTGCCAAATTTCAACTTCCTAACGTGAACGGTCAGGGTGCTAGGGCACTTTTAGTGTCGGCAACTTCCTGCAAACACCGTTTAGTGCAGTTTTCCTCTCCAAAACTTGGTGAAACTTTAAAGTCGATTTTCTCGAAAGTTTGAAAAAACAAACTTTTTCTGTTTTCGCCTGAAATGGACGTAGGGAATGTTAAATTTGTATTCTGCGCAAATATTATATCTCTAGGATCAAAATTGGCGAATTTATGGCCATTTTAGTTTGGGGTGGCCTATTTCACGTTTTTGAAGTAGCGTTAGGAAAAAGCCAAAATTTTGACAGGCTGCTGTTCGAAAACTATCAGAGATGGAATACTGCAATTTGTACTGCGTGTGCACATCGATATGAAGTTATTTTGTGCCAAATTTCAACTTCCTAACGTGAACGGTCTGGGTGCTAGGGCACCTTTGGTGTCGGCAACTTCCTGCAAACACCGTTTAGTGCAGTTTTCCTCTCCAAAACTTGGTGAAACTTTAAAGTCGATTTTCTCGAAAGTTTGAAAAAACAAACTTTTTCTGTTTTCGCCTGAAATGGACGTACGGAATGTCAAATTTGTATTCTGCGAAAAAATGATACCTCTAGGATCACAATTGGCGTATTTATGGCCATTTTAGTTTGGGGTGGCCTATTTCACGTTTTTGAAGTAGCGTTAGGAAAAAGCCAAAACTTTGACAGACTGCTGTTCGAAAACTATCAGAGATGGAATGCTGCAATTTGTACTGCGTGTGCACATCGATATGAAGTTATTTCGTGCCAAATTTCAACTTCCTATCGTGAACGGTCTGGGTGCTAGGGCACTTTTAGTGTCGGCAACTTCCTGCAAACACCGTTTAGTGCAATTTTCCTCTCCAAAACTTGGTGAAACTTTAAAGTCGATTTTCTCGAAAGTTTGAAAAAACAAACTTTTTCTGTTTTCGCCTGAAATGGACGTAGGGAATGTTAAATTTGTATACTGCGAAAAAATGATACCTCTAGGATCACAATTGGCGTATTTATGGCCATTTTAGTTTGGGGTGGCCTATTACACGTTTTTGAAGTAGCGTTAGGAAAAAGCCAAAACTTTGACAGGCTGCTGTTCGAAAACTATCAGAGATGGAATGCTGCAATTTGTACTGCGTGTGCACATCGATATGAAGTTATTTTGTGCCAAATTTCAACTTCCTACCGTGAACGGTCTAGGTGCTAGGGCACTTTTAGTGTCGGCAACTTCCTGCAAACACCGTTTAGTGCAGTTTTCCTGCAGTTTTCCTCTCCAAAACTTGGTGAAACTTTAAAGTCGATTTTCTCGAAAGTTTGAAAAAACAAACTTTTTCTGTTTTCGCCTGAAATGGACGTACGGAATGTTAAATTTATATTCTGCGAAAAAATGATACCTCTAGGATCACAATTGGCGTATTTATGGCCATTTTAGTTTGGGGTGGCCTATTACACGTTTTTGAAGTAGCGTTAGGAAAATGCCAAAACTTTGACAGGCTGCTGTTCGAAAACTATCAGAGATGGAATGCTGCAATTTGTACTGCGTGTGCACATCGATATGAAGTTATTTTGTGCCAAATTTCAACTTCCTACCGTGAACGGTCAGGGTGCTAGGGCACTTTTAGTGTCGGCAACTTCCTGCAAACACCGTTTAGTGCAGTTTTCCTCTCCAAAACTTGGTGAAACTTTAAAGTCGATTTTCTCGAAAGTTTGAAAAAACAAACTTTTTCTGTTTTCGCCTGAAATGGACGTAGGGAATGTTAAATTTGTATTCTGCGCAAATATTATATCTCTAGGATCAAAATTGGCGAATTTATGGCCATTTTAGTTTGGGGTGGCCTATTTCACGTTTTTAAAGCAGCGTTAGGAAAAAGCCAAAACTTTGACAGACTGCTGTTCGAAAACTATCAGAGATGGAATGCTGCAATTTGTACTGCGTGTGCACATCGATATGAAGTTATTTTGTGCCAAATTTCAACTTCCTACCGTGAACGGTCTGGGTGCTAGGGCACTTTTAGTGTCGGCAACTTCCTGCAAACACCGTTTAGTGCAGTTTTCCTCTCCAAAACTTGGTGAAACTTTAAAGTCGATTTAATCGAAAGTTTGAAAAAACAAACTTTTTCTGTTTTCGCCTGAAATGGACGTAGGGAATGTTAAATTTGTATTCGGCGCAAAAATTATATCTCTAGGATCAAAATTGGCGAATTTATGGCCATTTTAGTTTGGGGTGGCCTATTTCACGTTTTTGAAGCAGCGTTAGGAAAAAGCCATAAATTTCACAGGCTGCTGTTCGAAAACTATCAGACATGGAATGCTGCAATTTGTACTGCGTGTGCACATCGATATGAAGTTATTTTGTGCCAAATTTCAACTTCCTACCGTGAACGGTCTGGGTGCTAGGGCACCTTTGGTGTCGACAACTTCCTGCAAACACCGTTTAGTGCAATTTTCCTCTCCAAAACTTGGTGAAACTTTAAAGTCGATTTAATCGAAAGTTTGAAAAAACAAACTTTTTCTGTTTTCGCCTGAAATGGACGTAGGGAATGTTAAATTTGTATTCTGCGCAAAAATTATACCTCTAGGATCGAAATTGGCGTATTTATGGCCCTTTTAGTTTGGGGTGGCCTATTTCACGTTTTTGAAGCAGCGTTCGGAAAAAGCCAAAACTTTGACATGCTGCTGTTCGAAAACTATCAGAGATGGAATGCTGCAATTTGTACTGCGTGTGCACATCGATATGAAGTTATTTTGTGCCAAATTTCAACTTCCTAACGTGAACGGTCTGGGTGCTAGGGCACTTTTAGTGTCGGCAACTTCCTGCAAACACCGTTTAGTGCAGTTTTCCTCTCCAAAACTTGGTGAAACTTTAAAGTCGATTTAATCGAAAGTTTGAAAAAACTAACTTTTTCTGTCTTCGCCTGAAATGGACGTAGGGAATGTTAAATTTGTATTCGGCGCAAAAATTATATCTCTAGGATCCAAATTGGCGAATTTATGGCCATTTTAGTTTGGGGTGGCCTATTTCACGTTTTTGAAGCAGCGTTAGGAAAAAGCCATAAATTTCACAGGCTGCTGTTCGAAAACTATCAGACATGGAATGCTGCAATTTGTACTGCGTGTGCACATCGATATGAAGTTATTTTGTGCCAAATTTCAACTTCCTACCGTGAACGGTCTGGGTGCTAGGGCACCTTTGGTGTCGGCAACTTCCTGCAAACACCGTTTAGTGCAGTTTTCCTCTCCAAAACTTGGTGAAACTTTAAAGTCGATTTAATCGAAAGTTTGAAAAAACAAACTTTTTCTGTTTTCGCCTGAAATGAACGTAGGGAATGTTAAATTTGTATTCTGCGCAAAAATTATACCTCTAGGATCAAAATTGGCGTATTTATGGCCCTTTTAGTTTGGGGTGGCCTATTTCACGTTTTTGAAGCAGCGTTCGGAAAAAGCCAAAACTTTGACATGCTGCTGTTCGAAAACTATCAGAGATGGAATGCTGCAATTTGTACTGCGTGTGCACATCGATATGAAGTTATTTTGTGCCAAATTTCAACTTCCTATCGTGAACGGTCTGGGTGCTAGGGCACTTTTAGTGCCGGCAATTTCCTGCAAACACCGTTTAGTGCAGTTTTCCTCTCCAAAACTTGGTGAAACTTTAAAGTCGATTTTCTCGAAAGTTTGAAAAAACAAACTTTTTCTGTTTTCGCCTGAAATGGACGTAGGGAATGTTAAATTTGTATTCTGCGAAAAAATGATACCTCTAGGATCACAATTGGCGTATTTATGGCCATTTTAGTTTGGGGTGGCCTATTTCACGTTTTTGAAGCAGCGTTAGGAAAAAGCCAAAACTTTGACAGACTGCTGTTCGAAAACTATCAGAGATGTAATGCTGCAATTTGTACTGCGTGTGCACATCGATATGAAGTTATTTTGTGCCAAATTTCAACTTCCTATCGTGAACGGTCTGGGTGCTAGGGCACCTTTGGTGTCGGCAACTTCCTGCAAACACCGTTTAGTGCAGTTTTCCTCTCCAAAAGTTGGTGAAACTTTAAAGTCGATTTAATCGAAAGTTTGAAAAAACAAACTTTTTCTGTTTTCGCCTGAAATGGACGTAGGGAATGTTAAATTTGTATTCTGCGCACAAATTATACCTCTAGGATCAAAATTGGCGTATTTATGGCCCTTTTAGTTTGGGGTGGCCTATTTCACGTTTTTGAAGTAGCGTTAGGAAAAAGCCAAAACTTTGACAGACTGCTGTTCGAAAACTATCAGAGATGGAATGCTGCAATTTGTACTGCGTGTGCACATCGATATGAAGTTATTTTGTGCCAAATTTCAACTTCCTATCGTGAACGGTCTGGGTGCTAGGGCACCTTTGGTGTCGGCAACTTCCTGCAAACACCGTTTAGTGCAGTTTTCCTCTCCAAAACTTGGTGAAACTTTAAAGTCGATTTTCTCGAAAGTTTGAAAAAACAAACTTTTTCTGTTTTCGCCTGAAATGGACGTAGGGAATGTTAAATTTGTATTCTGCGCACAAATTATACCTCTAGGATCAAAATTGGCGTATTTATGGCCCTTTTAGTTTGGGGTGGCCTATTTCACGTTTTTGAAGTAGCGTTAGGAAAAAGCCAAAACTTTGACAGACTGCTGTTCGAAAACTATCAGAGATGGAATGCTGCAATTTGTACTGCGTGTGCACATCGATATGAAGTTATTTTGTGCCAAATTTCAACTTCCTAACGTGAACGGTCTGGGTGCTAGGGCACTTTTAGTGTCGGCAACTTCCTGCAAACACCGTTTAGTGCAGTTTTCCTCTCCAAAACTTGGTGAAACTTTAAAGTCGATTTAATCGAAAGTTTGAAAAAACAAACTTTTTCTGTTTTCGCCTGAAATGGACGTAGGGAATGTTAAATTTGTATTCTGCGCAAAAATTATACCTCTAGGATCGAAATTGGCGTATTTATGGCCCTTTTAGTTTGGGGTGGCCTATTTCACGTTTTTGAAGTAGCGTTAGGAAAAAGCCAAAACTTTGACAGACTGCTGTTCGAAAACTATCAGAGATGGAATGCTGCAATTTGTACTGCGTGTGCACATCGATATGAAGTTATTTTGTGCCAAATTTCAACTTCCTACCGTGAACGGTCTGGGTGCTAGGGCACCTTTGGTGTCGGCAACTTCCTGCAAACACCGTTTAGTGCAGTTTTCCTCTCCAAAACTTGGTGAAACTTTAAAGTCGATTTAATCGAAAGTTTGAAAAAACAAACTTTTTCTGTTTTCGCCTGAAATGAACGTAGGGAATGTTAAATTTGTATTCTGCGCAAAAATTATACCTCTAGGATCAAAATTGGCGTATTTATGGCCCTTTTAGTTTGGGGTGGCCTATTTCACGTTTTTGAAGCAGCGTTCGGAAAAAGCCAAAACTTTGACATGCTGCTGTTCGAAAACTATCAGAGATGGAATGCTGCAATTTGTACTGCGTGTGCACATCGATATGAAGTTATTTTGTGCCAAATTTCAACTTCCTATCGTGAACGGTCTGGGTGCTAGGGCACTTTTAGTGCCGGCAATTTCCTGCAAACACCGTTTAGTGCAGTTTTCCTCTCCAAAACTTGGTGAAACTTTAAAGTCGATTTTCTCGAAAGTTTGAAAAAACAAACTTTTTCTGTTTTCGCCTGAAATGGACGTAGGGAATGTTAAATTTGTATTCTGCGAAAAAATGATACCTCTCGGATCACAATTGGCGTATTTATGGCCATTTTAGTTTGGGGTGGCCTATTTCACGTTTTTGAAGCAGCGTTAGGAAAAAGCCAAAACTTTGACAGACTGCTGTTCGAAAACTATCAGAGATGGAATGCTGCAATTTGTACTGCGTGTGCACATCGATATGAAGTTATTTTGTGCCAAATTTCAACTTCCTATCGTGAACGGTCTGGGTGCTAGGGCACCTTTGGTGTCGGCAACTTCCTGCAAACACCGTTTAGTGCAGTTTTCCTCTCCAAAAGTTGGTGAAACTTTAAAGTCGATTTAATCGAAAGTTTGAAAAAACAAACTTTTTCTGTTTTCGCCTGAAATGGACGTAGGGAATGTTAAATTTGTATTCTGCGCACAAATTATACCTCTAGGATCAAAATTGGCGTATTTATGGCCCTTTTAGTTTGGGGTGGCCTATTTCACGTTTTTGAAGTAGCGTTAGGAAAAAGCCAAAACTTTGACAGACTGCTGTTCGAAAACTATCAGAGATGGAATGCTGCAATTTGTACTGCGTGTGCACATCGATATGAAGTTATTTTGTGCCAAATTTCAACTTCCTATCGTGAACGGTCTGGGTGCTAGGGCACCTTTGGTGTCGGCAACTTCCTGCAAACACCGTTTAGTGCAGTTTTCCTCTCCAAAACTTGGTGAAACTTTAAAGTCGATTTTCTCGAAAGTTTGAAAAAACAAACTTTTTCTGTTTTCGCCTGAAATGGACGTAGGGAATGTTAAATTTGTATTCTGCGAAAACATGATACCTCTAGGATCACAATTGGCGTATTTATGGCCATTTTAGTTTGGGGTGGCCTATTTCACGTTTTTGAAGCAGCGTTAAGAAAAAGCCAAAACTTTGACAGGCTGCTGTTCGAAAACTATCAG
The DNA here is from genome assembly GCA_029955415.1 of Lottia scabra. Lineage (NCBI taxonomy): Eukaryota > Metazoa > Mollusca > Gastropoda > Lottiidae > Lottia > Lottia scabra. Next base: position 7,120,209 of record JARJEI010000006.1, on the reverse strand, counting down.
AGATGGAATGCTGCAATTTGTACTGCGTGTGCACATCGATATGAAGTTATTTTGTGCCAAATTTCAACTTCCTATCGTGAACGGTCTGGGTGCTAGGGCACTTTTAGTGTCGGCAACTTCCTGCAAACACCGTTTAGTGCAGTTTTCCTCTCCAAAACTTGGTGAAACTTTAAAGTCGATTTTCTCGAAAGTTTGAAAAAACAAATTTTTTCTGTGTTCGCCTGAAATGGACGTAGAGAATGTTTAATTTGTATTCTGCGAAAAAATGATACCTCTAGGATCAAAATTGGCGTATTTATGGCCATTTTAGTTTGGGGTGGCCTATTTCACGTTTTTGAAGTAGCGTTAGGAAAAAGCCAAAACAGCCAGGCTGCTGTTCGAAAACTATCAGAGATGGAATGCTGCAATTTGTACTGCGTGTGCACATCGATATGAAGTTATTTTGTGCCAAATTTCAACTTCCTACCGTGAACGGTCTGGGTGCTAGGGCACTTTTAGTGTCGGCAACTTCCTGCAAACACCGTTTAGTGCAGTTTTCCTCTCCAAAACTTGGTGAAACTTTAAAGTCGATTTTCTCGAAAGTTTGAAAAAACAAATTTTTTCTGTGTTCGCCTGAAATGGACGTAGGGAATGTTTAATTTGTATTCTGCGAAAAAATGATACCTCTAGGATCAAAATTGGCGTATTTATGGCCATTTTAGTTTGGGGTGGCCTATTTCACGTTTTTGAAGTAGCGTTAGGAAAAAGCCAAAACAGCCAGGCTGTTGTTCGGAAACTATCAGAGATGGAATGCTGCAATTTGTACTGCGTGTGCACATCGATATGAAGTTATTTCGTGCCAAATTTCAACTTCCTATCGTGAACGGTCTGGGTGCTAGGGCACTTTTAGTGTCGGCAACTTCCTGCAAACACCGTTTAGTGCAGTTTTCCTCTCCAAAACTTGGTGAAACTTTAAAGTCGATTTTCTCGAAAGTTTGAAAAAACAAACTTTTTCTGTTTTCGCCTGAAATGGACGTAGGGGATGTTAAATTTGTATTCTGCGAAAAAATGATACCTCTAGGATCACAATTGGCGTATTTATGGCCATTTTAGTTTGGGGTGGCCTATTTCACGTTTTTGAAGCAGCGTTAGGAAAAAGCCAAAACTTTGACAGGCTGCTGTTCGAAAACTATCAGAGATGGAATGCTGCAATTTGTACTGCGTGTGCACATCGATATGAAGTTATTTTGTGCCAAATTTCAACTTCCTATCGTGAACGGTCTGGGTGCTAGGGCACTTTTAGTGTCGGCAACTTCCTGCAAACACCGTTTAGTGCAGTTTTCCTCTCCAAAACTTGGTGAAACTTTAAAGTCGATTTTCTCGAAAGTTTGAAAAAACAAATTTTTTCTGTGTTCGCCTGAAATGGACGTAGGGAATGTTAAATTTGTATTCTGCGAAAAAATGATACCTCTAGGATCAAAATGGGCGTATTTATGGCCATTTTAGTTTGGGATGGCCTATTTCACGTTTTTGAAGTAGCGTTAGGAAAAAGCCAAAACAGTCAGGCTGCTGTTCGAAAACTATCAGAGATGGAATGCTGCAATTTGTACTGCGTGTGCACATCGATATGAAGTTATTTTGTGCCAAATTTCAACTTCCTATCGTGAACGGTCTGGGTGCTAGGGCACTTTTAGTGTCGGCAACTTCCTGCAAACACCGTTTAGTGCAGTTTTCCTCTCCAAAACTTGGTGAAACTTTAAAGTCGATTTTCTCGAAAGTTTGAAAAAACAAACTTTTTCTGTGTTCGCCTGAAATGGACGTAGGGAATGTTAAATTTGTATTCTGCGCAAAAATGATACCTCTAGGATCAAAATTGGCGTATTTATGGCCATTTTAGTTTGGGGCGGCCTATTTCACGTTTTTGAAGTAGCGTTAGGAAAAAGCCAAAACTTTGACAGGCTGCTGTTCGAAAACTATCAGAGATAGATGGAATGCTGCAATTTGTACTGCGTGTGCACATCGATATGAAGTTATTTTGTGCCAAATTTCAACTTCCTACCGTGAACGGTCTGGGTGCTAGGGCACTTTTAGTGTCGGCAACTTCCTGCAAACACCGTTTAGTGCAGTTTTCCTCTCCAAAACTTGGTGAAACTTTAAAGTCGATTTTCTCGAAAGTTTGAAAAAACAAACTTTTTCTGTTTTCGCCTGAAATGGACGTAGGGAATGTCAAATTTGTATTCTGCGAAAAAATGATACCTCTAGGATCACAATTGGCGTATTTATGGCCATTTAGTTTGGGGTGGCCTATTTCACGTTTTTGAAGCAGCGTTAGGAAAAAGCCAAAACTTTGACAGGCTGCTGTTCGAAAACTATCAGAGATGGAATGCTGCAATTTGTACTGCGTGTGCACATCGATATGAAGTTATTTTGTGCCAAATTTCAACTTCCTATCGTGAACGGTCTGGGTGCTAGGGCACTTTTAGTGTCGGCAACTTCCTGCAAACACCGTTTAGTGCAGTTTTCCTCTCCAAAACTTGGTGAAACTTTAAAGTCGATTTTCTCGAAAGTTTGAAAAAACAAACTTTTTCTGTGTTCGCCTGAAATGGACGTAGGGAATGTTAAATTTGTATTCTGCGAAAAAATGATACCTCTAGGATCAAAATTGGCGTATTTATGGCCATTTTAGTTTGGGGTGGCCTATTTCACGTTTTTGAAGTAGCGTTAGGAAAAAGCCAAAACTTTGACAGGCTGCTGTTCGAAAACTATCAGAGATGGAATGCTGCAATTTGTACTGCGTGTGCACATCGATATGAAGTTATTTTGTGCCAAATTTCAACTTCCTACCGTGAACGGTCTGGGTGCTAGGGCACTTTTAGTGTCGGCAACTTCCTGCAAACACCGTTTAGTGCAGTTTTCCTCTCCAAAACTTGGTGAAACTTTAAAGTCGATTTAATCGAAAGTTTGAAAAAACAAACTTTTTCTGTTTTCGCCTGAAATGGACGTAGGGAATGTTAAATTTGTATTCTGCGCAAAAATTATACCTCTAGGATCAAAATTGTCGAATTTATGGCCATTTTAGTTTGGGGTGGCCTATTTCACGTTTTTGAAGCAGCGTTAGGAAAAAGCCAAAACTTTGACAGACTGCTGTTCGAAAACTATCAGAGATGGAATGCTGCAATTTGTACTGCGTGTGCACATCGATATGAAGTTATTTTGTGCCAAATTTCAACTTCCTACCGTGAACGGTCAGGGTGCTAGGGCACTTTTAGTGTCGGCAACTTCCTGCAAACACCGTTTAGTGCAGTTTTCCTCTCCAAAACTTGGTGAAACTTTAAAGTCGATTTAATCGAAAGTTTGAAAAAACAAACTTTTTCTGTTTCCTCCTGAAATGGACGTAGGGAATGTTAAATTTGTATTCTGCGCAACAATTATATCTCTAGGATCACAATTGGCGTATTTATGGCCCTTTTAGTTTGGGGTGGCCTATTTCACGTTTTTGAAGCAGCGTTCGGAAAAAGCCAAAACTTTGACATGCTGCTGTTCGAAAACTATCAGAGATGGAATGCTGCAATTTGTACTGCGTGTGCACATCGATATGAAGTTATTTTGTGCCAAATTTCAACTTCCTATCGTGAACGGTCTGGGTGCTAGGGCACTTTTAGTGCCGGCAATTTCCTGCAAACACCGTTTAGTGCAGTTTTCCTCTCCAAAACTTGGTGAAACTTTAAAGTCGATTTTCTCGAAAGTTTGAAAAAACAAACTTTTTCTGTTTTCGCCTGAAATGGACGTAGGGAATATTAAATTTGTATTCTGCGAAAAAATGATACCTCTAGGATCACAATTGGTGTATTTATGGCCATTTTAGTTTGGGGTGGCCTATTTCACGTTTTTGAAGCAGCGTTAGGAAAAAGCCAAAACTTTGACAGACTGCTGTTCGAAAACTATCAGAGATGGAATGCTGCAATTTGTACTGCGTGTGCACATCGATATGAAGTTATTTTGTGCCAAATTTCAACTTCCTATCGTGAACGGTCTGGGTGCTAGGGCACTTTTAGTGTCGGCAACTTCCTGCAAACACCGTTTAGTGCAGTTTTCCTCTCCAAAACTTAGTGAAACTTTAAAGTCGATTTTCTCGAAAGTTTGAAAAAACAAACTTTTTCTGTTTTCGCCTGAAATGGACGTAGGGAATGTTAAATTTGTATTCTGCGAAAAAATGATACCTCTAGGATCACAATTGGCGTATTTATGGCCATTTTAGTTTGTGGTGTCCTATTACACGTGTTTGAAGTAGCGTTAGGAAAAAGCCAAAACTTTGACAGGCTGCTGTTCGAAAACTATCAGAGATGGAATGCTGCAATTTGTACTGCGTGTGCACATCGATATGAAGTTTTTTTGTGCCAAATTTCAACTTCCTACCGGGAACGGTCTAGGTGCTAGGGCACTTTTAGTGTCGGCAACTTCCTGCAAACACCGTTTAGTGCAGTTTTCCTCTCCAAAACTTGGTGAAACTTTAAAGTCGATTTTCTCGAAAGTTTGAAAAAACAAATTTTTTCTGTGTTCGCCTGAAATGGACGTAGGGAATGTTTAATTTGTATTCTGCGAAAAAATGATACCTCTAGGATCAAAATTGGCGTATTTATGGCCATTTTAGTTTGGGGTGGCCTATTTCACGTTTTTGAAGTAGCGTTAGGAAAAAGCCAAAACAGCCAGGCTGCTGTTCGAAAACTATCAGAGATGGAATGCTGCAATTTGTACTGCGTGTGCACATCGATATGAAGTTATTTTGTGCCAAATTTCAACTTCCTATCGTGAACGGTCTGGGTGCTAGGGCACTTTTAGTGCCGGCAATTTCCTGCAAACACCGTTTAGTGCAGTTTTCCTCTCCAAAACTTGGTGAAACTTTAAAGTCGGTTTTCTCGAAAGTTTGAAAAAACAAACTTTTTCTGTTTTCGCCTGAAATGGAGGTAGGGAATATTAAATTTGTATTCTGCGAAAAAATGATACCTCTAGGATCACAATTGGTGTATTTATGGCCATTTTAGTTTGGGGTGGCCTATTTCACGTTTTTGAAGCAGCGTTAGGAAAAAGCCAAAACTTTGACAGACTGCTGTTCGAAAACTATCAGAGATGGAATGCTGCAATTTGTACTGCGTGTGCACATCGATGAAGTTATTTTGTGCCAAATTTCAACTTCCTATCGTGAACGGTCTGGGTGCTAGGGCACTTTTAGTGTCGGCAACTTCCTGCAAACACCGTTTAGTGCAGTTTTCCTCTCCAAAACTTAGTGAAACTTTAAAGTCGATTTTCTCGAAAGTTTGAAAAAACAAACTTTTTCTGTTTTCGCCTGAAATGGACGTAGGGAATGTTAAATTTGTATTCTGCGAAAAAATGATACCTCTAGGATCACAATTGGCGTATTTATGGCCATTTTAGTTTGTGGTGTCCTATTACACGTTTTTGAAGTAGCGTTAGGAAAAAGCCAAAACTTTGACAGGCTGCTGTTCGAAAACTATCAGAGATGGAATGCTGCAATTTGTACTGCGTGTGCACATCGATATGAAGTTTTTTTGTACCAAATTTCAACTTCCTACCGAGAACGGTCTAGGTGCTAGGGCACTTTTAGTGTCGGCAACTTCCTGCAAACACCGTTTAGTGCAGTTTTCCTCTCCAAAACTTGGTGAAACTTTAAAGTCGATTTTCTCGAAAGTTTGAAAAAACAAATTTTTTCTGTGTTCGCCTGAAATGGACGTAGGGAATGTTTAATTTGTATTCTGCGAAAAAATGATACCTCTAGGATCAAAATTGGCGTATTTATGGCCATTTTAGTTTGGGGTGGCCTATTTCACGTTTTTGAAGTAGCGTTAGGAAAAAGCCAAAACAGCCAGGCTGCTGTTCGAAAACTATCAGAGATGGAATGCTGCAATTTGTACTGCGTGTGCACATCGATATGAAGTTATTTTGTGCCAAATTTCAACTTCCTACCGTGAACGGTCTGGGTGCTAGGGCACTTTTAGTGTCGGCAACTTCCTGCAAACACCGTTTAGTGCAGTTTTCCTCTCCAAAACTTGGTGAAACTTTAAAGTCGATTTTCTCGAAAGTTTGAAAAAACAAATTTTTTCTGTGTTCGCCTGAAATGGACGTAGGGAATGTTAAATTTGTATTCTGCGCAAAAATGATACCTCTAGGATCAAAATTGGCGTATTTATGGCCATTTTAGTTTGGGGTGGCCTATTTCACGTTTTTGAAGTAGCGTTAGGAAAAAGCCAAAACTTTGACAGGCTGCTGTTCGAAAACTATCAGAGATGGAATGCTGCAATTTGTACTGCGTGTGCACATCGATATGAAGTTATTTTGTGCCAAATTTCAACTTCCTACCGTGAACGGTCTGGGTGCTAGGGCACTTTTAGTGTCGGCAACTTCCTGCAAACACCGTTTAGTGCAGTTTTCCTCTTCAAAACTTGGTGAAACTTTAAAGTCGATTTTCTCGAAAGTTTGAAAAAACAAACTTTTTCTGTTTCCTCCTGAAATGGACGTAGGGAATGTTAAATTTGTATTCTGCGCAACAATTATATCTCTAGGATCACAATTGGCGTATTTATGGCCCTTTTAGTTTGGGGTGGCCTATTTCACGTTTTTGAAGCCGCGTTCGGAAAAAGCCAAAACTTTGACATGCTGCTGTTCGAAAACTATCAGAGATGGAATGCTGCAATTTGTACTGCGTGTGCACATCGATATGAAGTTATTTTGTGCCAAATTTCAACTTCCTATCGTGAACGGTCTGGGTGCTAGGGCACTTTTAGTGCCGGCAATTTCCTGCAAACACCGTTTAGTGCAGTTTTCCTCTCCAAAACTTGGTGAAACTTTAAAGTCGATTTTCTCGAAAGTTTGAAAAAACAAACTTTTTCTGTTTTCGCCTGAAATAGACGTAGGGAATGTTAAATTTGTATTCTGCGAAAGAATGATACCTCTAGGATCACAATTGGAGTATTTATGGCCATTTTAGTTTGGGGTGGCCTATTTCACGTTTTTGAAGCAGCGTTAGGAAAAAGCCAAAACTTTGACATGCTGCTGTTCGAAAACTATCAGAGATGGAATGCTGCAATTTGTACTGCGTGTGCACATCGATATGAAGTTATTTTGTGCCAAATTTCAACTTCTTATCGTGAACGGTCTGGGTGCTAGGGCACTTTTAGTGTCGGCAACTTCCTGCAAACACCGTTTAGTGCAGTTTTCCTCTCCAAAACTTGGTGAAACTTTAAAGTCGATTTAATCGAAAGTTTGAAAAAACAAACTTTTTCTGTTTTCGCCTGAAATGGACGTAGGGAATGTTAAATTTGTATTCTGCGAAAAAATGATACCTCTAGGATCACAATTGGCGTATTTATGGCCCTTTTAGTTTGGGGTGGCCTATTTCACGTTTTTGAAGTAGCGTTAGGAAAAAGCCAAAACTTTGACAGACTGCTGTTCGAAAACTATCAGAGATGGAATGCTGCAATTTGTACTGCGTGTGCACATCGATATGAAGTTATTTTGTGCCAAATTTCAACTTCCTATCGTGAACGGTCTGGGTGCTAGGGCACTTTTAGTGTCGGCAACTTCCTGCAAACACCGTTTAGTGCAGTTTTCCTCTCCAAAACTTGGTGAAACTTTAAAGTCGATTTTCTCGAAAGTTTGAAAAAACAAACTTTTTCTGTTTTCGCCTGAAATGGACGTGGGTAATGTTAAATTTGTATTCTGCGAAAAAATGATACCTCTAGGATCACAATTGGCGTATTTATGGCCATTTTAGTTTGGGGTGGCCTATTTCACGTTTTTGAAGCAGCGTTAGGAAAAAGCCAAAACTTTGACAGGCTGCTGTTTGAAAACTATCAGAGATGGAATGCTGCAATTTGTACTGCGTGTGCACATCCATATGAAGTTATTTTGTGCCAAATTTCAACTTCCTATCGTGAACGGTCTGGGTGCTAGGGCACTTTTAGTGTCGGCAACTTCCTGCAAACACCGTTTAGTGCAGTTTTCCTCTCCAAAACTTGGTGAAACTTTAAAGTCGATTTTCTCGAAAGTTTGAAAAAACAAATTTTTTCTGTGTTCGCCTGAAATGGACGTAGGGAATGTTTAATTTGTATTCTGCGAAAAAATGATACCTCTAGGATCAAAATTGGCGTATTTATGGCCATTTTAGTTTGGGGTGGCCTATTTCACGTTTTTGAAGTAGCGTTAGGAAAAAGCCAAAACAGCCAGGCTGCTGTTCGAAAACTATCAGAGATGGAATGCTGCAATTTGTACTGCGTGTGCACATCGATATGAAGTTATTTTGTGCCAAATTTCAACTTCCTACCGTGAACGGTCTGGGTGCTAGGGCACTTTTAGTGTCGGCAACTTCCTGCAAACACCGTTTAGTGCAGTTTTCCTCTCCAAAACTTGGTGAAACTTTAAAGTCGATTTTCTCGAAAGTTTGAAAAAACAAATTTTTTCTGTGTTCGCCTGAAATGGACGTAGGGAATGTTAAATTTGTATTCTGCGCAAAAATGATACCTCTAGGATCAAAATTGGCGTATTTATGGCCATTTTAGTTTGGGGTGGCCTATTTCACGTTTTTGAAGTAGCGTTAGGAAAAAGCCAAAACTTTGACAGGCTGCTGTTCGAAAACTATCAGAGATGGAATGCTGCAATTTGTACTGCGTGTGCACATCGATATGAAGTTATTTTGTGCCAAATTTCAACTTCCTATCGTGAACGGTCTGGGTGCTAGGGCACTTTTAGTGTCGGCAACTTCCTGCAAACACCGTTTAGTGCAGTTTTCCTCTCCAAAACTTGGTGACACTTTAAAGTCGATTTTCTCGAAAGTTTGAAAAAACAAATTTTTTCTGTGTTCGCCTGAAATGGACGTAGGGAATGTTTAATTTGTATTCTGCGAAAAAATGATACCTCTAGGATCAAAATTGGCGTATTTATGGCCATTTTAGTTTGGGGTGGCCTAGTTCACGTTTTTGAAGTAGCGTTAGGAAAAAGCCAAAACAGCCAGGCTGCTGTTCGAAAACTATCAGAGATGGAATGCTGCAATTTGTACTGCGTGTGCACATCGATATGAAGTTATTTTGTGCCAAATTTCAACTTCCTACCGTGAACGGTCTGGGTGCTAGGGCACTTTTAGTGTCGGCAACTTCCTGCAAACACCGTTTAGTGCAGTTTTCCTCTCCAAAACTTGGTGAAACTTTAAAGTCGATTTTCTCGAAAGTTTGAAAAAACAAACTTTTTCTGTTTCCTCCTGAAATGGACGTAGGGAATGTTAAATTTGTATTCTGCGCAACAATTATATCTCTAGGATCACAATTGGCGTATTTATGGCCCTTTTAGTTTGGGGTGGCCTATTTCACGTTTTTGAAGCAGCGTTCGGAAAAAGCCAAAACTTTGACATGCTGCTGTTCGAAAACTATCAGAGATGGAATGCTGCAATTTGTACTGCGTGTGCACATCGATATGAAGTTATTTTGTGCCAAATTTCAACTTCCTATCGTGAACGGTCTGGGTGCTAGGGCACTTTTAGTGCCGGCAATTTCCTGCAAACACCGTTTAGTGCAGTTTTCCTCTCCAAAACTTGGTGAAACTTTAAAGTCGATTTTCTCGAAAGTTTGAAAAAACAAACTTTTTCTGTTTTCGCCTGAAATGGACGTAGGGAATATTAAATTTGTATTCTGCGAAAAAATGATACCTCTAGGATCACAATTGGTGTATTTATGGCCATTTTAGTTTGGGGTGGCCTATTTCACGTTTTTGAAGCAGCGTTAGGAAAAAGCCAAAACTTTGACAGACTGCTGTTCGAAAACTATCAGAGATGGAATGCTGCAATTTGTACTGCGTGTGCACATCGATATGAAGTTATTTTGTGCCAAATTTCAACTTCCTATCGTGAACGGTCTGGGTGCTAGGGCACTTTTAGTGTCGGCAACTTCCTGCAAACACCGTTTAGTGCAGTTTTCCTCTCCAAAACTTAGTGAAACTTTAAAGTCGATTTTCTCGAAAGTTTGAAAAAACAAACTTTTTCTGTTTTCGCCTGAAATGGACGTAGGGAATGTTAAATTTGTATTCTGCGAAAAAATGATACCTCTAGGATCACAATTGGCGTATTTATGGCCATTTTAGTTTGTGGTGTCCTATTACACGTTTTTGAAGTAGCGTTAGGAAAAAGCCAAAACTTTGACAGGCTGCTGTTCGAAAACTATCAGAGATGGAATGCTGCAATTTGTACTGCGTGTGCACATCGATATGAAGTTTTTTTGTGCCAAATTTCAACTTCCTACCGGGAACGGTCTAGGTGCTAGGGCACTTTTAGTGTCGGCAACTTCCTGCAAACACCGTTTAGTGCAGTTTTCCTCTCCAAAACTTGGTGAAACTTTAAAGTCGATTTTCTCGAAAGTTTGAAAAAACAAATTTTTTCTGTGTTCGCCTGAAATGGACGTAGGGAATGTTTAATTTGTATTCTGCGAAAAAATGATACCTCTAGGATCAAAATTGGCGTATTTATGGCCATTTTAGTTTGGGGTGGCCTATTTCACGTTTTTGAAGTAGCGTTAGGAAAAAGCCAAAACAGCCAGGCTGCTGTTCGAAAACTATCAGAGATGGAATGCTGCAATTTGTACTGCGTGTGCACATCGATATGAAGTTATTTTGTGCCAAATTTCAACTTCCTACCGTGAACGGTCTGGGTGCTAGGGCACTTTTAGTGTCGGCAACTTCCTGCAAACACCGTTTAGTGCAGTTTTCCTCTCCAAAACTTGGTGAAACTTTAAAGTCGATTTTCTCGAAAGTTTGAAAAAACAAATTTTTTCTGTGTTCGCCTGAAATGGACGTAGGGAATGTTAAATTTGTATTCTGCGCAAAAATGATACCTCTAGGATCAAAATTGGCGTATTTATGGCCATTTTAGTTTGGGGTGGCCTATTTCACGTTTTTGAAGTAGCGTTAGGAAAAAGCCAAAACTTTGACAGGCTGCTGTTCGAAAACTATCAGAGATGGAATGCTGCAATTTGTACTGCGTGTGCACATCGATATGAAGTTATTTTGTGCCAAATTTCAACTTCCTATCGTGAACGGTCTGGGTGCTAGGGCACTTTTAGTGCCGGCAATTTCCTGCAAACACCGTTTAGTGCAGTTTTCCTCTCCAAAACTTGGTGAAACTTTAAAGTCGATTTTCTCGAAAGTTTGAAAAAACAAACTTTTTCTGTTTTCGCCTGAAATAGACGTAGGGAATGTTAAATTTGTATTCTGCGAAAGAATGATACCTCTAGGATCACAATTGGAGTATTTATGGCCATTTTAGTTTGGGGTGGCCTATTTCACGTTTTTGAAGCAGCGTTAGGAAAAAGCCAAAACTTTGACAGACTGCTGTTGGAAAACTATCAGAGATGGAATGCTGCAATTTGTACTGCGTGTGCACATCGATATGAAGTTATTTTGTGCCAAATTTCAACTTCTTATCGTGAACGGTCTGGGTGCTAGGGCACTTTTAGTGTCGGCAACTTCCTGCAAACACCGTTTAGTGCAGTTTTCCTCTCCAAAACTTGGTGAAACTTTAAAGTCGATTTAATCGAAAGTTTGAAAAAACAAACTTTTTCTGTTTTCGCCTGAAATGGACGTAGGGAATGTTAAATTTGTATTCTGCGAAAAAATGATACCTCTAGGATCACAATTGGCGTATTTATGGCCCTTTTAGTTTGGGGTGGCCTATTTCACGTTTTTGAAGTAGCGTTAGGAAAAAGCCAAAACTTTGACAGACTGCTGTTCGAAAACTATCAGAGATGGAATGCTGCAATTTGTACTGCGTGTGCACATCGATATGAAGTTATTTTGTGCCAAATTTCAACTTCCTATCGTGAACGGTCTGGGTGCTAGGGCACTTTTAGTGTCGGCAACTTCCTGCAAACACCGTTTAGTGCAGTTTTCCTCTCCAAAACTTGGTGAAACTTTAAAGTCGATTTTCTCGAAAGTTTGAAAAAACAAACTTTTTCTGTTTTCGCCTGAAATGGACGTGGGTAATGTTAAATTTGTATTCTGCGAAACAATGATACCTCTAGGATCACAATTGGCGTATTTATGGCCATTTTAGTTTGGGGTGGCCTATTTCACGTTTTTGAAGCAGCGTTAGGAAAAAGCCAAAACTTTGACAGGCTGCTGTTCGAAAACTATCAGAGATGGAATGCTGCAATTTGTACTGCGTGTGCACATCCATATGAAGTTATTTTGTGCCAAATTTCAACTTCCTATCGTGAACGGTCTGGGTGCTAGGGCACTTTTAGTGTCGGCAACTTCCTGCAAACACCGTTTAGTGCAGTTTTCCTCTCCAAAACTTGGTGAAACTTTAAAGTCGATTTTCTCGAAAGTTTGAAAAAACAAATTTTTTCTGTGTTTGCCTGAAATGGACGTAGGGAATGTTTAATTTGTATTCTGCGAAAAAATGATACCTCTAGGATCAAAATTGGCGTATTTATGGCCATTTTAGTTTGGGGTGGCCTATTTCACGTTTTTTGAAGTAGCGTTAGGAAAAAGCCAAAACTTTGACAGACTGCTGTTCGAAAACTATCAGAGATGGAATGCTGCAATTTGTACTGCGTGTGCACATCGATATGAAGTTATTTTGTGCCAAATTTCAACTTCTTATCGTGAACGGTCTGGGTGCTAGGGCACTTTTAGTGTCGGCAACTTCCTGCAAACACCGTTTAGTGCAGTTTTCCTCTCCAAAACTTGGTGAAACTTTAAAGTCGATTTAATCGAAAGTTTGAAAAAACAAACTTTTTCTGTTTTCGCCTGAAATGGACGTAGGGAATGTTAAATTTGTATTCTGCGAAAAAATGATACCTCTAGGATCACAATTGGCGTATTTATGGCCCTTTTAGTTTGGGGTGGCCTATTTCACGTTTTTGAAGTAGCGTTAGGAAAAAGCCAAAACTTTGACAGACTGCTGTTCGAAAACTATCAGAGATGGAATGCTGCAATTTGTACTGCGTGTGCACATCGATATGAAGTTATTTTGTGCCAAATTTCAACTTCCTATCGTGAACGGTCTGGGTGCTAGGGCACTTTTAGTGTCGGCAACTTCCTGCAAACACCGTTTAGTGCAGTTTTCCTCTCCAAAACTTGGTGAAACTTTAAAGTCGATTTTCTCGAAAGTTTGAAAAAACAAACTTTTTCTGTTTTCGCCTGAAATGGACGTGGGTAATGTTAAATTTGTATTCTGCGAAACAATGATACCTCTAGGATCACAATTGGCGTATTTATGGCCATTTTAGTTTGGGGTGGCCTATTTCACGTTTTTGAAGCAGCGTTAGGAAAAAGCCAAAACTTTGACAGGCTGCTGTTCGAAAACTATCAGAGATGGAATGCTGCAATTTGTACTGCGTGTGCACATCCATATGAAGTTATTTTGTGCCAAATTTCAACTTCCTATCGTGAACGGTCTGGGTGCTAGGGCACTTTTAGTGTCGGCAACTTCCTGCAAACACCGTTTAGTGCAGTTTTCCTCTCCAAAACTTGGTGAAACTTTAAAGTCGATTTTCTCGAAAGTTTGAAAAAACAAATTTTTTCTGTGTTTGCCTGAAATGGACGTAGGGAATGTTTAATTTGTATTCTGCGAAAAAATGATACCTCTAGGATCAAAATTGGCGTATTTATGGCCATTTTAGTTTGGGGTGGCCTATTTCACGTTTTTTGAAGTAGCGTTAGGAAAAAGCCAAAACTTTGACAGACTGCTGTTCGAAAACTATCAGAGATGGAATGCTGCAATTTGTACTGCGTGTGCACATCGATATGAAGTTATTTTGTGCCAAATTTCAACTTCCTATCGTGAACGGTCTGGGTGCTAGGGCACTTTTAGTGTCGGCAACTTCCTGCAAACACCGTTTAGTGCAGTTTTCCTCTCCAAAACTTGGTGAAACTTTAAAGTCGATTTTCTCGAAAGTTTGAAAAAACAAACTTTTTCTGTTTTCGCCTGAAATGGACGTAGGGAATGTTAAATTTGTATTCTGCGAAAAAATGATACCTCTAGGATCACAATTGGCGTATTTATGGCCATTTTAGTTTGGGGTGGCCTATTTCACGTTTTTGAAGCAGCGTTAGGAAAAAGCCAAAACTTTGACAGGCTGCTGTTCGAAAACTATCAGAGATGGAATGCTGCAATTTGTACTGCGTGTGCACACCGATATGAAGTTATTTTGTGCCAAATTTCAACTTCCTATCGTGAACGGTCTGGGTGCTAGGGCACTTTTAGTGTCGGCAACTTCCTGCAAACACCGTTTAGTGCAGTTTTCCTCTCCAAAACTTGGTGAAACTTTAAAGTCGATTTTCTCGAAAGTTTGAAAAAACAAATTTTTTCTGTGTTCGCCTGAAATGGACGTAGGGAATGTTTAATTTGTATTCTGCGAAAAAATGATACCTCTAGGATCAAAATTGGCGTATTTATGGCCATTTTAGTTTGGGGTGGCCTAGTTCACGTTTTTGAAGTAGCGTTAGGAAAAAGCCAAAACAGCCAGGCTGCTGTTCGAAAACTATCAGAGATGGAATGCTGCAATTTGTACTGCGTGTGCACATCGATATGAAGTTATTTTGTGCCAAATTTCAACTTCCTATCGTGAACGGTCTGGGTGCTAGGGCACTTTTAGTGTTGGCAACTTCCTGCAAACACCGTTTAGTGCAGTTTTCCTCTCCAAAACTTGGTGAAACTTTAAAGTCGATTTTCTCGAAAGTTTGAAAAAACAAACTTTTTCTGTGTTCGCCTGAAATGGACGTAGGGAATGTTAAATTTGTATTCTGCGCAAAAATGATACCTCTAGGATCAAAATTGGCGTATTTATGGCCATTTTAGTTTGGGGTGGCCTATTTCACGTTTTTGAAGTAGCGTTAGGAAAAAGCCAAAACTTTGACAGGCTGCTGTTCGAAAACTATCAGAGATGGAATGCTGCAATTTGTACTGCGTGTGCACATCGATATGAAGTTATTTTGTGCCAAATTTCAACTTCCTACCGTGAACGGTCTGGGTGCTAGGGCACTTTTAGTGTCGGCAACTTCCTGCAAACACCGTTTAGTGCAGTTTTCCTCTCCAAAACTTGGTGAAACTTTAAAGTCGATTTTCTCGAAAGTTTGAAAAAACAATTTTTTCTGTGTTCGCCTGAAATGGACGTAGGGAATGTTTAATTTGTATTCTGCGAAAAAATGATACCTCTAGGATCAAAATTGGCGTATTTATGGCCATTTTAGTTTGGGGTGGCCTATTTCACGTTTTTAAAGCAGCGTTAGGAAAAAGCCAAAAATTTGACAGACTGCTGTTCGAAAACTATCAGAGATGGAATGCTGCAATTTGTACTGCGTGTGCACATCGATATGAAGTTATTTCGTGCCAAATTTCAACTTCCTAC
This sequence comes from Lottia scabra, assembly GCA_029955415.1. Lineage (NCBI taxonomy): Eukaryota > Metazoa > Mollusca > Gastropoda > Lottiidae > Lottia > Lottia scabra. Next base: position 7,104,823 of record JARJEI010000006.1, on the reverse strand, counting down.
CGTGAACGGTCTAGGTGCTAGGGCACTTTTAGTGTCGGCAACTTCCTGCAAACACCGTTTAGTGCAGTTTTCCTCTCCAAAACTTGGTGAAACTATAAAGTCGATTTTCTCGAAAGTTTGAAAAAACAAACTTTTTCTGTTTTCGCCTGAAATGGACGTAGGGAATGTTAAATTTGTATTCTGCGCAAAAATTATACCTCTAGGATCAAAATTGGCGTATTTATGGCCATTTTAGTTTGGGGTGGCCTATTTCACGTTTTTGAAGCAGCGTTAGGAAAAAGCCAAAACTTTGACAGGCTGCTGTTCGAAAACTATCAGAGATGGAATGCTGCAATTTGTACTGCGTGTGCACATCGATATGAAGTTATTTTGTGCCAAATTTCAACTTCCTACCGTGAACGGTCTGGGTGCTAGGGCACTTTTAGTGTCGGCAACTTCCTGCAAACACCGTTTAGTGCAGTTTTCCTCTCCAAAACTTGGTGAAACTTTAAAGTCGATTTTCTCGAAAGTTTGAAAAAACAAACTTTTTCTGTGTTCGCCTGAAATGGACGTAGGGAATGTTAAATTTGTATTCTGCGCAAAAATGATACCTCTAGGATCAAAATTGGCGTATTTATGGCCATTTTAGTTTGGGGTGGCCTATTTCACGTTTTTGAAGTAGCGTTAGGAAAAAGCCAAAACTTTGACAGGCTGCTGTTCGAAAACTATCAGAGATGGAATGCTGCAATTTGTACTGCGTGTGCACATCGATATGAAGTTATTTTGTGCCAAATTTCAACTTCCTACCGTGAACGGTCTGGGTGCTAGGGCACTTTTAGTGTCGGCAACTTCCTGCAAACGCCGTTTAGTGCAGTTTTCCTCTCCAAAACTTGGTGAAACTTTAAAGTCGATTTTCTCGAAAGTTTGAAAAAACAAACTTTTTCTGTTTTCGCCTGAAATGGACGTAGGGAATGTTAAATTTGTATTCTGCGCAAAAATTATACCTCTAGGATCAAAATTGGCGTATTTATGGTCATTTTAGTTTGGGGTGGCCTATTTCACGTTTTTGAAGCAGCGTTAGGAAAAAGCCAAAACTTTGACAGGCTGCTGTTCGAAAACTATCAGAGATGGAATGCTGCAATTTGTACTGCGTGTGCACATCGATATGAAGTTATTTTGTGCCAAATTTCAACTTCCTGCCGTGAACGTGCTAGGGCACCTTTTGTGTCGGCAACTTCCTGCAAACACCGTTTAGTGCAGTTTTCCTCTCCAAAACTTGGTGAAACTTTAAAGTCGATTTTCTCGAAAGTTTGAAAAAACAAACTTTTTCTGTTTTCGCCTGAAATGGACGTAGGGAATGTTAAATTTGTATTCGGCGCAAAAATTATATCTCTAGGATCAAAATTGGCGAATTTATGGCCGTTTTAGTTTGGGGTGGCCTATTTCACGTTTTTGAAGTAGCGTTAGGAAAAAGCCAAAACTTTGACAGGCTGCTGTTCGAAAACTATCAGAGATGGAATGCTGCAATTTGTACTGCGTGTGCACATCGATATGAAGTTATTTTGTGCCAAATTTCAACTTCCTACCGTGAACGGTCTGGGTGCTAGGGCACCTTTGGTGTCGGCAACTTCCTGCAAACACCGTTTAGTGCAGTTTTCCTCTCCAAAACTTCGTGAAACTTTAAAGTCGATTTAATCGAAAGTTTGAAAAAACAAAAATTGGCGTATTTATGGCCCTTTTAGTTTGGGGTGGCCTATTTCACGTTTTTGAAGCAGCGTTCGGAAAAAGCCAAAACTTTGACAGGCTGCTGTTCACAAACTATCAGAGATGGAATGCTGCAATTTGTACTGCGTGTGCACATCGATATGAAGTTATTTTGTGCCAAATTTCAACTTCCTATCGTGAACGGTCTGGGTGCTAGGGCACTTTTAGTGCCGGCAACTTCCTGCAAACACCGTTTAGTGCAGTTTTCCTCTCCAAAACTTGGTGAAACTTTAAAGTCGATTTTCTCGAAAGTTTGAAAAAACAAACTTTTTCTGTTTCCTCCTGAAATGGACGTAGGGAATGTTAAATTTGTATTCTGCGCAAATATTATATCTCTAGGATCAAAATTGGCGAATTTATGGCCATTTTTAGTTTGGCGTGGCCTATTTCACGTTTTTGAAGCAGCGTTAGGAAAAAGCCAAAATTTTGACAGGCTGCTGTTCGAAAACTATCAGAGATGGAATGCTACAATTTGTACTGCGTGTGCACATCGATATGAAGTTATTTTGTGCCAAATTTCAACTTCCTAACGTGAACGGTCTGGGTGCTAGGGCACCTTTGGTGTCGGCAACTTCCTGCAAACACCGTTTAGTGCAGTTTTCCTCTCCAAAACTTGGTGAAACTTTAAAGTCGATTTTCTCGAAAGTTTGAAAAAACAAACTTTTTCTGTTTCCTCCTGAAATGGACGTAGGGAATGTTAAATTTGTATTCTGCGCAAATATTATATCTCTAGGATCAAAATTGGCGAATTTATGGCCATTTTAGTTTGGCGTGGCCTATTTCACGTTTTTGAAGCAGCGTTAGGAAAAAGCCAAAACTTTGACAGGCTGCTGTTCGAAAACTATCAGAGATGGAATGCTGCAATTTGTACTGCGTGTGCACATCGATATGAAGTTATTTTGTGCCAAATGTCAACTTCCTACCGTGAACAGTCTGGGTGCTAGGGCACTTTTAGTGTCGGCAACTTCCTGCAAACACCGTTTAGTGCAGTTTTCCTCTCCAAAACTTGGTGAAACTTTAAAGTCGATTTTCTCGAAAGTTTGAAAAAACAAACTTTTTCTGTTTCCTCCTGAAATGGACGTAGGGAATGTTAAATTTGTATTCTGCGCAAATATTATATCTCTAGGATCAAAATTGGCGAATTTATGGCCATTTTAGTTTGGGGTGGCCTATTTCACGTTTTTGAAGTAGCGTTAGGAAAAAGCCAAAACTTTGACAGGCTGCTGTTCGAAAACTATCAGAGATGGAATACTGCAATTTGTACTGCGTGTGCACATCGATATGAAGTTATTTTGTGCCAAATTTCAACTTCCTATCGTGAACGGTCTGGGTGCTAGGGCACTTTTAGTGTCGGCAACTTCCTGCAAACACCGTTTAGTGCAGTTTTCCTGCAGTTTTCCTCTCCAAAACTTGGTGAAACTTTAAAGTCGATTTTCTCGAAAGTTTGAAAAAACAAACTTTTTCTGTTTTCGCCTGAAATGGACGTAGGGAATGTTAAATTTGTATTCTGCGCAAAAATTATACCTCTAGGATCAAAATTGGCGTATTTATGGTCATTTTAGTTTGGGGTGGCCTATTTCACGTTTTTGAAGCAGCGTTAGGAAAAAGCCAAAACTTTGACAGGCTGCTGTTCGAAAACTATCAGAGATGGAATGCTGCAATTTGTACTGCGTGTGCACATCGATATGAAGTTATTTTGTGCCAAATTTCAACTTCCTACCGTGAACGGTCAGGGTGCTAGGGCACTTTTAGTGTCGGCAACTTCCTGCAAACACCGTTTAGTGCAATTTTCCTCTCCAAAACTTGGTGAAACTTTAAAGTCGATTTTCTCGAAAGTTTGAAAAAACAAACTTTTTCTGTGTTCGCCTGAAATGGACGTAGGGAATGTTAAATTTGTATTGTGCGCAAAAATGATACCTCTAGGATCAAAATTGGCGTATTTATGGCCATTTTAGTTTGGGGTGGCCTATTTCACGTTTTTGAAGTAGCGTTAGGAAAAAGCCAAAACTTTGACAGGCTGCTGTTCGAAAACTATCAGAGATGGAATGCTGCAATTTGTACTGCGTGTGCACATCGATATGAAGTTATTTTGTGCCAAATTTCAACTTCCTACCGTGAACGTGCTAGGGCACCTTTTGTGTCGGCAACTTCCTGCAAACACCGTTTAGTGCAGTTTTCCTCTCCAAAACTTGGTGAAACTTTAAAGTCGATTTTCTCGAAAGTTTGAAAAAACAAACTTTTTCTGTTTTCGCCTGAAATGGACGTAGGGAATGTTAAATTTGTATTCTGCGAAAAAATGATACCTCTAGGATCACAATTGGCGTATTTATGGCCATTTTAGTTTGGGGTGGCCTATTACACGTTTTTGAAGTAGCGTTAGGAAAAAGCCAAAACTTTGACAGGCTGCTGTTCGAAAACTATCAGAGATGGAATGCTGCAATTTGTACTGCGTGTGCACATCGATATGAAGTTATTTTGTGCCAAATTTCAACTTCCTACCGTGAACGGTCTAGGTGCTAGGGCACTTTTAGTGTCGGCAACTTCCTGCAAACACCGTTTAGTGCAGTTTTCCTGCAGTTTTCCTCTCCAAAACTTGGTGAAACTTTAAAGTCGATTTTCTCGAAAGTTTGAAAAAACAAACTTTTTCTGTTTTCGCCTGAAATTGACGTAGGGAATGTTAAATTTGTATTCTGCGCAAAAATTATACCTCTAGGATCAAAATTGGCGTATTTATGGTCATTTTAGTTTGGGGTGGCCTATTTCACGTTTTTGAAGCAGCGTTAGGAAAAAGCCAAAACTTTGACAGGCTGCTGTTCGAAAACTATCAGAGATGGAATGCTGCAATTTGTACTGCGTGTGCACATCGATATGAAGTTATTTTGTGCCAAATTTCAACTTCCTACCGTGAACGGTCAGGGTGCTAGGGCACTTTTAGTGTCGGCAACTTCCTGCAAACACCGTTTAGTGCAGTTTTCCTCTCCAAAACTTGGTGAAACTTTAAAGTCGATTTAATCGAAAGTTTGAAAAAACAAACTTTTTCTGTTTTCGCCTGAAATGGACGTAGGGAATGTTAAATTTGTATTCGGCGCAAAAATTATATCTCTAGGATCAAAATTGGCGAATTTATGGCCATTTTAGTTTGGGGTGGCCTATTACACGTTTTTGAAGTAGCGTTAGGAAAAAGCCAAAACTTTGACAGGCTGCTGTTCGAAAACTATCAGAGATGGAATGCTGCAATTTGTACTGCGTGTGCACATCGATATGAAGTTATTTTGTGCCAAATTTCAACTTCCTACCGTGAACGGTCAGGGTGCTAGGGCACTTTTAGTGTCGGCAACTTCCTGCAAACACCGTTTAGTGCAGTTTTCCTCTCCAAAACTTGGTGAAACTTTAAAGTCGATTTAATCGAAAGTTTGAAAAAACAAACTTTTTCTGTTTCCTCCTGAAATGGACGTAGGGAATGTTAAATTTGTATTCTGCGCAAATATTATATCTCTAGGATCAAAATTGGCGAATTTATGGCCATTTTAGTTTGGGGTGGCCTATTTCACGATTTTGAAGCAGCGTTAGGAAAAAGCCAAAACTTTGACAGGCTGCTGTTCGAAAACTATCAGAGATGGAATGCTGCAATTTGTACTGCGTGTGCAAATCGATATGAAGTTATTTTGTGCCAAATTTCAACTTCCTACCGTGAACGGTCTGGGTGCTAGGGCACTTTTAGTGTCGGCAACTTCCTGCAAACACCGTTTAGTGCAGTTTTCCTCTCCAAAACTTGGTGAAACTTTAAAGTCGATTTAATCGAAAGTTTGAAAAAACAAACTTTTTCTGTTTTCGCCTGAAATGGACGTAGGGAATGTTAAATTTGTATTCGGCGCAAAAATTATATCTCTAGGATCAAAATTGGCGAATTTATGGCCATTTTAGTTTGGGGTGGCCTATTTCACGTTTTTGAAGCAGCGTTAGGAAAAAGCCATAAATTTCACAGGCTGCTGTTCGAAAACTATCAGACATGGAATGCTGCAATTTGTACTGCGTGTGCACATCGATATGAAGTTATTTTGTGCCAAATTTCAACTTCCTACCGTGAACGGTCTGGGTGCTAGGGCACCTTTGGTGTCGACAACTTCCTGCAAACACCGTTTAGTGCAGTTTTCCTCTCCAAAACTTGGTGAAACTTTAAAGTCGATTTAATCGAAAGTTTGAAAAAACAAACTTTTTCTGTGTTCGCCTGAAATGGACGTAGGGAATGTTTAATTTGTATTCTGCGAAAAAATGATACCTCTAGGATCAAAATTGGCGTATTTATGGCCATTTTAGTTTGGGGTGGCCTATTTCACGTTTTTGAAGTAGCGTTAGGAAAAAGCCAAAACAGCCAGGCTGCTGTTCGAAAACTATCAGAGATGGAATGCTGCAATTTGTACTGCGTGTGCACATCGATATGAAGTTATTTTGTGCCAAATTTCAACTTCCTACCGTGAACGGTCTGGGTGCTAGGGCACTTTTAGTGTCGGCAACTTCCTGCAAACACCGTTTAGTGCAGTTTTCCTCTCCAAAACTTGGTGAAACTTTAAAGTCGATTTAATCGAAAGTTTGAAAAAACAAACTTTTTCTGTTTTCGCCTGAAATGGACGTAGGGAATGTTAAATTTGTATTCGGCGCAAAAATTATATCTCTAGGATCAAAATTGGCGAATTTATGGCCATTTTAGTTTGGGGTGGCCTATTTCACGTTTTTGAAGCAGCGTTAGGAAAAAGCCATAAATTTCACAGGCTGCTGTTCGAAAACTATCAGACATGGAATGCTGCAATTTGTACTGCGTGTGCACATCGATATGAAGTTATTTTGTGCCAAATTTCAACTTCCTACCGTGAACGGTCTGGGTGCTAGGGCACCTTTGGTGTCGACAACTTCCTGCAAACACCGTTTAGTGCAGTTTTCCTCTCCAAAACTTGGTGAAACTTTAAAGTCGATTTAATCGAAAGTTTGAAAAAACAAACTTTTTCTGTGTTCGCCTGAAATGGACGTAGGGAATGTTTAATTTGTATTCTGCGAAAAAATGATACCTCTAGGATCAAAATTGGCGTATTTATGGCCATTTTAGTTTGGGGTGGCCTATTTCACGTTTTTGAAGTAGCGTTAGGAAAAAGCCAAAACAGCCAGGCTGCTGTTCGAAAACTATCAGAGATGGAATGCTGCAATTTGTACTGCGTGTGCACATCGATATGAAGTTATTTTGTGCCAAATTTCAACTTCCTACCGTGAACGGTCTGGGTGCTAGGGCACTTTTAGTGTCGGCAACTTCCTGCAAACACCGTTTAGTGCAGTTTTCCTCTCCAAAACTTGGTGAAACTTTAAAGTCGATTTTCTCGAAAGTTTGAAAAAACAAATTTTTTCTGTGTTCGCCTGAAATGGACGTAGGGAATGTTTAATTTGTATTCTGCGAAAAAATGATACCTCTAGGATCAAAATTGGCGTATTTATGGCCATTTTAGTTTGGGGTGGCCTATTTCACGTTTTTGAAGTAGCGTTAGGAAAAAGCCAAAACAGCCAGGCTGTTGTTCGGAAACTATCAGAGATGGAATGCTGCAATTTGTACTGCGTGTGCACATCGATATGAAGTTATTTCGTGCCAAATTTCAACTTCCTATCGTGAACGGTCTGGGTGCTAGGGCACTTTTAGTGTCGGCAACTTCCTGCAAACACCGTTTAGTGCAGTTTTCCTCTCCAAAACTTGGTGAAACTTTAAAGTCGATTTTCTCGAAAGTTTGAAAAAACAAACTTTTTCTGTTTTCGCCTGAAATGGACGTAGGGGATGTTAAATTTGTATTCTGCGAAAAAATGATACCTCTAGGATCACAATTGGCGTATTTATGGCCATTTTAGTTTGGGGTGGCCTATTTCACGTTTTTGAAGCAGCGTTAGGAAAAAGCCAAAACTTTGACAGGCTGCTGTTCGAAAACTATCAGAGATGGAATGCTGCAATTTGTACTGCGTGTGCACATCGATATGAAGTTATTTCGTGCCAAATTTCAACTTCCTATCGTGAACGGTCTGGGTGCTAGGGCACTTTTAGTGTCGGCAACTTCCTGCAAACACCGTTTAGTGCAGTTTTCCTCTCCAAAACTTGGTGAAACTTTAAAGTCGATTTTCTCGAAAGTTTGAAAAAACAAACTTTTTCTGTTTTCGCCTGAAATGGACGTAGGGGATGTTAAATTTGTATTCTGCGAAAAAATGATACCTCTAGGATCACAATTGGCGTATTTATGGCCATTTTAGTTTGGGGTGGCCTATTTCACGTTTTTGAAGCAGCGTTAGGAAAAAGCCAAAACTTTGACAGGCTGCTGTTCGAAAACTATCAGAGATGGAATGCTGCAATTTGTACTGCGTGTGCACATCGATATGAAGTTATTTTGTGCCAAATTTCAACTTCCTACCGTGAACGGTCAGGGTGCTAGGGCACTTTTAGTGTCGGCAACTTCCTGCAAACACCGTTTAGTGCAATTTTCCTCTCCAAAACTTGGTGAAACTTTAAAGTCGATTTTCTCGAAAGTTTGAAAAAACAAACTTTTTCTGTGTTCGCCTGAAATGGACGTAGGGAATGTTAAATTTGTATTGTGCGCAAAAATGATACCTCTAGGATCAAAATTGGCGTATTTATGGCCATTTTAGTTTGGGGTGGCCTATTTCACGTTTTTGAAGTAGCGTTAGGAAAAAGCCAAAACTTTGACAGGCTGCTGTTCGAAAACTATCAGAGATGGAATGCTGCAATTTGTACTGCGTGTGCACATCGATATGAAGTTATTTTGTGCCAAATTTCAACTTCCTACCGTGAACGTGCTAGGGCACCTTTTGTGTCGGCAACTTCCTGCAAACACCGTTTAGTGCAGTTTTCCTCTCCAAAACTTGGTGAAACTTTAAAGTCGATTTTCTCGAAAGTTTGAAAAAACAAACTTTTTCTGTTTTCGCCTGAAATGGACGTAGGGAATGTTAAATTTGTATTCTGCGAAAAAATGATACCTCTAGGATCACAATTGGCGTATTTATGGCCATTTTAGTTTGGGGTGGCCTATTACACGTTTTTGAAGTAGCGTTAGGAAAAAGCCAAAACTTTGACAGGCTGCTGTTCGAAAACTATCAGAGATGGAATGCTGCAATTTGTACTGCGTGTGCACATCGATATGAAGTTATTTTGTGCCAAATTTCAACTTCCTACCGTGAACGGTCTAGGTGCTAGGGCACCTTTAGTGTCGGCAACTTCCTGCAAACACCGTTTAGTGCAGTTTTCCTGCAGTTTTCCTCTCCAAAACTTGGTGAAACTTTAAAGTCGATTTTCTCGAAAGTTTGAAAAAACAAACTTTTTCTGTTTTCGCCTGAAATTGACGTAGGGAATGTTAAATTTGTATTCTGCGCAAAAATTATACCTCTAGGATCAAAATTGGCGTATTTATGGTCATTTTAGTTTGGGGTGGCCTATTTCACGTTTTTGAAGCAGCGTTAGGAAAAAGCCAAAACTTTGACAGGCTGCTGTTCGAAAACTATCAGAGATGGAATGCTGCAATTTGTACTGCGTGTGCACATCGATATGAAGTTATTTTGTGCCAAATTTCAACTTCCTACCGTGAACGGTCAGGGTGCTAGGGCACTTTTAGTGTCGGCAACTTCCTGCAAACACCGTTTAGTGCAGTTTTCCTCTCCAAAACTTGGTGAAACTTTAAAGTCGATTTAATCGAAAGTTTGAAAAAACAAACTTTTTCTGTTTCCTCCTGAAATGGACGTAGGGAATGTTAAATTTGTATTCTGCGCAAATATTATATCTCTAGGATCAAAATTGGCGAATTTATGGCCATTTTAGTTTGGGGTGGCCTATTTCACGTTTTTGAAGCAGCGTTAGGAAAAAGCCAAAACTTTGACAGGCTGCTGTTCGAAAACTATCAGAGATGGAATGCTGCAATTTGTACTGCGTGTGCACATCGATATGAAGTTATTTTGTGCCAAATTTCAACTTCCTACCGTGAACGGTCTGGGTGCTAGGGCACTTTTAGTGTCGGCAACTTCCTGCAAACACCGTTTAGTGCAGTTTTCCTCTCCAAAACTTGGTGAAACTTTAAAGTCGATTTAATCGAAAGTTTGAAAAAACAAACTTTTTCTGTTTTCGCCTGAAATGGACGTAGGGAATGTTAAATTTGTATTCGGCGCAAAAATTATATCTCTAGGATCAAAATTGGCGAATTTATGGCCATTTTAGTTTGGGGTGGCCTATTTCACGTTTTTGAAGCAGCGTTAGGAAAAAGCCATAAATTTCACAGGCTGCTGTTCGAAAACTATCAGACATGGAATGCTGCAATTTGTACTGCGTGTGCACATCGATATGAAGTTATTTTGTGCCAAATTTCAACTTCCTACCGTGAACGGTCTGGGTGCTAGGGCACCTTTGGTGTCGACAACTTCCTGCAAACACCGTTTAGTGCAGTTTTCCTCTCCAAAACTTGGTGAAACTTTAAAGTCGATTTAATCGAAAGTTTGAAAAAACAAACTTTTTCTGTGTTCGCCTGAAATGGACGTAGGGAATGTTTAATTTGTATTCTGCGAAAAAATGATACCTCTAGGATCAAAATTGGCGTATTTATGGCCATTTTAGTTTGGGGTGGCCTATTTCACGTTTTTGAAGTAGCGTTAGGAAAAAGCCAAAACAGCCAGGCTGCTGTTCGAAAACTATCAGAGATGGAATGCTGCAATTTGTACTGCGTGTGCACATCGATATGAAGTTATTTTGTGCCAAATTTCAACTTCCTACCGTGAACGGTCTGGGTGCTAGGGCACTTTTAGTGTCGGCAACTTCCTGCAAACACCGTTTAGTGCAGTTTTCCTCTCCAAAACTTGGTGAAACTTTAAAGTCGATTTTCTCGAAAGTTTGAAAAAACAAATTTTTTCTGTGTTCGCCTGAAATGGACGTAGGGAATGTTTAATTTGTATTCTGCGAAAAAATGATACCTCTAGGATCAAAATTGGCGTATTTATGGCCATTTTAGTTTGGGGTGGCCTATTTCACGTTTTTGAAGTAGCGTTAGGAAAAAGCCAAAACAGCCAGGCTGTTGTTCGGAAACTATCAGAGATGGAATGCTGCAATTTGTACTGCGTGTGCACATCGATATGAAGTTATTTCGTGCCAAATTTCAACTTCCTATCGTGAACGGTCTGGGTGCTAGGGCACTTTTAGTGTCGGCAACTTCCTGCAAACACCGTTTAGTGCAGTTTTCCTCTCCAAAACTTGGTGAAACTTTAAAGTCGATTTTCTCGAAAGTTTGAAAAAACAAACTTTTTCTGTTTTCGCCTGAAATGGACGTAGGGGATGTTAAATTTGTATTCTGCGAAAAAATGATACCTCTAGGATCACAATTGGCGTATTTATGGCCATTTTAGTTTGGGGTGGCCTATTTCACGTTTTTGAAGCAGCGTTAGGAAAAAGCCAAAACTTTGACAGGCTGCTGTTCGAAAACTATCAGAGATGGAATGCTGCAATTTGTACTGCGTGTGCACATCGATATGAAGTTATTTCGTGCCAAATTTCAACTTCCTATCGTGAACGGTCTGGGTGCTAGGGCACTTTTAGTGTCGGCAACTTCCTGCAAACACCGTTTAGTGCAGTTTTCCTCTCCAAAACTTGGTGAAACTTTAAAGTCGATTTTCTCGAAAGTTTGAAAAAACAAACTTTTTCTGTTTTCGCCTGAAATGGACGTAGGGGATGTTAAATTTGTATTCTGCGAAAAAATGATACCTCTAGGATCACAATTGGCGTATTTATGGCCATTTTAGTTTGGGGTGGCCTATTTCACGTTTTTGAAGCAGCGTTAGGAAAAAGCCAAAACTTTGACAGGCTGCTGTTCGAAAACTATCAGAGATGGAATGCTGCAATTTGTACTGCGTGTGCACATCGATATGAAGTTATTTTGTGCCAAATTTCAACTTCATATCGTGAACGGTCTGGGTGCTAGGGCACTTTTAGTGTCGGCAACTTCCTGCAAACACCGTTTAGTGCAGTTTTCCTCTCCAAAACTTGGTGAAACTTTAAAGTCGATTTTCTCGAAAGTTTGAAAAAACAAATTTTTTCTGTGTTCGCCTGAAATGGACGTAGGGAATGTTAAATTTGTATTCTGCGAAAAAATGATACCTCTAGGATCAAAATTGGCGTATTTATGGCCATTTTAGTTTGGGATGGCCTATTTCACGTTTTTGAAGTAGCGTTAGGAAAAAGCCAAAACAGTCAGGCTGCTGTTCGAAAACTATCAGAGATGGAATGCTGCAATTTGTACTGCGTGTGCACATCGATATGAAGTTATTTTGTGCCAAATTTCAACTTCCTACCGTGAACGGTCTAGGTGCTAGGGCACTTTTAGTGTCGGCAACTTCCTGCAAACACCGTTTAGTGCAGTTTTCCTCTCCAAAACTTGGTGAAACTTTAAAGTCGATTTTCTCGAAAGTTTGAAAAAACAAACTTTTTCTGTTTTCGCCTGAAATGGACGTAGGGAATGTTAAATTTGTATTCTGCGAAAAAATGATACCTCTAGGATCACAATTGGCGTATTTATGGCCATTTAGTTTGGGGTGGCCTATTTCACGTTTTTGAAGCAGCGTTAGGAAAAAGCCAAAACTTTGACAGGCTGCTGTTCGAATACTATCAGAGATGGAATGCTGCAATTTGTACTGCGTGTGCACATCGATATGAAGTTATTTTGTGCCAAATTTCAACTTCCTATCGTGAACGGTCTGGGTGCTAGGGCACTTTTAGTGTCGGCAACTTCCTGCAAACACCGTTTAGTGCAGTTTTCCTCTCCAAAACTTGGTGAAACTTTAAAGTCGATTTTCTCGAAAGTTTGAAAAAACAAACTTTTTCTGTGTTCGCCTGAAATGGACGTAGGGAATGTTAAATTTGTATTCTGCGAAAAAATGATACCTCTAGGATCAAAATTGGCGTATTTATGGCCATTTTAGTTTGGGGTGGCCTATTTCACGTTTTTGAAGTAGCGTTAGGAAAAAGCCAAAACAGCCAGGCTGCTGTTCGAAAACTATCAGAGATGGAATGCTGCAATTTGTACTGCGTGTGCACATCGATATGAAGTTATTTTGTGCCAAATTTCAACTTCCTACCGTGAACGGTCTGGGTGCTAGGTCACTTTTAGTGTCGGCAACTTCCTGCAAACACCGTTTAGTGCAGTTTTCCTCTCCAAAACTTGGTGAAACTTTAAAGTCGATTTTCTCGAAAGTTTGAAAAAACAAATTTTTTCTGTGTTCGCCTGAAATGGACGTAGGGAATGTTTAATTTGTATTCTGCGAAAAAATGATACCTCTAGGATCAAAATTGGCGTATTTATGGCCATTTTAGTTTGGGGTGGCCTATTTCACGTTTTTGAAGTAGCGTTAGGAAAAAGCCAAAACAGCCAGGCTGTTGTTCGGAAACTATCAGAGATGGAATGCTGCAATTTGTACTGCGTGTGCACATCGATATGAAGTTATTTCGTGCCAAATTTCAACTTCCTATCGTGAACGGTCTGGGTGCTAGGGCACTTTTAGTGTCGGCAACTTCCTGCAAACACCGTTTAGTGCAGTTTTCCTCTCCAAAACTTGGTGAAACTTTAAAGTCGATTTTCTCGAAAGTTTGAAAAAACAAACTTTTTCTGTTTTCGCCTGAAATGGACGTAGGGGATGTTAAATTTGTATTCTGCGAAAAAATGATACCTCTAGGATCACAATTGGCGTATTTATGGCCATTTTAGTTTGGGGTGGCCTATTTCACGTTTTTGAAGCAGCGTTAGGAAAAAGCCAAAACTTTGACAGGCTGCTGTTCGAAAACTATCAGAGATGGAATGCTGCAATTTGTACTGCGTGTGCACATCGATATGAAGTTATTTCGTGCCAAATTTCAACTTCCTATCGTGAACGGTCTGGGTGCTAGGGCACTTTTAGTGTCGGCAACTTCCTGCAAACACCGTTTAGTGCAGTTTTCCTCTCCAAAACTTGGTGAAACTTTAAAGTCGATTTTCTCGAAAGTTTTAAAAAACAAACTTTTTCTGTTTTCGCCTGAAATGGACGTAGGGGATGTTAAATTTGTATTCTGCGAAAAAATGATACCTCTAGGATCACAATTGGCGTATTTATGGCCATTTTAGTTTGGGGTGGCCTATTTCACGTTTTTGAAGCAGCGTTAGGAAAAAGCCAAAACTTTGACAGGCTGCTGTTCGAAAACTATCAGAGATGGAATGCTGCAATTTGTACTGCGTGTGCACATCGATATGAAGTTATTTTGTGCCAAATTTCAACTTCCTACCGTGAACGGTCAGGGTGCTAGGGCACTTTTAGTGTCGGCAACTTCCTGCAAACACCGTTTAGTGCAATTTTCCTCTCCAAAACTTGGTGAAACTTTAAAGTCGATTTTCTCGAAAGTTTGAAAAAACAAACTTTTTCTGTGTTCGCCTGAAATGGACGTAGGGAATGTTAAATTTGTATTGTGCGCAAAAATGATACCTCTAGGATCAAAATTGGCGTATTTATGGCCATTTTAGTTTGGGGTGGCCTATTTCACGTTTTTGAAGTAGCGTTAGGAAAAAGCCAAAACTTTGACAGGCTGCTGTTCGAAAACTATCAGAGATGGAATGCTGCAATTTGTACTGCGTGTGCACATCGATATGAAGTTATTTTGTGCCAAATTTCAACTTCCTACCGTGAACGTGCTAGGGCACCTTTTGTGTCGGCAACTTCCTGCAAACACCGTTTAGTGCAGTTTTCCTCTCCAAAACTTGGTGAAACTTTAAAGTCGATTTTCTCGAAAGTTTGAAAAAACAAACTTTTTCTGTTTTCGCCTGAAATGGACGTAGGGAATGTTAAATTTGTATTCTGCGAAAAAATGATACCTCTAGGATCACAATTGGCGTATTTATGGCCATTTTAGTTTGGGGTGGCCTATTACACGTTTTTGAAGTAGCGTTAGGAAAAAGCCAAAACTTTGACAGGCTGCTGTTCGAAAACTATCAGAGATGGAATGCTGCAATTTGTACTGCGTGTGCACATCGATATGAAGTTATTTTGTGCCAAATTTCAACTTCCTACCGTGAACGGTCTAGGTGCTAGGGCACTTTTAGTGTCGGCAACTTCCTGCAAACACCGTTTAGTGCAGTTTTCCTGCAGTTTTCCTCTCCAAAACTTGGTGAAACTTTAAAGTCGATTTTCTCGAAAGTTTGAAAAAACAAACTTTTTCTGTTTTCGCCTGAAATTGACGTAGGGAATGTTAAATTTGTATTCTGCGCAAAAATTATACCTCTAGGATCAAAATTGGCGTATTTATGGTCATTTTAGTTTGGGGTGGCCTATTTCACGTTTTTGAAGCAGCGTTAGGAAAAAGCCAAAACTTTGACAGGCTGCTGTTCGAAAACTATCAGAGATGGAATGCTGCAATTTGTACTGCGTGTGCACATCGATATGAAGTTATTTTGTGCCAAATTTCAACTTCCTACCGTGAACGGTCAGGGTGCTAGGGCACTTTTAGTGTCGGCAACTTCCTGCAAACACCGTTTAGTGCAGTTTTCCTCTCCAAAACTTGGTGAAACTTTAAAGTCGATTTAATCGAAAGTTTGAAAAAACAAACTTTTTCTGTTTCCTCCTGAAATGGACGTAGGGAATGTTAAATTTGTATTCTGCGCAAATATTATATCTCTAGGATCAAAATTGGCGAATTTATGGCCATTTTAGTTTGGGGTGGCCTATTTCACGTTTTTGAAGCAGCGTTAGGAAAAAGCCAAAACTTTGACAGGCTGCTGTTCGAAAACTATCAGAGATGGAATGCTGCAATTTGTACTGCGTGTGCACATCGATATGAAGTTATTTTGTGCCAAATTTCAACTTCCTACCGTGAACGGTCTGGGTGCTAGGGCACTTTTAGTGTCGGCAACTTCCTGCAAACACCGTTTAGTGCAGTTTTCCTCTCCAAAACTTGGTGAAACTTTAAAGTCGATTTTCTCGAAAGTTTGAAAAAACAAACTTTTTCTGTTTTCGCCTGAAATGGACGTAGGGGATGTTAAATTTGTATTCTGCGAAAAAATGATACCTCTAGGATCACAATTGGCGTATTTATGGCCATTTTAGTTTGGGGTGGCCTATTTCACGTTTTTGAAGCAGCGTTAGGAAAAAGCCAAAACTTTGACAGGCTGCTGTTCGAAAACTATCAGAGATGGAATGCTGCAATTTGTACTGCGTGTGCACATCGATATGAAGTTATTTCGTGCCAAATTTCAACTTCCTATCGTGAACGGTCTGGGTGCTAGGGCACTTTTAGTGTCGGCAACTTCCTGCAAACACCGTTTAGTGCAGTTTTCCTCTCCAAAACTTGGTGAAACTTTAAAGTCGATTTTCTCGAAAGTTTGAAAAAACAAATTTTTTCTGTGTTCGCCTGAAATGGACGTAGGGAATGTTAAATTTGTATTCTGCGAAAAAATGATACCTCTAGGATCAAAATTGGCGTATTTATGGCCATTTTAGTTTGGGATGGCCTATTTCACGTTTTTGAAGTAGCGTTAGGAAAAAGCCAAAACAGTCAGGCTGCTGTTCGAAAACTATCAGAGATGGAATGCTGCAATTTGTACTGCGTGTGCACATCGATATGAAGTTATTTTGTGCCAAATTTCAACTTCCTACCGTGAACGGTCTGGGTGCTAGGGCACTTTTAGTGTCGGCAACTTCCTGCAAACACCGTTTAGTGCAGTTTTCCTCTCCAAAACTTGGTGAAACTTTAAAGTCGATTTTCTCGAAAGTTTGAAAAAACAAACTTTTTCTGTTTTCGCCTGAAATGGACGTAGGGAATGTTAAATTTGTATTCTGCGAAAAAATGATACCTCTAGGATCACAATTGGCGTATTTATGGCCATTTAGTTTGGGGTGGCCTATTTCACGTTTTTGAAGCAGCGTTAGGAAAAAGCCAAAACTTTGACAGGCTGCTGTTCGAATACTATCAGAGATGGAATGCTGCAATTTGTACTGCGTGTGCACATCGATATGAAGTTATTTTGTGCCAAATTTCAACTTCCTATCGTGAACGGTCTGGGTGCTAGGGCACTTTTAGTGTCGGCAACTTCCTGCAAACACCGTTTAGTGCAGTTTTCCTCTCCAAAACTTGGTGAAACTTTAAAGTCGATTTTCTCGAAAGTTTGAAAAAACAAACTTTTTCTGTGTTCGCCTGAAATGGACGTAGGGAATGTTAAATTTGTATTCTGCGAAAAAATGATACCTCTAGGATCAAAATTGGCGTATTTATGGCCATTTTAGTTTGGGGTGGCCTAGTTCACGTTTTTGAAGTAGCGTTAGGAAAAAGCCAAAACAGCCAGGCTGCTGTTCGAAAACTATCAGAGTTGGAATGCTGCAATTTGTACTGCGTGTGCACATCGATATGAAGTTATTTTGTGCCAAATTTCAACTTCCTACCGTGAACGGTCTGGGTGCTAGGGCACTTTTAGTGTCGGCAACTTCCTGCAAACACCGTTTAGTGCAGTTTTCCTCTCCAAAACTTGGTGAAACTTTAAAGTCGATTTTCTCGAAAGTTTGAAAAAACAAATTTTTTCTGTGTTTGCCTGAAATGGACGTAGGGAATGTTTAATTTGTATTCTGCGAAAAAATGATACCTCTAGGATCAAAATTGGCGTATTTATGGCCATTTTAGTTTGGGGTGGCCTATTTCACGTTTTTTGAAGTAGCGTTAGGAAAAAGCCAAAACTTTGACAGACTGCTGTTCGAAAACTATCAGAGATGGAATGCTGCAATTTCTACTGCGTGTGCACATCGATATGAAGTTATTTTGTGCCAAATTTCAACTTCCTATCGTGAACGGTCTGGGTGCTAGGGCACTTTTAGTGTCGGCAACTTCCTGCAAACACCGTTTAGTGCAGTTTTCCTCTCCAAAACTTGGTGAAACTTTAAAGTCGATTTTCTCGAAAGTTTGAAAAAACAAACTTTTTCTGTTTTCGCCTGAAATGGACGTAGGGAATGTTAAATTTGTATTCTGCGAAAAAATGATACCTCTAGGATCACAATTGGCGTATTTATGGCCATTTTAGTTTGGGGTGGCCTATTTCACGTTTTTGAAGCAGCGTTAGGAAAAAGCCAAAACTTTGACAGGCTGCTGTTCGAAAACTATCAGAGATGGAATGCTGCAATTTGTACTGCGTGTGCACATCGATATGAAGTTATTTTGTGCCAAATTTCAACTTCCTATCGTGCACGGTCTGGGTGCTAGGGCACTTTTAGTGTCGGCAACTTCCTGCAAACACCGTTTAGTGCAGTTTTCCTCTCCAAAACTTGGTGAAACTTTAAAGTCGATTTTCTCGAAAGTTTGAAAAAACAAATTTTTTCTGTGTTCGCCTGAAATGGACGTAGGGAATGTTTAATTTGTATTCTGCGAAAAAATGATACCTCTAGGATCAAAATTGGCGTATTTATGGCCATTTTAGTTTGGGGTGGCCTAGTTCACGTTTTTGAAGTAGCGTTAGGAAAAAGCCAAAACAGCCAGGCTGCTGTTCGAAAACTATCAGAGTTGGAATGCTGCAATTTGTACTGCGTGTGCACATCGATATGAAGTTATTTTGTGCCAAATTTCAACTTCCTACCGTGAACGGTCTGGGTGCTAGGGCACTTTTAGTGTCGGCAACTTCCTGCAAACACCGTTTAGTGCAGTTTTCCTCTCCAAAACTTGGTGAAACTTTAAAGTCGATTTTCTCGAAAGTTTGAAAAAACAATTTTTTCTGTGTTCGCCTGAAATGGACGTAGGGAATGTTTAATTTGTATTTTGCGAAAAAATGATACCTCTAGGATCAAAATTGGCGTATTTATGGCCATTTTAGTTTGGGGTGGCCTATTTACGTTTTTGAAGTAGCGTTAGGAAAAAGCCAAAACAGCCAGGCTGCTGTTCGAAAACTATCAGAGATGGAATGCTGCAATTTGTACTGCGTGTGCACATCGATATGAAGTTATTTCGTGCCAAATTTCAACTTCCTATCGTGAACGGTCTGGGTGCTAGGGCACTTTTAGTGTCGGCAACTTCCTGCAAACACCGTTTAGTGCAGTTTTCCTCTCCAAAACTTGGTGAAACTTTAAAGTCGATTTTCTCGAAAGTTTGAAAAAACAAACTTTTTCTGTGTTCGCCTGAAATGGACGTAGGGAATGTTAAATTTGTATTCTGCGAAAAAATGATACCTCTAGGATCACAATTGGCGTATTTATGGCCATTTTAGTTTGGGGTGGCCTATTTCACGTTTTTGAAGCAGCGTTAGGAAAAAGCCAAAACTTTGACAGGCTGCTGTTCGAAAACTATCAGAGATGGAATGCTGCAATTTGTACTGCGTGTGCACATCGATATGAAGTTATTTCGTGCCAAATTTCAACTTCCTAACGTGAACGGTCTGGGTGCTAGGGCACTTTTAGTGTCGGCAACTTCCTGCAAACACCGTTTAGTGCAGTTTTCCTCTCCAAAACTTGGTGAAACTTTAAAGTCGATTTTCTCGAAAGTTTGAAAAAACAAATTTTTTCTGTGTTCGCCTGAAATGGACGTAGGGAATGTTTAATTTGTATTCTGCGAAAAAATGATACCTCTAGGATCAAAATTGGCGTATTTATGGCCATTTTAGTTTGGGGTGGCCTAGTTCACGTTTTTGAAGTAGCGTTAGGAAAAAGCCAAAACAGCCAGGCTGCTGTTCGAAAACTATCAGAGTTGGAATGCTGCAATTTGTACTGCGTGTGCACATCGATATGAAGTTATTTTGTGCCAAATTTCAACTTCCTACCGTGAACGGTCTGGGTGCTAGGGCACTTTTAGTGTCGGCAACTTCCTGCAAACACCGTTTAGTGCAGTTTTCCTCTCCAAAACTTGGTGAAACTTTAAAGTCGATTTTCTCGAAAGTTTGAAAAAACAATTTTTTCTGTGTTCGCCTGAAATGGACGTAGGGAATGTTTAATTTGTATTCTGCGAAAAAATGATACCTCTAGGATCAAAATTGGCGTATTTATGGCCATTTTAGTTTGGGGTGGCCTATTTACGTTTTTGAAGTAGCGTTAGGAAAAAGCCAAAACAGCCAGGCTGCTGTTCGAAAACTATCAGAGATGGAATGCTGCAATTTGTACTGCGTGTGCACATCGATATGAAGTTATTTCGTGCCAAATTTCAACTTCCTATCGTGAACGGTCTGGGTGCTAGGGCACTTTTAGTGTCGGCAACTTCCTGCAAACACCGTTTAGTGCAGTTTTCCTCTCCAAAACTTGGTGAAACTTTAAAGTCGATTTTCTCGAAAGTTTGAAAAAACAAACTTTTTCTGTGTTCGCCTGAAATGGACGTAGGGAATGTTAAATTTGTATTCTGCGAAAAAATGATACCTCTAGGATCACAATTGGCGTATTTATGGCCATTTTAGTTTGGGGTGGCCTATTTCACGTTTTTGAAGCAGCGTTAGGAAAAAGCCAAAACTTTGACAGGCTGCTGTTCGAAAACTATCAGAGATGGAATGCTGCAATTTGTACTGCGTGTGCACATCGATATGAAGTTATTTTGTGCCAAATTTCAACTTCCTATCGTGAACGGTCTGGGTGCTAGGGCACTTTTAGTGTCGGCAACTTCCTGCAAACACCGTTTAGTTCAGTTTTCCTCTCCAAAACTTGGTGAAACTTTAAAGTCGATTTTCTCGAAAGTTTGAAAAAACAAATTTTTTCTGTGTTTGCCTGAAATGGACGTAGGGAATGTTAAATTTGTATTCTGCGAAAAAATGATACCTCTAGGATCAAAATTGGCGTATTTATGGCCATTTTAGTTTGGGGTGGCCTATTTCACGTTTTTGAAGTAGCGTTAGGAAAAAGCCAAAACAGCCAGGCTGCTGTTCGAAAACTATCAGAGATGGAATGCTGCAATTTGTACTGCGTGTGCACATCGATATGAAGTTATTTTGTGCCAAATTTCAACTTCCTATCGTGAACGGTCTGGGTGCTAGGGCACTTTTAGTGTCGGCAACTTCCTGCAAACACCGTTTAGTGCAGTTTTCCTCTCCAAAACTTGGTGAAACTTTAAAGTCGATTTTCTCGAAAGTTTGAAAAAACAAACTTTTTCTGTGTTCGCCTGAAATGGACGTAGGGAATGTTAAATTTGTATTCTGCGCAAAAATGATACCTCTAGGATCAAAATTGGCGTATTTATGGCCATTTTAGTTTGGGGTGACCTATTTCACGTTTTTGAAGTAGCGTTAGGAAAAAGCCAAAACTTTGACAGACTGCTGTTCGAAAACTATCAGAGATGGAATGCTGCAATTTGTACTGCGTGTGCACATCGATATGAAGTTATTTTGTGCCAAATTTCAACTTCCTACCGTGAACGGTCTAGGTGCTAGGGCACTTTTAGTGTCGGCAACTTCCTGCAAACACCGTTTAGTGCAGTTTTCCTCTCCAAAACTTGGTGAAACTTTAAAGTCGATTTTCTCGAAAGTTTGAAAAAACAAACTTTTTCTGTTTCCTCCTGAAATGGACGTAGGGAATGTTAAATTTGTATTCTGCGCAACAATTATATCTCTAGGATCACAATTGGCGTATTTATGGCCCTTTTAGTTTGGGGTGGCCTATTTCACGTTTTTGAAGCAGCGTTCGGAAAAAGCCAAAACTTTGACATGCTGCTGTTCGAAAACTATCAGAGATGGAATGCTGCAATTTGTACTGCGTGTGCACATCGATATGAAGTTATTTTGTGCCAAATTTCAACTTCCTATCGTGAACGATCTGGGTGCTAGGGCACTTTTAGTGCCGGCAATTTCCTGCAAACACCGTTTAGTGCAGTTTTCCTCTCCAAAACTTGGTGAAACTTTAAAGTCGATTTAATCGAAAGTTTGAAAAAACAAACTTTTTCTGTTTTCGCCTGAAATGGACGTAGGGAATGTTAAATTTGTATTCTGCGAAAAAATGATACCTCTAGGATCACAATTGGCGTATTTATGGCCCTTTTAGTTTGGGGTGGCCTATTTCACGTTTTTGAAGTAGCGTTAGGAAAAAGCCAAAACTTTGACAGACTGCTGTTCGAAAACTATCAGAGATGGAATGCTGCAATTTGTACTGCGTGTGCACATCGATATGAAGTTATTTTGTGCCAAATTTCAACTTCCTATCGTGAACGGTCTGGGTGCTAGGGCACTTTTAGTGTCGGCAACTTCCTGCAAACACCGTTTAGTGCAGTTTTCCTCTCCAAAACTTGGTGAAACTTTAAAGTCGATTTTCTCGAAAGTTTGAAAAAACAAATTTTTTCTGTGTTTGCCTGAAATGGACGTAGGGAATGTTTAATTTGTATTCTGCGAAAAAATGATACCTCTAGGATCAAAATTGGCGTATTTATGGCCATTTTAGTTTGGGGTGGCCTATTTCACGTTTTTTGAAGTAGCGTTAGGAAAAAGCCAGGCTGCTGTTCGAAAACTATCAGAGATGGAATGCTGCAATTTGTACTGCGTGTGCACATCGATATGAAGTTATTTCGTGCCAAATTTCAACTTCCTATCGTGAACGGTCTGGGTGCTAGGGCACTTTTAGTGTCGGCAACTTCCTGCAAACACCGTTTAGTGCAGTTTTCCTCTCCAAAACTTGGTGAAACTTTAAAGTCGATTTTCTCGAAAGTTTGAAAAAACAAACTTTTTCTGTTTTCGCCTGAAATGGACGTAGGGAATGTTAAATTTGTATTCTGCGAAAAAATGATACCTCTAGGATCAAAATTGGCGTATTTATGGCCATTTTAGTTTGGGGTGGCCTATTTCACGTTTTTGAAGTAGCGTTAGGAAAAAGCCAAAACAGCCAGGCTGCTGTTCGAAAACTATCAGAGATGGAATGCTGCAATTTGTACTGCGTGTGCACATCGATATGAAGTTATTTTGTGCCAAATTTCAACTTCCTATCGTGAACGGTCTGGGTGCTAGGGCACTTTTAGTGTCGGCAACTTCCTGCAAACACCGTTTAGTGCAGTTTTCCTCTCCAAAACTTGGTGAAACTTTAAAGTCGATTTTCTCGAAAGTTTGAAAAAACAATTTTTTTCTGTGTTCGCCTGAAATGGACGTAGGGAATGTTAAATTTGTATTCTGCGCAAAAATTATACCTCTAGGATCAAAATTGGCGTATTTAGGGCCATTTTAGTTTGGGGTGGCCTATTTCACGTTTTTGAAGCAGCGTTAGGAAAAAGCCAAAACTTTGACAGGCTGCTGTTCGAAAACTATCAGAGATGGAATGCTGCAATTCGTACTGCGTGTGCACATCGATATGAAGTTATTTTGTGCCAAATTTCAACTACCTACCGTGAACGGTCTGGGTGCTAGGGCACTTTTAGTGTCGGCAACTTCCTGCAAACACCGTTTAGTGCAGTTTTCCTCTCCAATACTTGGTGAAACTTTGAAGTCGATTTTCTCGAAAGTTTGAAAAAACAAACTTTTTTTGTTTCCGCCTGAAATGAACGTAGGGAATGTTAGATTTGTATTCTGGTTAATGGAATTAACTTCTAGATAATCATTCCAGGCATCATTTATAGAAAGAAAGTACACATCGAGGCGTAGTGTAATGATTGTATTCTTAAAGAACTAAATTAAATTGTAGTTACCTCCCCTTACTTTCAGATTCATTGCTATTCTTTATAGATGTATTACTTTGGACTGTTAAACGTTAAGGCGATGGGCTGTATTTAACTGCCATATTTGACAAGTTTGATTGATATATTTGACGTGTTTGATTGATATATTTGACGTGTTTGATTGATATACTTGACGTGTTTGACTGATGTATTTGACATGTTTGACTGACATATTTGTCGAGTTTGATTATATTTAAAACGTTTGATATATCTGACATGTTGGACTGCTATATTTGACATGTTGGACTGATATATCTGACATGTTGGACTGATATATCTGACATGTTGGACTGATATATTTGACATGTTGGACTGATATATCTGACATGTTGGACTGATATATATGACATGTTGGACTGACATATCTGACACGTTGGACTGATATATCTGACATGTTGGACTGATATATCTGACATGTTCGACTGATATATTTGACAAGTTGGACTGATATATCTGACATGTTCGACTGATATATCTTACATGTTGGACTGATATATCTTACATGTTGGACTGATATATCTTACATGTTGGACTGATATATCTGACATGTTGGACTGATATATTTGACATGTTGGACTGATATATTTGACATGCTGGACTGATATATCTGACATGTTGGACTGATATATCTGACATGTTGGACTGATATATCTGACATGTTGGACTTATATATCTGACATGTTGGACTGATATATCTGACATGTTGGACTGATATATCTGACATGTTGGACTGATATATCTGACATGTTGTACTGATATATCTGACATGTTGGACTGATATATCTGACATGTTGGACTGATATATCTTACATGTTGGACTGATATATCTGACATGTTGGACTGATATATCTGACATGTTGGACTGATATATCTGACATGTTGGACTGATATATTTGACATGTTGGACTGATATATCTGACATGTTGGACTGATATATCTGACATGTTGGACTGATATATCTGACATGTTGGACTGATATATCTTACATGTTGGACTGATATATTTGACATGTTGGACTGATATATTTGACATGTTGGACTGATATATTTGACATGTTGGACTGATAGATATATTTGACGAGTTTGACTTATATATTTGACAAGCTTGAGTAGGGTAAGCAGTTAAAGCAGTTTAAGCAGTTTGAGTACGGTAAGCAGTTCAAGTAGGGTAAGCAGTTCAATTACGGTAAGCAGTTTGAGTAGGGTAAGCAGTGTGAGTAGGGTAAGCAGTTTGGGTAGGGTAAGCAGTTTGATTAGGGTAAGCAGTTTGAGTAGGGTAAGCAGTTTAAACAGGGTTAGCAGTTTAAGTAGGGTAAGCAGTTTGTGTAGGGTAAGCAGTTTAAGCAGTTTAAGAAGGTTAAGCAGTGCATGTAGGACAAACTGCTTACCCTGCTTACCCAACTCAAGCTGCTTACCCTACTTAAACTACTAATACTGCTTAAACTGCTTACCCTGCTTAAACTGCTTACCCTGCTTACCCAACTCAAACTGCTTATCCTACTTAAACTGCTAACACTGCTTAAACTGCTTACCCTACTCAAGCTGCTTACCCGACCCAAACTGCTTACACAGCTTAAACTGCTTACCCTACTCAAACTGCTAACTCTACTCAAACTGCTTACTCTACCCAAACTGCTTACCCTGTTTAAACTGCTTACCAAGCTTAAACTGCTTACCCTACTTAAACTGCTTACCCAGCTTAAACTGTTTATCCTGCTTACCCTACTAAAACTGCTTACCCTACTCAAACCGGTTACCCTGCTTAAACTGCTTACCCTACTCAAGCTGCTTACCCAACTTAAACTACTAATCCTACTCAAACTGCTTACCCTACTCAAACTACTTACCCAGCTCAAACTGCTTACCCTACTCAAACTGCTAACCCTACTTATCCTACCGGGTAGGGTTAGCAGTTTAAGCAGGGTAAGCAGTTTAAGCAGTGTAAGCAGTTTGAGTAGGATAAGCAGTTTAAAAAGGGTAAGCTAGGTAAGAAATTTAAGCAGGGTAAGCAGTTTGATTAGGGTAAGCAGTTTGAGCAGTTTAAGTAGGGTAGCAGGGTAAGCTTTTTTAAGTAGTGTAAGCAGTTCAAGCAGATTAAGCAGGGTAAGCAGTTTGAGCAGGGTAAGCAATTTAAGTAGGGTAAGCAGTTTAAGTAGGGTAAGCCGTTTCAGCAGGATAAGCAGTTTGAGCAGGATAAGCAGTTTGAGTAGAGTAAGCAGTCTGAGTAGGGTAGCAGATAAAGCCCATTCTCGATGGTGATATATGCACAAAAAATATGTGTATGATGGATAAGATCAAGAAAGTGTTTTTGAGAGAGGTCTCGATCCCGGGCCCCTGTAGGTGTGGATCCAGGACGCGAACCGCTTCGCCACCGAGGCTTGAGATAAGTTTCGCCAAGGTAAGCTGGGAACCTAACCCCGGAGTGGGGTAAATACCTTTTTTTCTAAAGCCAACCACATTCTAGCACATAAAACTGTCATAGCTTGATCAAAAATGGGTTTTTTCAACACAAAATTGTGGCACACAAATTTAAAGCCGCAACACATAAATTTAAAGCCATGACTCACAGATTTAAAACCGTGACTCATATATTTGAAGCCGTGTGCCCGTGTCGAATAGATTTTAAGCCGTGACGCATAGATTTAAAGTCATGACTTAAAGATTTAAAGTCATGACTTATAGATTTAATGCCGTGACACATAGATTTTTTGAAGCTGTGACATATATCTAAAGCTTTATACGACAATAAGTGCCTGTCAAAGTTACAAAAATCAGACAAAAAAAAATGTAAATGGCCATGTTGCAATGTTAATGAAGGGAGAGAACACCATTTGAAAATCTATACTATTTGCCCTGTTCAATCTTGTTTGTTTCATCGCTATTTCAATTTTAAAAAAACGGAAGTCAATATCTTTTTTGTCTAAACGCATTCAATAGTGTATAACTGTTTTTTAAACAACTTGAAACACAAAGCTAACTTTACGTTATTAAACATATTGTATTTTCAATCTTTTTAATAGTTCAAATTTTACTCATTGATCATTCTGTTTCAAAGTTTACATGCTGTCTGTTCGTTCTGTTCCAAAGTTTACATGTTGTCTGTTCAATCTGTTCAATAGTTTATATGCTGTCTGTTCAATCTGTTCAATAGTTTATATGTTGTCTGTTCAATCTGTTCAATAGATGACATGTTGTCTGTTCATTCTGTGCAATGGTTTATATGTTGTCTATCCATTCTGTTCAATAGTTTATATGTTGTCTATCCATTCTGTGCAATGGTTTATATGTTGTCTGTTCATTCTGTTCAATAGTTTATATGTTGTCTGTTCAATATGTTTAATAGTTTATATGTTGTCTGTTCATTCTGCTCAATAGTTTATATGCTGTCTGTTCAATAGTTTACATGTTGTGTGTTTATTCTGTTCAATAGTTTATATGTTGTCTGTTCATTCTGTTCAATAGTTGACATGTTGTCTGTCCATTCTGTTCAATAGTTTATATGTTGTCTGTTCATTCTGCTCAATAGTTTATATGTTGTCTGTTCATTCTGTTCAATAGTTTATATGTTGTCTGTTCATTCTGTTCAATAGTTTATATGTTGTCTGTTCGTTCTGTTCAATAGTTTATATGCTGTCTGTTCATTCTGTTCAATAGTTTATATGTTGTCTGTTCAATATGTTTAATAGTTTATATGTTGTCTGTTCATTCTGCTCAATAGTTTATATGCTGTCTGTTCAATCTCTTCAATAGTTTACATTTGTCTATCCATTCTGTTCAATAGTTTATATGTTGTCTGTTCATTCTGTTCAATAGTTTATATGTTGTCTGTTCATTATGTTCAATAGTTTATATTTTGTCTGTTCATTCTGTTCAATAGTTGACACGTTGTCTGTTCATTCTGTTCAATAGTTGACATGTTGTCTGTCCATTCTGTTTAATAGTTTATATGTTGTCTGTTCATTCTGCTCAATAGTTTTATGTTGTCTGTTCATTCTGTTCAATAGTTTATATGTTGTCTGTTCATTCTGTTCAATAGTTTATATGTTGTCTGTTCGTTCTGTTCAATAGTTTATATGCTGTCTGTTCATTCTGTTCAATAGTTTATATGTTGTCTGTTCAATATGTTTAATAGTTTATATGTTGTCTGTTCATTCTGCTCAATAGTTTATATGCTATCTGTTCAATCTCTTCAATAGTTTACATTTGTCTATCCATTCTGTTCAATAGTTTATATGTTGTCTGTTCATTCTGTTCAATAGTTTATATGTTGTCTGTTCATTATGTTCAATAGTTTATATTTTGTCTGTTCATTCTGTTCAATAGTTGACACGTTGTCTGTTCATTCTGTTCAATAGTTTATATGTTGTCTGTTCATTCTGTTCAATAGTTTATATTTTGTCTGTTCAATATGTTCAATAGTTTATATGTTGTCTGTTTATTCTGTTCAATAGTTTATATTTTGTCTATTCATTCTGTTCAATAGTTTATATGTTGTCTGTCCATTCTGTTCCATAGTTTATATGTTGTCTGTTTATTCTGTTCAATAGTTTATAGTTTGTCTGTTCATTCTGTTCAATAGTTTATATGTTGTCTGTTCATTCTGTTCAATAGTTTATATGCTGTCATTTCATTCTGTTCAATAGTTTATATGCTGTCATTTCATTCTGTTCAATAGTTTACATGTTGTCTGTTCATTCTGTTCAATAGTTTACATATGTATGTCCAATCTAGTTAAATTAGATTACATTTCGTTTCGGTTATTTTTTGAGTGTCGACTCCATGTAATCTAACCACTTAGGCTATATAAGGCGAGCATCTTCTGGTGACGAACATTTCAGCCAATCAAAAACTACCTTCGCGGGTCTATGCATTGATATGCATTGTGGGAAGACGAAACAGAAAGTAAAGCGACACATCAGACCAAATTATGACGTAGTTCAAAATTTACAAATATAAACGTTGTTCTGATTGGCGAAGGGGTGGAACGTGCTATAAATAGCTTATTTGTCACCAGAAGATGCTCGCCTTATAAAAGTGGTTAGATTACATGGAGTCAACAATCAAAAAAATAACCGAAACGAAATGAAATCTAATTTGAATTAGATTGATGTATGTCCAACTCTTTTTCATAGTTTATAGTTTAAAACACTTTGGTTTTATTACTTGCAGTGCTGTTATTCTTGTACACTCATTGTGGTTTTACGACATCATCAACATTAGCTTCCTTTTATATAAGCTTCATGCATGAAAAGAATCTTTGCTTTGACTTTGACTTTCTGCTTAACCTCCACCTTGCCTCGCTGTATACGCTGTAATAATATTGAAATATAACAAACAAAACGGGAAATATTAAGTCCTATTCAATGCCAAGAAAGATTATAATTCATATACATCTGACTTGATAAATACCTCCATATAATCTTTTCATTTCCCGACATCAATCACCTTACAAATGAGGTTTAAAACAGTTTTCTCGGTCGAAGAAAGTTGTCATATCTAACACGATCTTCAGCATATCTGTCACGAAATTGGTAGTTTTGTACTTTCAAAAAAAGCATAATTTTTAACCATTACCATTTTTAATGTTTTTTTGCAATTCTAGATATTGAACGTGGACGTAGCTGCCAAAAAAAGAGTTTCTACGGCCTTTATGATAAGGGCACCATAAATGCTTATTTTGATTGCAAGAACCACAGACGTTTAACATGAATGAAGTTACGAGAGAATAATTAATGAACGAACGAACGAACGAACGAATGAAACAGAAATTTACTCTTAGTTTATATACTGACCCCTTTTGTCACGCTAACTTACATTTTTCCGTTTCTTAGTAAATATGGGATTGAAGGGATGCATGTGAAAAATACTGATATGGTGGGGTAAAGTCAATTTACATTAGAATTGAAATGACATATTGTAGGACAAGAACAACCAACATTCAGTTTTACTTTCACATAAACAATATAACAGTCATTCATTTTCATCTTTTTAATTGTTGCTGTTGTCGTTTTTTATGACGGGAATACATTTGAGCATTTAAAATGGTGAACTAGAGGAGTATATCCCTTTCATACTCTTCAAATAACTTACAAGTGACGTACGGGCCAGAATGTGAAAGATGTGGACATACCAGGTTTACGTTACGACGATATTCTTGTATTGTTCATTCGTATCTTCTCTAGCAATAGGTAAGAATTATTTTTAAAGATTTATGAGTCATCACTGTCTTATAATTAATAAGTTGCATTTCATCATCGTGTTCAAAAAAGAAATATCTCTAAATATGATATAATTTGGCTAAATACTCATGTACACATTTGATGTTTGTAAGGATAGAAACATCGGTCGGAATTTAAATCAGAAACTTTTGTTGAGTATAATATAATAATCGTTGCCAAAATTCCAAACTGGCTGCATGCAGTAGCTCTATGCGTTTTGGTTGACAAGTCATGAGCATCAAAAAACACTTTTATTGTATTCATTTTCATAATTTGATTTTATTTTCAGATACAGGAGCCCGTAAAAATTATACAAATGTTATAATAGGAAAACAAAATGAGGACAGAGACATTCAACAAAGCCATAATACGTCGATTGTTTCAAATCTACCCGACATCGTTAACAGAATTAACTCTTTAGTCAATCACTCTACAAATGGAGAGTGGGTTGATGTAATAGATGGCCTTATCAAGCAAATATCAGAGCGTTTAGAACATGGACTAGTTTCAGACGAACAAGCAGTTCTTGAGGACCCACCTGCTACAGGCTCTCGACAAATAATCCAACAACAACAGAACGCTGATCTAGTGGTTGATGGTCCAAGTCGTCAAAAGCGTCACCCTAAAAATCAGCCACCTAACATAGAGATACCAAGTTTTTTAAATTCACTTGGTGTGAGGGATATCAACTCCGTCTACAAATACCATCATCAGCATGAAATAACCTTTCGAACACCGGATCTTTTACATATCTCAAAGCTCAAGAGCCCTCTGTTTCATAAATTTATGCCATCGCTTCGGCGGTTTGGTAAATTTCATAATCAACCCAAGGATTCAAACGGTTGTCCAGGAGATGGAATGCTTATTATAAACGCTCTAAATGAATTTGGGAATGGTGATGGCGGACGATTTCATGCATCACTACAGCCATTACACCCCCAATTGGAAAGTCTCCATAGCCCAATATCAAAGGGAAACGGTGATATTTCTGGAGAAAAGCCTCCGTTTTTACTACATGTACCAGAAGGTGAGCATTGGAATCCCCATCCTGAACAACATAAAGACATCCCCAAACCAGGATCGAACGGAAAACCACGCAAAAATCCAGGAAAGGATCATCCTCATAGACAGCCAGGAATAGATATAGATAAGCTTTCACCCCAACAACTTCATAGTCTTCTAGAATATCTGAGAGGACTGAAAGAATCAAACGGCAGGGCTACTTTTGAACCCAAATTACATGAACTATGCTGTATCGTGGGTTAATATCAGAGGTACATATATTATGTTAAAATTCTTTTGGATGACATGTCACATTGGACCCTTAACACTTAATAACAAGGCTTATGATAGATACGACTTTTGGTGGACCGATCATGAGGGATAATTGGCGACCACAAGTTTCAATCCGTTATCATACGTTGCTTCATATTTGTAATTGTGTCAAAAATATATATCCGAAAATAAAATTGTGTTTATCTTATAGAGTAAACAAGGACATTTGATAAAAAAGAATATCTTATCTAATGTAATAACTTTAAAGATTACCATACTGTTAACCTCAGTGACCTCGTTTTATAATCAACCCTGATAACTTTAATGATAAAACGTTCTTGACATTGATTTGCTTTCTACGGAACAGGCGTCACACGTGGCAGTTTGCAACACGCGATGGATTGTTACACAGGTGTCAGGATTTAGAGAGTATAAATGTCAGCTATGTCTTTGATTATATAAACTGTATCTTTCTAAAAGCATTAACCAATGTTGACGGTTGTGACAGAGTCTCAGAATTGACTTTTGACTGACCCACTTCTTTTCATGCCCTTGTCTTTTGTCGTCATTAATGCAGCATTAGACACAAGTGTCAATAAATATACGATAGCAACTTGAACCCATTTGATCTAACTAATCTAATCGAGTAAGGCTCTCACAATTATCTGCCTAAAAAGAAACTTGTTGCCATAAAAAAGGGTGTCGGGGATTTATATAGAACATAGAACGAAGCATTATACAAAATGGCGGATGATAGGCATTGATGGACGGTAAGATTAACCATCTTCACAACTTGTACGACATCTGGACATAAATTGACACCAAGAGACCAATGAGATTTGATTGGTTGTTTTCACTGACGTACAGTCCAATAAAATTGCTACAATATCATACAAACTTCCGTGATACAAAAATGGTGGCAATCTGTGTCAAGAGTCTGGAGTTCACAATAACTTGACATTGAGAAGATAGAGGTTAACACACTAACACAGATTGTTATCAAATTCTAATAATAATATACTGATAATAATGATAATATTTACATTGATAATTAACCAAAAGACAATCAAGTTCGTCGGACCTTTCACAATATATATTTTTTAGAAAACAGCCGCCATGAATACGCTTTTAATTGTATTTCTGTCAATGTCCATAGCTTCAACCTTAGCCAAACCCGTCAAATCAGCAACTGTTCCAGGTAAGTGTTTAATACTTTTTCATTTCGTGATCCGAAGTTGTCGAATGGACATTGGGGACACGTGAGTTGTATCAAATGCATTTTTCATGTACATCTGAATCGCTCTTCATTTCTGCATCGGACTGCAGTAATAATCGGAACTTTTAGTAATGAACAGCCTTTGTCCTGCTTACTGCAGTAATTCTGTTCTTAAAGCTGCGTTAGTTAAAACTCCTGACAACAGCACCTTCTGGACAGTTCTGGCAATGATTGGTATCCGATTCCATCAAATGATCGACGAGTTTCTCTAATGAGTTATGTTCTCTTTCGATAGAGCTAGTGTTAACATACAAGTAACTTTTTCATTTACATTTCGTCATGATGCGTGTCTTCAGCTACTCAAACCTCTCAAGCATAATTCGTTCCACGCTATCTTAGGTACTCATACTAATACTCCCTTCCAATGAGTACCTCTAAATATTTTTTAAATATTTTTACAGGGGTTGCAGATACGAGATCTGAATCACATAAGCCCACGAGTTATCTGGTCGATTTTTTCAAGAGACACAGTGAGAAAGAACTGGAAGATTATTCGTGGAATGTCGATCATGCTACATCTGTAGATGAAATTTCACATCATATCAAAGACATGGCCTCATGGCAGTTGAGACAAATACTGGAAAGCTTAAAATCAAACAGTGGAAAAATATATCAAAAACTTTTAACAACTCGTCCGCCATATGTACCGTCCACGGATAAAATTCCTCTGTTGAATATGTGTTGTCCAATATGATATTTTATAAAGTATAAGTTTACCTCTGTGTATAATGTTCATGTTTAAAAGTGATCTCCTTCTTTGTCATATATTCAGCACACTATCATCAGGGACAAATGACTTGTGAAAAGGGAATGAGGGTTTCCCCCCCCCCCCCCTCTCTATTTCTGGGTTTCGTAAGATTATAAGTCATCGAATCAAACTTGTACACACCCACAATAAATTTTCCTATGGTTAAATCAACCGTGGATTCCATATTTGAGTTGTGGTCTGGTAACGTTTAATAATAGATGCCGGATTCTATATATGAAATCTTGTAGGTGGTAAGTTTTGGTCTAGTAATTATCTAGAAATATCTTGGGTTATTTTATAATCGT
Source organism: Lottia scabra (assembly GCA_029955415.1). Classification (NCBI taxonomy): domain Eukaryota; kingdom Metazoa; phylum Mollusca; class Gastropoda; family Lottiidae; genus Lottia; species Lottia scabra. The sequence goes on along the minus strand of JARJEI010000006.1, from coordinate 7,071,595 downwards.
TACCCATTATTAAAAGCGACGGTTGTTGGTATGTAACGATCTTCTGACTAAATCAGATGTAAAGTCTGAAGAAATTACAAGTTAGGAACACTGCAACTTGAAAGGATATCCTTTGAGATGCTGCTCCATGGAAATGATAAATATGAAACCTTTTCGTGTCAGAAATAAATATCCTATTGATGTAATGTCAATGAGCAGCAGTGGTGGGCGTGGCGCCCAGCAGAGTATGTTAACTCTTCTAGACACCTGATACTACTTTTCATTATGAAATATTTACTCATTTATTGAAATACTTCTTCAAATGAAAAGTTCATTAGCTGTTATCGATGTATTACCAATGTGTTTACATGGATTTCGAGATTTGTTTTACTGTTGGGATCGTTCGTTCTTGGTTTTTATTATTTCAATAATCTGATCTATATATTTTTAAGCTTTACCTTTGTAACTAAAGTTACTTTAGAATCTAAACTATTATGAGTTTCCTGATTGATACGATATTGATGAGGCTAGCCAAGATAATATTAAATTTTAATAAATTTGATCTCTATTCATATACAAGGATGTTTTCAACGCCAATTGATGTGTATCCAATGGTAATTGTAGAAGACATAATAAAACACAATATCTTGAAGATAGATTACAAATTCGCCATATCCTGTGATATTTTAAATACAATTTAAATGTGTAAATGAAGTATGTAACAATAGAAATGTGATATGTTTAATAGTAAAGTATCGACTAGACTATAATGTGATTATCAACTGATGTGAAATAATGTATAAAAAATGATCGTCGTAACGGAAACTAATTGTTTATTGTAGCGGGATAATATCATTATCATTTTAACTGACTTGATGAATTGTTGATAATGAGAGACACGAATACAATGAGGTTTAATATCAAACTCATGTAAAGTCATTAACGATGTTCTAGATCATATTTCAGGCCCTTTTGTATTTGATATTGCGGGGATACGGGTGATAATTTAAGCCAGGGAGGGGGTAATTTAAAACCAATATAGTTTCCATAGTGTAAATTGTGTACTGGTTTCCACAATCTCTATAAGCATTAATGTATAAGCGCGGTGTATACCATTACCAGTCCTCCTTCAGAAGTACATTTAATATCACAAACAGGCTTAACCAAAATTGTCTTTGAAAAGAGAATATCCAGTTCTGAATATTACATTAATTGCATTTTAATGGAATTCAATAGATACAGATTGATTAGAAAAAAATGCGTTATTCTACCTCAAAACGCAATGTTAGAACTGGGTCTAACATTCAATGCCGTCATATTGGGAAGTGGGTTTGGTTGTGGGTGACCGAGGTAGGTAGGTAGGTTCGCAAGACAAGTTCGCTTGCAGCGGATGCTGATATCACGAGAGAGGGGCCGAGGCATTGGGATGTAAATATATAATACCAAATAGGCTAACAATAATTCTTAAACAACAGTTTTATTTTTAATTCATTATTGTCTGTTTACATGATTAAAATAATAACATAGATAGATAGGTATCGCAATGGACTTCGAGATTAAGAAGGGTGAATAAATGTGTCTGTGGGAAGATCGTATTTTAATCGATCACCTCTCGTCATCGATTGACTTCTCCTATCTAGTTTGATGTACTAAAGTAACTTTTAGATTTTTAAAATTCGCTTTTAGTGCTACCAATGAGCATGATATAAATATTTTGCTTGTCCTTTAACATAAACAGATTAATTTGTGATGAGAAAAATGGCGAAAATCCCCCCATCCATATGACATCTTATAACATGCATATTGTTCCTCTTATAAATTAACCAAATCTTAAAGTTGGGATACGTAAATTGGGTTCTGCCTGTCTTTGTTTTAATCCCGAAAGTAAGGCAGCTAAATTATTCATCAGCATTTCTTGACGTTTTGATTTAGGCACTGAAATTAGAAACAACCGATTAAGATACACCGGAGTCAGGAGCTTGACCATGATACGTTAGTACATACCATACCCAAGAATAGAAAACAATAACAAAACAATCGGAGTCTTGAAGCAGTCCCCTGATAGGCATTTAAAATGCACCAAACGTGATGGAAAGACACTCTAACTCTGTCGACACGTGCTTTTCGCTGATTCCGCTGATTAATTTTGTGATTTCATTTTGCGATGGAACTCAAAGAAATTTAGTCTCACATTTGATATTTTATGTACAGTAAATATGTGGTACACGAAGATAGATTGAGACTAAAAACAACGAAATTTCTAAATTTGCATCAGAAATTTCTTTATCGAAAGATTCAACCCTCGTGCAATGTAAAGCATAGGACACAATAGACAGAGACTTGGTTACTATCCACTAGTCTTTGGAAGCTGTAATAATCATGCAAATGTGGCATTAACGAGCAAGCAATTTTTAGAACAGAATAAATAAGCAACAAAAGGTATAAAATCACTTACTTGCATGGTATTGTCTTAACGTATTTAACATTGGCTCTGTATCTCGAAATCTCATCTTTTTTAATAAAATTTTCGTTAAATCTAAAAAGTAAATGCAGAATTAATTGTTACGGTGGGTTTTTTAAACTGCACTCTGGTATGTTTTATTGCCCCTGTAAGTAGTGATTGAAAAACGTCTTTCTATTCTTGGTGTGAGTTTGGTTGCAAAATGATTTGTTTAAGGATTACAAAGAAATTGCAATTTCTAATTTATAAATAACTCACCATCATTAGGTGAACGTTTATCTGCAGCGTAGTGAAGCATTCGTAGATCTTCTGGTGAGAGAACCTGATCTTCCGCCATATCAGACGCCATTGTGATACCAATACACATGATAATAGCTACAACAGCCGGGCAATATCGTCTTATAACTTGAGGTATCATTCTATATCTGAAATGACAGAGGAAGACAATGCGGATGAAATCACAAATGACATTTTACGGAAGTACTACATAAGGAAGGTGTCAATATAGGACTTACTAAGTATTAAGTGACCAGACAGTTCTTTTAGCAAATAACGCCAGCTTATACCATTTGATACCGAATAGCAAATGGAGTTCAACGTCCTACTTTCCTGTTGTTACATCCATGGAAATAGCAAATAGCTAGATTCATACAACCGATATTAGCAAAGATAACACCAACCCCCAACAAATTGACATCCAGATACCATCAGCATGAATAAAAAAGTAACACGTATCAACAAAGTTAACAAATGAATGGAAATAATTTCGGCATCAATAGCATCTTCAAAGTAGATAACGAACAACTTCGGGATAGATAACAAGTAACTGCAGAACAGATTGTAATTATGTCAGGTCAACACCCCGAAGAACAATCTTTGATGGAAAGTAATGTCAATGTCTTAATGATTCTAGTTCGATGTCTTGGCCTTCCTGTACAGCTTATCATAATATGGATGTTTGTGGATACATTTCCTTGTCTCGAGATAGATTGAAATGGCGTGTGATCCTGGTGTTACTCTGTTAATGACTGTATAAGGCGAGTCATCAACTTAGTCTTATTAACAATAATCATTCTCATTCCGACTAAAAATAACACATTTCTTGTCAACATGCGACTCTTCCAAATTACATCTTCATGGTTTAGTCGACCTTATTCATGGATAGCTGCAGACTTCTGAAACCGATGGCTGCCATACTATTACATTTCAATAGAAACGACAATGATCTCAGTGAGTTCGGAGGAATGAAGAAGATCGAGAAACTCACGCCACGCTACTCAGGACCGAGTTACGCAGCCATGCATTCGACCCAACCTGATTACATGAATTCTCAAATAACCAACAGCTCAGAATCATCCAATTAAACCAATCCAGCACTACCAAGTACTGCGATTTCCAACAACTACCAAGTACTACGACTTTCAACAACTACCAAGTACTACGACTTTCAACAACTACCAAGTACTACGACTTTCAACAACTACCAAGTACCACGACTTTCAACAACTACCAAGTACTACGATTTCCAACAACTACCAAGTACCACGACTTCCAACAACTACCCACCAAGTACTACAACTTCCAACAACTACCAATCAACAACGCTAATAAAGGCAATGCAAGTGAAAGATTTTACAATGACTATCCAAGAATTCATCTCATAAAGTAAAGATACCGTTTATATCAGATTGGAAGAATATCTTAACATAGATAGCAATTGAAAAATTGATCAGATTGACTAAAATTGTATCGAATTTGGGTATGAACCAATAAGATAACAGTATTCATCAAATTCTGCATTGTATCTATGTTTTATAAGTTTCAAAATAAATGATCACAAGAAAAAAAAATTAACAGTGTAATTTGGACATAAAGTAGATCGCATTAATTTGGTAACAAGGTGACTTGACCAAGGTTATTTGGTTGCATGAAAAATTTGTCACGGTTATCTTGTCGACATGTTATTTAATCACAATGCTATCGTCTCATTTGGTAAACTGTCACAATTCAAATTAGTTGCAGCGTTTTTTGGGTGTTTTTTTTTACAAGGAAAACAGAAACAATAAAACTGGCAACTGGACTAACTTGGTAAAATATAGTTATGACGTATTCACAACTACCTAATTACTGTGACCAATGTATATACAGCAGTGTTAGTCAACTTATTTTGTACTTATTTATCATTTATTAAACACTAACATCAAAATAAAATTGGAATCCATAAATTACATACCTGTTCATAGACGGTTTTTTTAATTTCAAATGTGATCGTTTCTGAAAATATTTAAGTTGGCAGTAGCCTACTGTTTGTAACAATTTACAATAAATTGCAAGTGGTATCTGTCGAAATGTCACTCTAAAGTTAAAGTAATATTAACAAATTTCTGGTTATATAACTACAACTCATCTCTCAAAATATAATTATACACAAACAGATCAGGTTTAGAAAAATCATTTGGTTATAAATTAGATGCGAAATCTTCTTTGATAAAATTATAAATCCAGCTCAAAATTTACCCTTACATTGCGCAAGAATGTATTATATAACTAGTAAATGAATATGGATTAAAACAATCCATTGAAGACAAAAAAAAAAGACAAAAGAAACGCAAAAAAGGAGAAAAAACGCTTTAAAACTCAAATGTCAATCGAAAGATGAATAGATTTAAAACGGACAATATTACAAGAGATGAAAATTTTGAGATAACAAAAATTGAACACCCTTGTTAAGATAGTACAGCGATGTTCTTTTTCAACCTAAAATTGATCACGAAGACAAAAGAGCACAATACACAAAACCAAAAGCGGAAACAACATGACAATGGGCAATCACAAGATTTGTGTAACATGAACTTGTTCAAATCAAAGGATAAAACTTTAAGTTTGGAAAATCATGACTAAAAAATATTAAAAATCCCTGAGTGAACAATAAAATTAAGATATAAGAATGGCCTTCCCCTCACATGGAACCTATTATTCTTCATGAAGACCAAGGAACATTATATCCAAATCTTAGAGCAGAAAACAACATGACAGTGGACAATCATCTGATGGTTGTAATCGTGCTGGATATTTGTCGTTCAGATACAAGACTAAGTACCGAAATTATTGAACAATATTCAAATTCAAACTAAAATATAAAACTTAATAAAGAATAATAAATTGTAACTTACTGTTCTGTGGTCGTATGGTATATTGAAGTGATAGAGATATGCCGTGTAAAGCATTATATATCAGATAATTATGTGATTGGTTCCCACTCGTTTCATTATTCATTAACACTGCTAGTTTTATTGGTCTACACCTTCATCACAGGCTAATCATTGGCTGGACTAGATTGGCATCAATCATATATTATATTCTAGGAAGATATTTGGTTGTTGAGATTGTTTTTTTCAGATCGGATGTTATGCAATCTTCCCACCTACTTCAGATTTAATTGATAAAATTCTGTAACGACGATATCCCCCCCCCCCCTCCATACACATACACAGAATACAGATTCGAATGCTACGGTCTTGAAACCATGGGTACGTCAAAATTTAGGAACAATATTTCCTTTTTTGCTCCACTTTTCTAAAAATTAATTAAGATTCCTTTATGGCGACCTTTTTTCTTAAATTCTATAACTGTGCTTTATCGAAAGGTGTGCGGTGCTTTGATTTCAAATTTGAAATAAATTCACATTCAGAATCACAATTACCAATGTTATGCAGCATCTTTTCATTTCTCTCAATAACTATAAACATTTACTTTCTTTAGAGACATTAAAGTATGAACATGGGAATAGTTGTTGTTTTAATTAATGGACTGAGTCCATGTGATTGACGGCAGAAGAAAAAGGAAATGACCGCCATGACAAAGCTGAGGTGAAGTAGCCGTATCCAATCTGAATAATAACGTGTTGTTTAACTGTAAAATAATTTGAGAAAAATGAAAGTAGACAAGTATTCCATGTTTATCCAAGTTGTTCTCGCGGTTTGTGATATGGCCACTTGTTTTTTTTGCAAAAACAAAATCACATCTAGAACACTTAACATATTATTACATCTTATATTGTACACTCTGTTCTGATCGGTACTTATTTTCATGCTTATTTGTTTTTAAATCGACAAATAAAACAAATCATATGCAATAAGAACATGGACAAAATGACAAGTGAGGAAAAAGTGATTGATTTATAGCACGTTGGTTTTAAAAATAATACAATATGGAGTTTGGGTAATAGATACCGATGTTTCGAATCCAGTGGTGGGGTTAAAAATGGTTTGGACCATTACCTATATTTTGAGAGAAAAGATTAATTATTTAGAATGTTGAGTGTGAGACATTCTCTTAAAATGTATTGTGATTTATCTATTCACTGTTTGATTAAGCTCTATATTCTGTATACAGAAATAAGTAAACCAACCATCGTTTTGTGCAAGTTTGTGATTTTTTTTTAGGACTGAAATAATTTTAAACAAATCGTTACATGATTTTTGACGTAAAATAAAAAAATTTGACATGACGCTCAGTAAAAGTATATGTATTTGTACATTATATTGAGCTCATAAAGACGCGCTACGCAATATAAAATACTTCAAAAGAATTTCTAAGACGGTGGGAATATACAGAAGATCTCCAACCAAACATACATTTTTTTTCTTAACTTCTCGATGGGAAAATCTTTGACAGATAGACCGATGACATAAATTTGCTACTGCACTCATGTTATATTGATTGAATCAGTCCCTTCCTGTATAATTGTTTAAAGTAATATATCTGGAGATATTAATCACCTAATTAGTGTTGTTAATTGTTTTTAATGGAAGAGTTATCATTATAATAAAGTTATCAATGAATTATTCAATAATATACTGGTGTGATATAGTTCATAATGCGTATTCTGCTTTTTGTATCTGTACATTAATTTAGTCGATTGTCAATAAACAAAGAGTCATTCAAAACAGCAGGATGCATCCCATATGTGTTATGCGGCATATTTCTAAATTTTACTTGAAATATGATCACTTTAGAAAAAGAATTTCAGCGCAGGGTTAATTCCTTCTGTAATATTCACTTGTAAGGACAAATGACAAAGAAGGCAAACTTTGTTTGCTATAACATCTTGGTACTTGGTTAAATTTGCTTATTTATCACTTCATAAAAAAAAAAATTTCCTTCAGTTTTCCGTTGTCTGTAATCTGTAGCCATTTGGATTGTCATCTTCACGGCGATTAGGAGCCATCTATTGAATTCAACTCATTTAAAACTAATTCTAATGCCACAGGAATTGCATTCAAAGTTGGTTCAGTGAAATATTTTTAACTCTTGTCACCTTAAGAATATTCAGTATAATCAGTCTAGTCATTACCATTAAGCCGAGTGGGTTGATGATTTGGCTTAATGTACACCTCTCATGGAACTTGGTACCATTGTTGTCTTACAGTTATTATTCAGAGACAACAGAATCAATCTATCTAATTGACAAGTTCATCACAATGAAATCTTTATTTAGAGCCATTTCTGGACATAGTTTGTTTGTTTAAGCTCCAAGATTCAAAGAGAGATCATCCTATCGGAAATTGTGTACTTGATTGACACTTCTCAGGAAATTTACAGATTATTATTTTACAAAGATAGAAACCTTTTGCTCTCGGGTCATTGGGATTACGTCAATAAAAGTGTTATTACGGGCATATTGAGATGATCAAAAAAGAAATGGTGCAAGGCACAAGTAATATGTTTTTTCAGTACTGGCAAACATAGCTTATTCCATGATTATTGATTTCCAAAAGGTAATACACATCTTCTTTAATAAAGTCAACACATGTACATTATTGTCAACTGCTAATGAGACCCCGAAACAAGTTGTTTAGTTATATTAACGCCGCATTGTTGTGTGTATATAATCATATTAGTAGTCGGAACTCCAATAAAATTACGTTTTGTGTTGTGGAAAACAAAATGCGGTTATTACTTCCTAAAATGATTTTCTGTTTGTTATTTATATCATGACTGGCAAAGGCATACACTCCCGTAAGACAAAAAGACGCTAGATTTAAAATCTCACCTCTGTGACAATAATATTTGATAAAGATAGCTTACCAGACAAGATAACATACGCCCAAATTTTATCTAACTATATTTTGCTGTGTGTAGTTGCTTGCGGTCAAATGCATTTGTCCCCCCGATAATGTGGAGGCACAAAACCACCACGTGGGTGGTATTTTGAATTAAAAACATGGGGCCACGGCTCTGGGAGTTTCGTGAATTTTGGGCCAGAGTATAGAAAAGGTTGGGAACCACTGTTCTATAGGGTTCAGCTTTGTCTGATGAAAACAATTTCAGCAATTGTTTTTTTTTTTAATTTCGAGTGTTTTAGAGGGAACACGTTATGATTTTTTTATGGTAGTTTTTAAGTATTTTTTTAAAAACAATTTCAGCAATAACTCGTTTACAATATTATCAACTTTGCTTATTTTCGATAGGATTCATCCTGGAGTGAGAATTAACATTTTCAGCAATTGTGCTCTGTACAGTGTTTACGAGAATTATTTAAGAACGGAAGGATGGACAGTTTTTGTTTTTATTTTAAAATTCGAAAGTGTTCACTGCTTATTGCACCGTGTCTTAAAATAACTAGAAATTAATCCATGATTATTCAATCATATAATATTTACAGGAATAGAAGTAGAGTAAGAAATTATGAACATGTCTAAAATAGATATAAAAAGGCATCAAAAGGAAATTATATTTTTTAAAAGCAAATATTGACAAAGTTATTCACTGTAATGATATATTGTTTACGTGAGTCCTTTTAAGTTATTAGTTTATAGATTTCTTTACAATTCTTGAAATAATCTCCAGAAAATTACAAAACATACAATTCTTCGTTTCTTGTTTGAAATATTGGAACACAAAACAGCACATTGATTAGCTCTTGAAACTCCAATTTATGTGTCATAGTTTGATTGCTTCTTAAATGTTTATCCTTTGAAAAGAATCTTTTTATTCTAATTATGCTACCGCATTTTCAAGTTTTTTGTAGTCGTCCCTGGGAGATCTAGTCGGTAAATTTATAGCAGAAAAAAGGTCATTAATATTTTTAACGTGTATAGATCAATATATGCAATAACAAAATATTTACTTTATTAAAATAGTGTTCAGCACATTAAACGTCGAACTTTATAGAAATACCTCTTTTTAAATAGTACCCAGTGCATGAATTGTAGAGCGATATAGAAATGCCTCTGTTAAAATAGCATTCAATACATTTATTGTAAAGCGATATAGAAATACTTCTGTTAAAATAGTGCTCAGTGCATGAATTGTAGAGCGATATAGAAATACATCTGTTAAAATAGCACTCAATGCATTTATTGTAAAGCGATATAGAAATATCACTGTTAAAATAGTACTCAGTGCGTGAATTGTAGGGCGATATATAAAAACCACTGTTAAAAAAGTACTCAATGCATTAATTGTAAAGCGATATAGAGATACCTCTGTTAAAATAATACTCAATGCATTTATTAATATTGTAAAGCTATATAGAAATACCTCTGTTAAAATAGTACTCAGTGCATGAATTGTAGGGCCATATATAAAATCCATTGTTAAAATAGTGCTCAATACATTTATTCATATTGTAAAGAGATAAAGAAATACCTCTGTTGAAATAGTGCTCAGTGCATGAATTGTACGGCGATAAAGAAATATCAATGTTAAAATAGTGCTCAATGCATTAACTGTAAAGCAATATAGAAATACCACTGTTAAAATAGTACCAAATGCATTATTAAAAGTAAGTCGATATGGAAAAATGTTAAAATAGCGCTCAATGCATTGATTGTAGAGCAATATAGAAATACCACTGTTAAAATAATACTCAATGCATTTATTCATATTGTAAAGCGATATAGAAATACCACTGTTAAAATAGTGCTCAATGCATTAATTGTAAAGCGATATAGAAATACCACTGTTAAAATAGTACTCAATGCATTTATTCATATTGTAAAGTGATATAGAAATACCACTGTAAAAATAGTACTCAATGTAAAGCAATATAAAAATACCACTGTTAAAATAGTGCTCAGTGCATGAATTGTAGAGCAATTAAAATTAATTGTAACAGCAGAATTTACAAAAAAAAACACTATGAAAGTTCCTATATGACTATGCAACAAACCACGATGTTTCACTTAGATAAAATCACAATTTTAAGAAATAAAGTAATCTGATTGGATAATAGAACTAAATTTAAAATCGATTTTAGTGATTAACCAATCAGATGATTAGAATACTAAAATCATCTTAAGTTAAGTTTTCGAGAATAAGGCCCATTATTTTGAACAAGTAAATGGAGATCTCCTATGTTAACTGAAGATAAAAGTGTATTTCTAGTTTCTTTGTATAGATGCCCGATATGTCCCATTATCAATTATCATATTTTGGGGCACTTAGTTTAGGAACCAGAATAAGAAGCGTTGTGTTTAATTTTCGGGTAAGATTGTTCACTGCCAACTACTCATGACATTTGCCTCATGAGTTGCGATTATAAAGAGTAACTATATATACTTCTAGTTCTATCGGATACAATCAATGACGGATTAAAAATAATAATAAAACCAGCTTTAATATGTCATTTCCAGATTAAAACGATGGTGTTTTCGGTGTTCTTTTTCGTCTCCTGTCTGAAATCAAATTGACAAAATAAATCAAAGGGAAACAAGAGATTTCGGAAAAAAAAGATCTCACTTGCCAAAGATTGTTCTTTGTGTTTATCGCACTAATTTTATTCAAACCCTACTTAGAATTGTTGGTCCCATGTCGCTTGCAGTACTAGAAATTTGAAGTGTGGGAGGGACTATTGACCCTTGCCTTTGGTGAAGAAGCAGATTATAGTTTAGTATAAGCTGTAAAATACAAGGGAGGTTACCAGATGACGAGTCACTGACATCAATTGTCAAAATTGATGAGTATGACATCTTCGGACAAGTATCTATTTCAGGACTTGAAAAGGCTTCGGAAATAATTTCTAGTCAGATGATGATTGCAGTGGCGTGGTGGCCGGGGGGCCTGGGGGCACGTGCCCCCCCCCCCCCCCACTCCCAGCGAATGGAAACCAGGGGGCGCCGACGTCGCAAGGGGGCACCAAAAGCCCTTCGAAGAAAAGTCGGTCGTTAATTATTTTCGAGCTTATTCTTTTAGTCCCAATACAACTCGGGCCCTCCCCCTTATTTTTGACCGAATAATGTCAGGACACTCTATAAAATTGCCGCTCGCGCCCTCGGCGCTCGCAGTGCCGTTCCATTTTAAACATGTTATATTTCAGAGTCCCCCCCCCCCCACATTTCTATAAATCCTGGATCCGCCCCCGTTATTGATATCCGTCGGTAAAGTTGAGCCGACCTACAGCAGACACAAACATACAAAAAAATACAAAAATATAGCGTCAAATAGCCTTCCTGCATTGTTTCAAATAGCTAAAGCCTTGAATTTTCCGAGGGTCTTGGTGTGAGTGTTTGTAATCACCCAAGAATTAAGCCTATTGAAAATAAGAGCAATTGAACAATATTTACTATGAATTATTGCCCTCGTTCTTGAATTGTTTGTGGACCCGATAGAGAGCTGATTTCTTGATGGATTTTGATGAAACTTGGTGTGAGTGTTTGTAATCAACCAAGGATAAAGCCTATTAAGTTGTGATAAATGAAGGGAGTGAGCCGAAATGTTACATTTCACTGCTTACAGTTATTCAAGGGAGACAACTATGAGGGTCTCTCATAGGTCCGCGCTCGCTATAAGCGTTCACTATGACAAATGGTAAAATTGTTTTTGTACTTCAAAATTAGGTCTTTCCGGTCTTCCTACGGACTGAATTAATTATTTTGGATCTTTGAATTTACTTCTGGGGTCCAAAGCCTAATTTCAATTTTAGAACAATGTAGAATTAACCCTCGTTTACTACAGTTAAAACGAAAACTTTAAGGACAATGAAGACAATAGTTTGAATGTTTGTAATCACCCAAGGATGAAGCCTATTAAGTTAATCCACTTGAAAAAAAATTATGTTAACAAAACCCGTGTGATATAAAAAATGTCACTCTCAGAATCTTTCATTTACTGATAACATTTACTTATTAAACCTAAAAAAAAATGTGTTTTGCGTTTCAGTATCGAATATTTTTATCGGGGCTGCAAGTGCCTGAAATATATCTAGATCGCACCTACAACAGTCTTAATTTTCCAAATTTTCAGTGCACAATGGCATTGCAACATCACAGAAATGTGTGGACCTTAATGGGAACTATGTCGAGAAAAAACGGTATCAAAATGTCTATGTATTCTTTTTTATGTTCACAACTTATTAATGAAACGCTTATTGTGGGCTATAATATAGGATATCGCCAGTTTGTAGAGGTTATTAATATGTCCCCAATGGCTATAATAGGGCCAGAATTGTTTGTATTAAACGGTTACATATTGACTGACTCGTGCGGCATCAATTTTACATTCTATAATATGGAATATGGTGCTCATATCGGCCAAGGTATCAGAATATATAAAATATTTCACCTAGCTTTCGATTTGCTAAAATAATTTCAGATAGAGAAATAGAAGAAAAGTCTTACAAGAGTTGTCTCCCAATAATTACAATATTCTCCATCTCGATCTTTTTTCAGCTCTTTTAGCTAGTCTAATCCATAATAACTCTCCCTCGAAATATAAGCCTTCAAATCCCCGTGTAGCCATCATTATGAGCGTTTGAAAGTAAAAAAAAATACGACTCGTCGTTTAGCAAGACTATGCCTTATATAGAAAACACATAATATGTATATTATACAGAAATGAAAGATAAATGTTTAAGAAGGGATATAATTGAAGGGGTTACTAGTATATTATTTTGTGCAGTTCTAGTACTTCTGAGAACTATTTACATATATTCAAGGCTCAAATCAACCCTCGAAAATGCTGAACATTTACATTCCCCTTTTCATTCACAATAAATATATATAAATATTGGTCAAGATTACAGAGGGCAAAATGTGGAGAAGTTTTGAAAAAGGTTTTAAGTTGCAAATATGTAACTTATAAATGTCGTAAAAGTAAGACTTTATTGTAGGTCCTTAAGTGTAAACAAATGAATTCTGGTTTCAGTTGTGGTCTAATACGCGGATGGATGGAAAGTTTCAAATCTTCTTTGTGGCATTCGCTACTGTACAAGAGTTCCTTTTCAGCTGGCTACTGTTAATTCGTATGTAGCTCAGGGAAAACTGGAGGAGGGAGGATGATTTCTATTATGGATAGTAACAGCAAGGTCGTAGGCCCAAGCCCCCAGAGTGATCTTCACACCCAGCCCCCTCCCCCAAGAAAATTCTTTTTGTTTTTCTTCAAGGTCAAACCTCAGACAACACCCACCCCATCCCTTTGAGTACGCGCCTGGATAGTGTGAACTGAAATATATCTGACTGCTATGTCTATGCCATATAATTGACGTAGGCCACAACTGTTCGTGATTTAATAGTCATCAAATAAGGATAGGTATATAAACATTGATTTAAGTAAAAGTAAAATTTATTCATCAGTAAATGCAATAGAAATAATATATTCTCATAAAATATCTTCGGTGGTTGTTTTATTCTTAGCTCGAAAATTCTGATCCTACCTACTTCATCAGACTTGAAATTTGCATGTGGCAAGTCAGAGCTTTCGAGCTTTATTGCATTGCTTAAGATAATTAACATACACGCATGTGTCGTCTGCGATAGCTATAATTATTAACAATGGCTATCAAGATTTCAATACTTAGGCGGTCCATTTACTTCACAATGAAGACACAGGCACCAGATTCTACGATATACGTTTTTCTTTTTTTACCAGAATCTGGTGCCTGTGAATGAAGATGGAAAACGAAATGTCTGGACTTCTGGTTCTTGATATATAATTGTGTTATAATCCAATTTATATACAGTTAGATCTCAAAATAAGGGTGAAAGTGGAGATGCTGAAATGGAAACTCTTAATTTGTACCATGAAAGGACACCCGAAATGTTTTATTGACCAATATCCAACATCCACTCTTCCCTTCCCCTGACCTTGGTGGTTATTTTTAAAAAGCTACATCTTGACAACATTACCAATTTGTACGGAATGAGCGTTTTGATTACATGATATATACCTCAATAGGTGATCTAGAAAATTAGGTTAAATCATCGAAGAATATGTTAAACAACACAATAGTTGCACAGCTTTCAAATTACGAAGGCACAGGTGATTTGAAAAACGTCCTATTGAAAAACATATATCAAGACTTAGTAATCTCACTGCTTTCATTTTTAATCAGCACTGTTTGGACGGTTTCCGTTTCATTTCTTTTCTTACAGATCAAGTCTTCTCGTTCTAATTGTTCTATATGGTTTACTTTATCATTTAAATGTACTTCTAGCACCGTATGGTTCTCTTTATCCTTTCTCTCTATAAACACACCACCAATTAATGCTACTATACATCCTAATAACACTATACCACCTGCAAAAAGTGAAAAACATCATGTGAAAATAAATTTGTTGGGTAGTTGGTTGGTAGATAGCAAATTAACGTTCGTGTCCAGCTGCTGATAACGCTAGATAGTAGTAGTAGTTAGATTTGGCAAAGAATCCCTTCCATACACCCATAAATCGACATCAGTTTTACCCGATCCACATAGTACTAATCAAAGCGTTCATGATGTAAGTTACTCAAATTACTCATATCAGGACACAGGTTGGCTGCAAAATTTATTCATTCACTTTTGAAGCCTAAATCTGTGTCCTGATTTACGATCATACACGCCATATGGTAACAGTTCATTGCAAAATGCAAATAGATTCACAATGAAATGAAGGTGACATGTAGATCATGCCTATTTTACCAGTAAAAAGAAACAAAATAACATGAATATATTATACATACCACCTAAATAGAAAGTGTACGATAGACAACCAGTTCTTACAACCAGTTCACCTGAAATAATTAGATAGGACATATTATGTATATCATTTAAAATTTCCCTTTACACTCCTTGTCATCTCAATTTAAAGGGCAGTGAATACCATTTTCGAGGGTCTTAAATCTAAAATTTCGTCCAATATTCAATCATTATACCATTGGCCGAGCCAATTTTCTCCTATTTGATATTCAGATAGGGTGTACAAAATTTTAAACAGGTTTTCTGATTCTTCAGGGACGCTTGTTATAGCTCGGAATTGCTATTCCAGTTACGTTACGAGTCTTTTTAGTCCACTTAGCGAAATTTGTTATCGTAAAAGGCCTGTAAAAGGCCGAGAAAAAAACCTGTAACCTGAATATTGATAAACGATTCAATATCTTACTTGATATAACAGGGACTGTGAGGTAAGCTAGTCCTGATGCCATTGCTAATATACCAAAACCTTGAGGAAGATATTTCAGTTCCAGGAATTCGACTGTTAGAGGACTGAGTAAAGTCGTGGCACCACCAGTATATAGACCAATAGCGGCACTATACATCATCTGATTCATCCATTTTGAGGAATATAATGGAAAGGTTAGGTGTAACGTGGCGGTTATTCCTAATAAAGATGCGTGTAATAACGACGTTTTGACGTGTCCAGCGATAAAACCAATCACAACTCTGGATATAAGGCTACATATTCCGTAACCAGTAAATAAGGCAGCAGCTTGGAATTTCGTTGATCCTTGCTCTTCAGCGTAAAGAGGTAGAAATATCATCATGACGGATTCTCCCGCTGACCAAGTATACATGCTGAAAAAGTAGCACATAAACCCAGCATTTCGCATGATATGCAGTGTATCAGTTAAAATGTCAATTTTTGTTTCCCTTGTTTTTGATTCTGCCACTTTTGATGTGTCTTTACTCTTCGAGAACGATGAAGGTCTTATCAACATAGCCAAAGCTGTGACATTGAACAGCACAGCTCCCAAAATCAGGAACATTCCATGAAGCAAATACCTTTCGATTATACTATGAATAATCAAAGGACCAATGAACATTCCCAATCCAATTCCTGATGCTGTTAATCCAGATGCTACTGCCCGTAGTCGATGGAAATACTCCCCGATGGCCACAAAGCTGACAACAAACACCAAACCCAGTCCAAAACATGAAATATAAAAAATTATTAAACAATTTATTAATACATGTAAAAAAAAATATTTAATGGAAAAAAGAAAAGCGAAAAACATTGTGCTGGTGACCTTAATGTTAAGTTATGAATTGTCTTGGTCATTCAGAGGCCATATGGTCAGAAAGATTGTGATTCTATCCTGTTCACTGACAGGGCGATATATCATGGTACAAAGGTCGCACTGTATGATCTTGACCCAAACCCGAACTTTAAATCGTTCTAAATCGTCATAAATTGGCAATATCTACCTGTAATAATACCATAGGATAGTATCAGAGACCAGACGGAGTTACTTAAAGATGCCATACTACAACCAAACAGCATCACAATCCCTGCAGTAATACCAGTATATCTACATCCCAACTTCTTGGTGATTATTCCTGATATTGGACCTTTAAAAAAATCACATGTTTAACATATAACTATGTTTATGAAATTTTAGCCGTTATATTAATAGTTTTCTCTAATTAGCATGTTTCTTAGTAAAACTGCTAGATTTCGCGTGTATATTGTCAGTTTTAATACATTTAAGATAAATCAAGTAAAGAGAAATTATGATTGAACATAAATTTGAAAACGCACATGTATCGTTAACTTCTTTTGAAGAGATTTACATTTTATAATACATTTTTAGAATAAATGTTGAAATAATATATGTGCTTCAAATCTTAAATGTGGAAATAAAACTTAAATTATCTATGACAAGTCGAAAGACTCTTTGTAATTTAAACCTTAAACTCTATTACGCCATTATGTTATAAGGTTTGCATACATTGATAAGAAATCATTGGTTATTTACGGTTCTTTTCCGAATGAAGTCAGTTTAAATATAATTGACTTTAATGGTTTTAGTTTATTTGTTTAAATCAACGTGACCTTTATACTAAATTAAATGAAATGAAATATAAAACTAGAACTGTACAGTTAACAGTACTGGTGCAGGGCGGATTACGACATACAGGTTCGACGGTGCGGCAATATTCGATTGCGCATGCACTGTACTAATAATTCAATGCGCGAGAATTGAATTTCAACAGGGTGATTGAGACTATGATTGCAGACATTCATATCAAATTTAAAAATATTTCAACAAGAAATAAGAAAGTTGGCAATGCGCATGTGCACTGGACAAATTATCTATTTCCATGAAATCACACAACAGTCTATACGTATGCATACCAAGTTTCATGCAATTCGGTTGAGAAATAAGAAAGTTGTTACAGCGCATGCTCACTACACAAATTCAATGTGTCCATGCAATTTCGAATCTGATTATACACATACATGCTAATTTTGAAGAAATTCTGATAAGAAATAAGTAAGTTGTCGATGCGCATGTGCACTACATTAATTTAATATGTCCATGATATTTCAAATCTTATTATACACATGCATGCCAATTTTGAATGAATTTGGTTCAGAAATAAGAAAGTTAGCGATGCGCATGCGCAAAACACAAATTCAATATCTCCATGATATTTCGAATCGGAATATACATATGCATACTAACTTTCATGAAATTCGGATAAGAAATAAGAAAGTTGGCGTCGCGCATGCGCACTACACAAATTTTATATGTCCATGATATTTCGAATCTGATTATACGCACACATGCAAATTTTGAAACAAATTGGATAAGAAATAAGAAAGATGATAATGCGCATGCGCAGTACTCAAATTTAACATTTCCCCTAGATTCTGAATCTGATTATACATGTACATACCAAATTTCGTAAAAATCGGATAACAAACAAAAAAGTTAGCATCGCGCATGCGCACAATACAAATTTTACGTTTTCCTTTAAATCACTATTCCAACGTGGAGGTATATGTTAAGTTTGAAGAAAATCGGATCATAAATAAGAAAGTGAGTCAATAAAGCAGTGGGCGTGGCTACAGGGTGCTTCAGTAAGTTAAATTTTCAGCATGCTGTAGTTTAGTCCATCCTAGACCTCCCTTTAATGCGTTAACCTAAGATAATTCATATCTAACAAAAATTGAGGTAGAGCCCCTTTAACTTTAACATGTCAAACTTACTGACTCTATTAATATTGACATTGTTTATAAACAGTCAATTAACCGACATACCTATTATTGCCCTATGTTCAAGTATACGATATGGAAATATGCAAGTTACATAGAAGTGTTGCACATTTTTGGAAACCTCTGAATCTCAGCATTATGGATCCGAAAAAATTATTGCTTTATCTATATCAGGGCCCTTGTAAAAACGCTTTAAAGATGCAAAATCACCTTTGAGTCACACCTCTAAAACAGAAAGCACGTGTCGGACATGAAAAACGAATACATCACGTGAAAGACCTTTTAAATAGGTCTAAGATCTGTAAATACCAACTTGATCTGAGGTCAAGTTCTTGAGATAGGAGCCTTCAAAATTTCAACAAAATCGCAACATTTTGTTAAATTGAATTCTGACATCGCCAAATCTTATATTAATTGAAACCCTTTAAAGGGTACATTAAAAATCAGCAAACATTGGGGTGTTATTCCAGTTAGGTTTTGCGTTACAGCACTGGCAATATGCAAAAAAAGCCATGTTTGGAGTCCTATAAAAGAGGTTTAAGTTGTCTGACCCTAAAGGTCACAAGGTCATCAGAAGGTCAAAGTCCCAAGGTATCATTATGTGCAATATGAAGGTCATCCAAGGTCAAGGTCATGTGATACAGGCCTCTAAACTTTAGAAAAAATCATTCCGTTATACAAAAAAGGCAAAATCGAAAATCGAAATTCGGCTTCCCATTTGTTGAAGACAAAGTTTCAATCTTTCGATTAACATCAAAATTGTGAAACTCAGATAACAAATAGATTCAGAATAGGAATTTTCGCAAAATGACTAAAAACAATATGGCGACCAAATTATAACTTTCGGTAAATATTTGTTGGGTCAAAACAGTTTGTAATAATTGCACTAACATTATTCATGCCTTATTTTTCTCATAACTCAGTTTTACCGGAAGCGATGTAACCGGAAGTGATATCATTGAAACCGGAAGTGATGCAAAAATTTTGAGTGTGAAGAATTATTTGCACTTGCCATAGGTCTACATCATATAAGTTTCATAATGATCCGTTAAAAATCAAACAAAAAATCATACTTCGATTAATTACGGCATGAAAAAGTGACGAACGATTTTCATATAATCGAATTTTTTCAAGTTCCATTGTTTGTCCTTTGTTACAAGGAATACGATGAAGGTACTTTGACCAAAATCGGTTGATAAATACGTTCTCTACAGTTCATTTTATGTTTGTTGCTCATGTCGCTTCATGTTGCGCATATCAATTTTGTTTTACATTTAACAGTTGATTAGCCACGAGTTAGAAAACGTCATGAAATCCGTTTTTTCATACATTTTACCATTTCCGAGAAATAGGCCGGGCCGGGGACGAAAAAAAAAAAAAAAAAAAAATAATCAATACGAAAACAAAGCAGGGCGTACGAAGTACGCCCTGCAATGAAATATATAAAATGAAATATAAGATGTCAATAGCGTCGGATACTTCGGTTCTAATTCTAAACTTTTGTTTTATCAAAGCGAAGAAGTGTTAGCTCCCTTTGAGTTGAATCAGCTGGTAACAGATGTTGGCCGGCACAAAGCAAAATATAAACAAAGGATTCATTAGAGGAAAAAATACATAGAATCTAACATTAAGAACCATTAATATAAATGAATTGAAAGAATATATTTCAGCGTATTGAATCCGATCTGACCAACATCGACTGACCATAATAATGACCATATAATTAAAGTATACATGTAGCCTATAGGTACGATAATTCTAAGACTAAGACCACAGCTAAACTAACCACCTAAACTAGAATACATCAAAGGCTTAAAAAAAAAAGAGATTCAATTTAACACAATAGCTTGATCAGTTGCTCTACTAGAGAGCATCCCAGTAATAATTTTACAAGAAAATTCAAACCCACCTGTTATTAACACTGTAGCATTATGTATAGAACCAATCCATGAAGCAGACGATAAATTCGTCTGCATTTCATCCAAAATGGCAGCCACGATGATACCGGTGCTGTGTACGACGACTCCGAGAAGAAAAACCAGCAAAAAACAAACTATTAATACTATCCATGCCCAACCACCGTCCGTATTCTTATTTTTATAATGTCCCAACATGTCGAGCCACTATCAATCCTTCATTCCGAATCATTTGATAAAACAAACAGACATTTTGAAGCGTTGAAGAAAGCTATAGTGTAACGTGTGTTCCTCACAAGATACTACACACTGTAAACAGAGTCATCAATTACACTGTAGCCATAAGTTGTACGAGGACATTTATATCAATCAATAGTTCACAGTATCGACAAATATCCAGTTGTATACAACTAAAGAATAGGCATATACCTTTGGTGGTAAAGTTCATTACGTGATAGATCATTTATTATCATGTTATCATAAGAAGGTCATTATTTCTTATAGTATTACTTATTATGCGAACGTTTAACTTACCTCATTATCCGTCTTGGTGTAGTGATGTTTGAATAGTAATATTTTAATATTACTGCACAGATGGGGTGTTAATCCATAATATCAACTGCCTTTTGTTATTCCTTACATCGCCTTTGATACCCAAGGTGCACATGACAGAGATGACATTCCATGTTAAAGGGGACCAGTCTTCATTTTTATTGGTTGATTTGGGTCTTGAATATACTTAAGTATCCTTCAGAGGCATTAGGAATGTACGAAAATTGCATATTTTCTTCAAATATATCTTAAATTAGACATTTCTCCTTCTATTTCTATAGATGACTTTTCTATATATTGCATAGTATCGCTAATGTGTAGTAGGGCATTATAACTTTCAAATGCTAATAATTATGGATGCACATGGATTTGAAGACTCAAATTTCAATGGTGAGTTGTGATAACCAGTACTAAATTGCTGAACTAAAAAAGTCCCCGTTTCTGAGACTTGGAAAAATCGACCCATGAAAATGAAGCCTGTGCCACTTTAAGAGATTAGCACACAGTCACAATTATACAGTTTGTAAGAATGATCTATCTTGCAGATTAGCTAGATTACCTAAATAATCTGATAAATACAGAAAACTATGTTCATACAATGATTAAAAAAAGCTTATTCAAATTTTAAGTGTTTTTCAATATTAACCTGTAATTGTATGGAAAATTACATAGTTTTATGGGTTTATTTGATTCTGTTTGTATACTTTGAACACCGTTGATGAATATATACTCTTATTGACCAAGTTTCAGAACTTATTTTTTTTTTCATTTTAAGTGGTGGTATCGCTTTAACAATTCGGTGGTCACTATTTAGCTCTCCACCATTTAGTTCCTAGAAACGCCACTAATGGTCTTGTATGATGCCTTCAGTGGTTTATCTATGCCTCTAGGGAAACAAGAAGGATTTGAGGATTGGCTAAAACAAAACTGATAGTCCATGTTCACTAAAACAATACGAGGATGATTTGGGGTTTGATCCATTATTTAGAACAATGCATTTTTAATCATTTTGGAGTGTTCTTTTGATGAAATACAATATTTCGCTCTTCTTTTCTCTCTCAATGATTTGCTTTTCATTGATATTG
This sequence comes from Lottia scabra, assembly GCA_029955415.1. Taxonomy (NCBI): domain Eukaryota; kingdom Metazoa; phylum Mollusca; class Gastropoda; family Lottiidae; genus Lottia; species Lottia scabra. The sequence goes on along the minus strand of JARJEI010000006.1, from coordinate 7,049,403 downwards.
TACGGGTGAGTATTTTATGTGTTGAGTGAAAATTTATAGAACGTCCTTTGTAAGGATTGGAATTTTCCAGTGCGGACTTGAAGGGACCCCCTCCTCTCCCCTTTTTTTACCCCACTTGACCCCAACTGTTTGTTGGATATGAAAAGAAGCAACCTACCGAAGGGAACTGAAGGCTGGCCTATGCTGTCTGTTTACCCTTCACTAACAGGATCATCAATATTGCTTCCTCATCGTCATCAAAACCATAATTTGTTTTTATAAAATACCACCAATATTCACATCTGGGAGACAGCAAAAAGAATGCTGATCCATATTTAAGTGATGATGGCCTATCAATTTTTCCCTGATTTACCAAGGAGTAAAATTGACACAAATTTCTGCATTTAAAAAAAAACTAAGATTTACAAGAAATTTATTAAAGACACGACCATTATTCCATAATTTGATCAAATGTTCTGTGGCTGGCAATGGTATCATCTGACAGTAATTCGTTGCAGGTAATGTATAGATGCTGAGAAAAATATTTGAGAAAGCATATCAATTGCGCGAGAGAACGTCAATGACGAGGAATCTACTTCTTTTTTGGAACCTTTTCAGGATGCTCGAGCATTTCTCTTTGGACACATCGTTTGTAACAGCCATTAGCAATCTTCCAACATGGCCATTCACATTTATAATAATCTTCATCGCCGTCTATATCACCACAGTGGTTGTCTCTAATACACTGGTTTAATGTACGGTGACACCGATCATCACAGTCCTCAAACTGACTAGCAGCTACACCAATCATTACAACCATTAAACATAATACTAGTTTGATTTCCTGAAATCATACATCACTCAATTTGGATATCAAAATAGATTAAAGAAGTTTCCTAGCCTATTTAAGTGTATGAGGGACACTTGTCCTGTGAAATCTTTCAGGAATAACAGGAACCACCCCAGCGGAATTTTGAATGTATCCAATAGAAAGTAGAAGTGTCACCCATACACATAAAAAGTCTAGAAAACCTCTTTACAATCTCTTTGTTGCTAGATAATTTCTTTTTTGTGGCCTAAAATCTGACGGACTATGTCCAATTAAGAGCATACATGTATTTCGAATAATGAAATATAAATTTTACAAGTACGCATGCATATAATAATATGTTTTTATAAATATGCCAAACAAATATTAGATTAATGTATTTTCTAAAAAAGGTCACTAAATTGCCAGTAGGTTCAGTTATTCAGGTAGGATGAGCATACCCGGCCTCACTAGCGATACCTATCAACGTTCTTATCTTTACTAATTTATATTATTAAGTTAAAGGAAATGTTGAATATTTTCGGGCGTCGATTTGGGCCTTGAATAAATGTTTAAAGGGGTACTAGAACTACACAAAAATCGCTTAAAAAACATTACACAGATGTTTTGTAAACACTGATATCATTGTTTTTAATACGTTTATATATACATGTATACATTATGCATGGTCATGATAGTCGATGCATTAAAACATTGTTTTTTAACCTAATTACTAATAGGTCAAGGTATACGATTTCAATCGATCGTTTTTAATTCAAAGATATGCATGGCATATTATGATATTATGAATAAAATTAATAAAACTTACCATGTTTTTAACTAACGATTACCAAACTCCAGTTCTTCGTTGTATTGTTATTGAAAATTACTACCATTGCTAGCTTTATATATACTCACAGGGAAGTGGAAACGTAAATTCATTTCCTGTTATTTTGAAATTATCACAGCATATTTCTGGTTGTCTGGTGTAATTGTGATAGGATATAGGATTGTAATCAAGGAAAGGTTAGCACGGTGAGTATGTAGGAGTAGAAATATTCAGATATTAATCTCAAATAAAGGGCTTCAACCCTGCATTTCATGAATATATTCTTTCAGCATTAATACAATGACATAATGCATGTTCCTTGTTTTAGGCAAACACAAATAATCTAATCCCGCAAATTATGTGCTTTAACTGCAGATAAAGCTCAATTTCAACCATCAATGGCATTCATCCCCCCCCCCCCCCCTCTCCTTTCCATATATAGAATTTCACAAGCACGGCAAATCTGACCCTATCCAGTTCCTCAGACGATCCAAAAATGGAATGACATTGTGTCTTGTCCTATGCAAAGTGTCGATAACACATCCGTATATCACTTCTCAAAAACTGGATATTGCCCAGTTTGCCGCGATACCATGTTCCTTGCATAACGGTATACGATCTGTATGTCTTTGACATTCTTTGACACTTATGGAGATCCGAGTTTATCATTCTTTTTCATCTTTCAGCTCCATGGTGGTTATTTATCTCAGTTTATGCTTGTATGGCTTTGCAAAATTAAACTTCGAAAAGATTGCACCCTCCTTTCCCTTTCCAGTGTCAATGAGATAGGAAGAGATCGCTCTTTTTTTTAGTCTCACAAATCTTGCGATCTGATCTTGCTATTTGTTATTAAGCACAACTTTTTTTAAACATTTTATTGGATTTATAACAATAACAATAACATTTTTATGCAACGAATAACATTTTTTTTTTTTTTTTTTTTTTTTTTGATTTTTTGATGTTCATTACTTTGATTATAATTATATCCTCGTTCTTTTCTTTCATTGCAGGATCTGGTTCACTTCTTTCATTAAAGATTGTCGCTCGTATCTTAGTTTATAGGTTCTCTTTCCTTTTTTTTTTCTTTTTTTTTTTTTTTGTTAAAGAACATTTCTTTGGTTATAAGTTTTGGTTCCTTTCTTTCATTAAAAATTGTGGCCCGTATCTTTGATTATAGTTTCTCTTTCCTTTTTTTTTTTCTTTTTTTTCTGGTTAAAGAAACTGGTTCATTTCTTTGGTTATAGATTCTTGTTCTTTTCGTTCATTACAGGCTCACCCTCACTGTTTTCATTAAAGATTGTGGCTCATATCTTTGATTGTAGGTTCTCTTTTCTTTCTTTTTCTTTTTTTTTTGTTATAGAAACTGGTTCATTTCTTTGGCTATATATTTAGTTTCTTTCCTTTGGTTTTATTATCTTGTTCCATTCCTTTGGTTATAGAATCTTGTTCCATTCCTTTGGTTATAGAATCTTGATCCATTCCTTTGGTTTTAGAATCTTGTTCCATTCCTTTGGTTATACAATCTTGTTTCATTCCTTTGGTTTTAGAATCTTGTTCCATTCCTTTGGTTATAGAATCTTGTTCCATTCCTTTGGTTTTAGAATCTTGTTCCTTTCCTTTGGTTTTAGAATCTTGTTCCATTCCTTTGGTTTTAGAATCTTGTTCCATTCCTTTGGTTATAGAATCTTGATCCATTCCTTTGGTTTTAGAATCTTGATCCATTCCTTTGGTTTTAGAATCTTGTTCCATTCCTTTGGTTATACAATCTTGTTCCTTTCCTTTGGTTTTAGAATCTTGTTTCATTCCTTTGGTTTTATTATCTTGTTTCATACCTTTGGTTATAGAATCTTGTTCCATTCCTTTGGTTTTAGAATCTTGTTCCTTTTCTTTGGTTATAGAATCTTGTTCCTTTCCTTTGGTTTTAGAATCTTGTTCCATTCCTTTGGTTATAGAATCTTGTTCCATTCCTTTGGTTATAGAATCTTGTTCTTTGCTTTGGTTATAGAATCTTGTTCCATTCCTTTGGTTATAGAATCTTGTTCTTTGCTTTGGTTATAGAATCTTGTTCCATTCCTTTGGTTATAGAATCTTGTTCCATTCCTTTGGTTATAGAATCTTGTTCCATTCCTTTGGTTTTAGAATCTTGTTCTTTGCTTTGGTTATAGAATCTTGTTCCTTTCCTTTGGTTATAGAATCTTGTTCCATTCCTTTGGTTATAGAATCTTGTTCCATTCCTTTGGTTTTAGAATCTTGTTCTTTGCTTTGGTTATAGAATCTTGTTCCATTCCTTTGGTTATAGAATCTTGTTCCATTCCTTTGGTTATAGAATCTTGTTCCATTCCTTTGGTTTTAGAATCTTGTTCTTTGCTTTGGTTATAGAATCTTGTTCCATTCCTTTGGTTATAGAATCTTGTTCCATTCCTTTGGTTATAGAATCTTGTTCCATTCCTTTGGTTTTAGAATCTTGTTCCTTGCTTTGGTTTCAGAATCTTGTTCCTTTTCTTTGGTTATATAATCTGGTTCGTTTCTTTGGTTATAGATTCTGTTTTTGTTTTAGAATCTGGTTAATTTTTTTGGTTTTAGAATCTTGTTCTTTGCTTTGGTTTTAGAATCTTGTTCCTTTTCTTTGGTTATAGAAACTGGCCCATTTATTTGGTTACAGATTATTTTCTATCTATAGTTAATTCTTTTTTAATATAGACGATCCGTTTTTTTCTGTATGATTACTTCTATATCTGTTATGTATAGACAATCCAATTTTTTTTCTCTCTCTACTTTTTCGTTTCTTTTTTTTTTAGATCAAAAGACGATCCGGTTTTCTTCCAATGGTTATTCATTTTTTTTTTTTTTTTTTTTTTTCATTTTTCATTTTTCAGGTTCTATACATGCTCCGGTTCTTTTCTTGGACAATTATTTTGATATTAGAATGTTTTCAGGATTGTTTTATATCATATACATAAAGTATGCATCAGAATTCAATAAAGAAAGTCACAAACTATTGTTAGCCAGGGTGGCATCAGGTATTTGAGAACAGCGAGTATCCTTGCCTCTCGAAAAGATATAACTATTCAAATAATGCTCACTATTGTTTTTAATTTTTTTTTAAGTATTTCTTTATCTTTGTGATTTTTTTATTAATTATTTTTCTAAAACTATTTTGGATCGATTGGATTCTATTTCCTACAAGTTTATTTGAAATCGTTTTAGTATCAGATTATACAGAGATAAGCATGACATTTCAATCCAATTATTATAATAGTTATATATCATGATTATGATCAGTACAGGCATTCAATTTACTAATCAAACCGGAAATATATCAGTTGCCATCTCTTAACAAATTTTGACCTCTCAGTACTAGTGCTTGGCGAAAAACTACTAGTGCTTGGCGAAAAACTAGAAAATATATTATTTAGGTGAAATTGTAAATTAAATGTATAGTGCTTGGCAAAAAATTAGGACATAAAGTTTTAAGAGAATATTTCAATTTGAATAAATGATGCTTAGCAAAAAAAAACTAGGACATAACGTTTTTAGATAATATTTGAATAAATATAAATAATGCTTGACAAAAACCCAGGAAACGGTTTTGGTTAATATTGAAATTTACATAAAAATGCTTGGCGAAATGTTGAGACATAAAGTTTGAAGACAATATTTGAAAAAAAAAAAATAATGCTTAACGAAAACCCTGGAAACGGTTTAGGTTAATGTTGAAATTTACGTTAAAATGCTTGGCGAAATGTTGAGACATAAAGTTTTAAGAGAATGTTTGAATTTGAATAAATGATGCTTAGCAAAATAAACTAGGACATAACGTTTTTAGATTAATGTTGAAATTTACGTTAAAATGCTTGGCGAAATGTTGAGACATAAAGTTTTAAGAGAATGTTTGAATTTGAATAAATGATGCTTAGCAAAAAAAACTAGGACATAACGTTTTTAGATAATATTTGAATAAAAATAAATAATGCTTGACAAAAACCCAGGAAACGGTTTTGGTTAATATTGAAATTTACATAAAAATGCTTGGCGAAATGTTGAGACATAAAGTTTTAAGATAATATTTGAATTTAAATAAATAGTGCTTAGCGAAAACCATGGAAACGGTTTTGGTTAATGTTGAAATTTACGTTAAAATGCTTAGCGAAATGTTGAGACATAAAGTTTTAAGAGAATGTTTGAATTTGAATAAATGATGCTTAGCAAAATAAACTAGGACATAACGTTTTTAGATTAATGTTGAAATTTACGTTAAAATGCTTGGCGAAATGTTGAGACATAAAGTTTTAAGAGAATGTTTGAATTTGAATAAATGATGCTTAGCAAAAAAAAAACTAGGACATAACGTTTTTAGATAATATTTGAATAAAAATAAATAATGCTTGACAAAAACCCAGGAAACGGTTTTGGTTAATATTTAAATTAACATAAAAATACTTGGCGAAATGTTGAGACATAAAGTTTTAAGATAATATTTGAATAAAAATAAATAATGCTTAACGAAAATCGAGGAAACAGTTTAGGTTAATGTTGAAATTTACATAAAAATGCTTGGCGAAATGTTGAGACATAAAGTTTTAAGACAATATTTGAATAAAAATAAATAATGCTTGACAAAAACCCAGGAAACGGCTTAGGTTAATGTTGAAATTTACATTAAAATGCTTGGCGAAATGTTGAGACATAAAGTTTTAAGAGAATATTTGAATTTGAATAAATGATGCTTAGCAAAAAAATAGGACATAACGTTTTTAGATAATATTTGAATAAAAATAAATAATGCTTGACAAAAACCCAGGAAATGGTTTTGGTTAATATTGAAATTTACATAAAAATGCTTGGCGAAATGTTGAGACATACAGTTTTTAGATAATATTTGAATAAAAATAAATAATGCTTGACAAAAACCCAGGAAACGGTTTTGGTTAATATTGAAATTTACATAAAAATGCTTGGCGAAATGTTGAGACATAAAGTTTGTAGAGAATATAAAAATTTACATAAAAATAATGCTTGGCGAAATAGCAAGACATAATACTTTGAGTAAATTTTGAAATATATATAAATAATGCTTGGCGAAAAACTAGGAACAGGTATTCTAGAAGGGCATCTAAATCAATAAAGTGTTACACCATCTGATGACCAAATGTAAAATTTTGATAGCAATGCATAATCCAAATGTGGTAATATGCTGAGTAACAGTTTTATCCAAACCTAATTAATTATGAAAAAAGGGACAGAAAAAAACCCAAAAAACATCAGACCCCTCACCATCCCCCCCCCCCCCCCCCAAAAAAAAATTCCAAAATGACTAGAAAAGTAGTTTAAATTACGCTGAGTGATATATCTACTCCAAATTGATTATGAAAAAAAACAACAGCCAAAAAAAAACCCAAAAAACCCTAATCTCCCCAAAAATTCCAAAATGATTAGAAAAGTAGTTTAAATTACGCTGAGTGATATATCTACTCCAAATTGATTATGAAAAAAAAAAAAAAAAAAACAACAGCCAAAGAAAAAAAAAACAACACGTCCCCACCCCCCCCCCCCCCCCCCCCCCCCCACACGGAGTGATAGTTTTAGTTATATCTACTCCAAATTGATATTGAAAAAAGTACAGCCAAAAAAAAAAAAAAAACAATATCCTCAAAAAAAATCCCAAAATGATTAGAAAAGTAGTTTAAATTACGCTGAGTGATAGTTTTATCCACTCCAAATTGATTATGATATATAACAGCCCAAAAACCCCAAAATAACACAACCCCCTCCCCCATCCCCCCACAACAAGGAGTGATAGTTTTAGTTTTATCTACTCCAAATTGATTATGAAAAAAACAACAGCCTAAAAAAAAAAAAAACAACATCCTCAAAAAAATTCCAAAATGATTAAAAAAGTAGTTTAAATTACGCTGAGTGATAGTTTTATCCACTCCAAATTGATTATGATAATATATAACAGCCCAAAAACCCCAAAATAACACAACCCCCTCCCCCTTCCCCCCACAACAAGGAGTGATAGTTTTAGTTTTATCTACTCCAAATTGATTATGAAAAGAAACAACAGCCAAAAGAAAAAAAAAACCAACCCCTCAAAAAAATTCCAAAATGATTAAAAAAAATACTTTAAATTACGCTGCGTGATAGTTTTATCTACTCCAAATTGATTATGAAAAAAAACAACAGCCAAAAAAAAAAAACCCCAAAAAAAACAACCCCCTAAAAAAAAAATCCAAAATAATTAGAAAAGTAGTTTAAATTACGCTGAGTAATAGTTTTATCCACTCCAAATTGATTATGAAAAAAGAATACGGCAAAAAAAAACAAAAAAAAAAAACCCTTCACCACCCACCTTAATTCTACCTAAAAAAAAAACACCCCCTATCCCTACAACCCCTCCCCCAAAAAATTTCAAAATTATTAAGTGAATAGTTTAAACTACGTTTAAATTAGACTAATGTTAATTTTGATGCCAAGACTAATAATAATTTAGATGCCAAGTTTAAAGATAATTCTAATGCCAATTATAATAATTTAGATACCAAGACTAATAATAATTTTGATGCCAAGACTAATGATTTATATGCCAAGACTAATGATTTAGATGCCAAGACTAATGATTATTTAGATGCCAAGTTTAAAGATAATTCTAATGCCAATTATAATAATTTAGATACCAAGACTAATAATAATTTTGATGCCAAGACTAATGATTTATATGCCAAGACTAATGATTTAGATGCCAAGACTAATGATTTATATGCCAAGACTAATGATTTAGATGCCAAGAGTAATGTTAATGTTGATGCCAAGACTAATAATTAAGATGCCAAGTTTAAAGATAATTTTATGCAAATTATAATGATTTAGATACCAAGACTAATAATTTAGATGCCAAGACTAATAATTTTGATGCAAAGATTAATAATTTAGATGCAAAGACTAATAACATAGATGCCAAGACTAATAATTTTGATGCCAAGACTAATAATTTAGATGCAAAGACTACTAATTTAGATACCAAGACTAATGATAATTTTGACTAATAATTTAAATGTCAAGACTAATAATTTTGATGCCAAGACTAATAATTTAGATGCAAAGACTAATAACATATATGCCAAGACTAATAATTTTAATACCAAGCAAGACTAATAATTTTAATACCAAGACTAATAATTTAAATGTCAAGACTAATAATTTTGATGCCAAGACTAATAATTTAGATGCAAAGACTACTAATTTGTATGCCAAGACTAATGATAATTTTGATGCTAAGTTTGAAGATAATGTTAATGCTAATTATAATGATTTAGATAACAAGACTAATGATTTTAATGCCAAGATTAATAATTTAGATGCCAAGACTAATAATTTAGATGCAAAGACTAATAATTTTGATGCCAAAACTAATAACATAGATGCCATGATTAATAATTTTAATGCCAAGACTAATGATTTAGATGCCAAGACTAATAATAATTTTGTTGCCAAGTTAAAAGATTATTTCGATGCCAAGACTAATAATTTAGATGCAAAGACTAATAACATAGATGCCAAGACTAATAATTTTGATGCCAAGACTAATTATTTAGATGCCAAGACTAATGATTTAGATGCCAAGACTAATAACATAGATGCCAAGACTAATAATTCAGATGCCAAGACTAATAATTAAGATGCCAAGTTTAAAGATAATTTTATGCCAATTATAATGATTTAGATACCAAGACTAATAATTTAGATGCCAAGATTAACAAATTAGATGCCAAGATTAACAATTTAGATGCCGAAACTAATTATTTCGATGCCAAGACTAATAATTTAGATGCCAAACTAATGATTAAAATACCAAGACTTATGATAATTTTAATGCCAAGTTTGAAGATAATGTTAATGCCAAGATTAATAATTTAGATGCCAAGACTAACAATTTAGATGCCAAAACTAATTATTTAGATGCCAAGTCTAAAGATAATTTTAATGCCAAGATTAATAATTAAGATACCAAGACTAATGATAATTTTGACTAATTATTTAGATGCCAAGACTAATAATTTAAATGTCAAGACTAATAATTTTGATGCCAAGACTAATAATTTAGATGCCAAGACTAATAATTTTAATACCAAGACTAATAATTTAGATGCCAAGACTAATAATTTAGATGCCAAGACTAATAATTTAGATGCCAAGACTAATAATTTTGATGACAAGACTAATAATTTAGATGCCAAACTAATAATTAAGATACTAAGACTAATGATGATTTTGATGCCAAGACTAATGATAATTTTGATGCCAAGTTTAATAATTTTGATGCCAAGATTAATGATAATTTTGATGCCAAGTTTAATAATTTTGATGCCAAGACTAATGATAATTTTGATGCCAAGTTTAATAATTTAGATGCCAAGACTAATAATTTAGATGCCAAGACTAATAATTTAGATGCCAAGACTAAAGATAATTTTGATGCCAAGACTAATAATTAAGATACTAAGACTAATGATAATTTTGATGCCAAGACTAATGATAATTTTGATGCCAAGTTTAATAATTTAGATGCCAAGACTAATGATGTGTTTGATGCCAAGTTTAAAGATGATTTTAATACCAAGATTTATAATTTAGATGCCAAGAATAACAATTTTGATGCCAAAACTAATTCTTTAAATGCCAAGACTAGTAATTCAGATGCCAAGACTAATAATATAGATGCCAAAACTAATAATTTCGATGGCAAGGCTAATAAGTTGATGCAAGGACTAATTTCTATACATAGACTAATACTTTACATGCCATGATTATCAATTTGGATGTCAAACTAATAATCTAGATCCCAAAACTAATCATTTAGAAGCCATAACTGATAATCCAGATGGCAAGACTAATAATATTGATGCCTAGACCTATAATGTGGATGCCAATAGTAATAATTGAAATGCCAGGACTAACAATTTAGTTGCCAAGAGTTTAGATGCCAGGTCAAATAATTTTGATTCCAAATTTAAAATTTATAATTTACCAGGTGTTTTTAAAAGATGTTTGTCATTTCTCTTAAATACTGATGAAATGTGTTTAACAATCCTGAAAACATTTTTTGAGGGACTGAAGACGTTTATGGATTCCGAGGACATAACCGATGCAGGTACACTTTTCTTTTTTTGAAGATCTATCAGCGCTGGAATCTGCAGGAAGTGAATTCCTCTTTAGGTATCGTTTTTTCTTTGGTACTTGGTTTTTATCAATAGTGGTAGTTGGTTTACTGTTTATATCTGTGGATGAAGTCTGCGGTGAGCTAGCCAAACACTCCTTTGTAAACTCCATCTTTTGGGACTTTATTTTCCATTCTTTACTGGGCGTTTCATGTACATGTATATTCCTTTGTGCAGAGCCAAGATTTTGTGTTATAGGAGCCTCAACTACAGGAGTTTCTCTTTTCATTTCCGTCACAATTGGTGATTGTATAGTTTGGTTCCTAAATGTGATGTTAGTATCCTCTTTGTTGGCTGAAGCTTGTGAAACTTTTTCAGAGGTAGAAGGATATTTTGTCTTTCTTTGTTTACCTTCTTTTCTCCTCATTCCTTCATATTGATCTCGTCCAGCATCTACTATCTTCGTATCATGAGATGTTGAAGGCAATCCACTGCTCTTACTACGGATCTCGTTCTCTTTCATCTGTTGACTGTTAGATATGTAAGAGTTTCTATTCTCCGATGCTTTTGGGTTCTGAATCGTTATATCACTATGTTCTGTGGAATACCGTCTTGTTGGATCGTTTTCACGTTTATGGGTACTACTACTAGCCCTGGCCTTGTTAGTCCCATCTACCAAATTTCTTTTTGCCTGACCATTCTCAACTTTCTGGATACCATTCGATGGCTTCTGTGTTGTATTTCTATGTTCAACAGAATGGTTGAAGGTACGATCGATTGGATCAGCTTGGTAGCCCTGTGCCTTGGTTGTATACTCTGTTTCTTTTCCTGTGGGTTCTTTTCTTTCGAACTTTTCTTTATTAAATGAAACCTCTTTGTTAATTTCGCCTCGGTGATCCTGCTTGTCAGTTGCTCTGCTGCTATCCTTGAATATTGCGGACATTTGAATGTCTTTTCCTCGACCACGGTTTTCATCACTAAGTCTCGCATCATTTTGATGGAAATGCGAGTCCATATTATCCACTGCGATGTGAGTCTTCTCTGATTCGTCATATTGAACTCTTCTAGCATCTACTATCTTCATATCATGAGATGTTGAAGGCAATCCACTGCTCTTACTAAGGATCTCCTTCTCTTTAATCTGTTGATTGTTAGAGTTTCTATTCTCCGATGCTTTGGGGTTCTGAATCGTTATATCACTATGTTCTGTGAAAAACCGTCTGGTTGGATCGTTTTCACGTTTAGGGGTACTACTACTAGGTCTCACCTTGTTTACCAAATTTCTTTTTGCCCGACCATTCTCAACGTTATAGTTATCTATATTCTGACTATTCATAAATGGTGGCTTCTGTGTTGTATTTCTATGTTCAACAGTATGTTTAAAGGCACGATCAGTTGATTTAGCTTGGTAGCTCTGTGCCCTAGTTGTATATACTGTTTCTTTTACTGTGGCTTTTTTTCTTTTGAACTTTTCTTTATTAAATGAATCATCTTTGTTAACGGCGCCTTGGTGATCCTGCTTGTCAGCTGCGCTGCTGCTATCCTTGGTTATTGTGGACATTTGAAAGTCTTTTCTTCGACCACGGTTTCCATCACCAAGACTCACAATTTTTTTTTGGAAATGCGAGTCCCTATCATTCATTGCGATCTTCTTCGATTCTTTAACAACCTCGCCCTGGTGACTAGTTTGGGGAACTTTCTCTGTCTCTGTATCATTAGATGTATGCTTTTCAGCATGTTGGTGATCTTTCTTTTTACTAGTAACAAAAGATGATTTCTGCGTCTTCATTCCATGTTCAACAACTGCGTTTGCGGTTGTATCTTTAATTTCGGATTGATAATTCTTTGTGGTATATTTGGCATCCCAAGAGATATCTTGACTAGCACTCGTTTTATCATCTGATGTAGATGTTGGTGCCTTTGGCTTGCTGATTTCATCGGTGATATCTTCTCTGGGGATTTCCTGCTTCTCAGCTTCAAGAGAGCCTTTGATTTCTTTATCTACCAAAGATTCTTTTATCATGTCTGTATCCTGCTCTTTAGCTACATCTTTTGGTTGATGGTCTTTTTGTTTAGTTGCAGCATTATTAGCTTTTTTCTTGTTCGCATTGTAACGTTCACATTTTTTCTTCCATTTTTCATCTTTCAGGAGAAGTAAAGACTCCGTTGAAGGCTGATCTAACTCGTACGGCTTTAGTAATTCAGCAGCAGTTTGCAAGACATAATCATTAGTATGGGGATTAACATCCTTCCTGTATTTAACAGGCTTTTTTTCCTTGCTTTTTTCCATTAATTTTTTATCTCTTTCATACATGTCTTTAAAGACTAGACATCCTCTGGGGATTACTCGATCGTTCAAATTATCCTGGGAATTTATCAATTTTCCGGAAAACAATTCAACCTTATTTTCATGTGTGTCTTTGGTTTTCACGATTTGATCAGCAGATTTGCTTTGATTGTCTTTCTCGTTTTTACTCGAAACAGCACCCTCAGTTTTGCTATGTTCTTTCACAACCGGATCACTGTGCCGTTTCCCAGCTTTCTTCTTGCCAGCAGAAGCTTTACTCTGATCAACAGATTTTTTGGAATTGTCATCCTGGATGGTCACACGTTGGCTTTGCTTTTTAATAACGCCTTCCTTTTTACTATGTTCTGCAGTAACATGTTTAGATTTCACAACTGGATCACTGTGGCGCTTGTCAACCTTCTCCTTGCTAGCAGATATTGGAGAGGTAACTTTATCATGATCCACAGATTTACTAGTAGTGTCATCCTGGATGGTCACACGTTGGCTTTTCTTTATAGTAACGCCTTCCTTTTTACTATGTTTTTCAGTAACATGTTTAAATTTCTCAACCGAATCACTGTGGCGTCTATCAGCTTGCTCCTTGTTAGCATATTTTGGAGAGGTAACTTTATCATGATCCACAGATTTACTAGGAGTGTCATCCTGGATGGTCACACGTTGGCTTTGCTTTTTGGTAACGCCTTCCTTTTTACTATGTTTTTCAGTAACATGTTTAGATTTCACAACCGGATCACTGTGGCGTTTATCAGCTTGCTCCTTGCTAGCAGATATTGGAGAGGTAACTTTATAATGATCCGCAGATTTACTAGGAGTGCCATCCTGGATGGTCACACGTTGGCTTTGCTTTTTGGTAACGCCTTCCTTTTTCCTATGTTCTTCAGTAACATGTTGAGATTTCATAACCGGATCACTGTGGCGCTTATCAACCTTCTCCTTGCTAGCAGATATTGGAGAGGTAACTTTATCATGATTCACAGATTTACTAGGAGTGTCATCCTGGATGGCCACACGTTGGCTTTGCTTTATGGTAACGCCTTCCTTTTTCCTATGTTCTTCAACATGTTTAGATTTTACAACCGGATCACTGTGGCGCTTATCAACCTTCTCCTTGCTGGCAGATATTGGAGAGGTAACTTTATCATGATCCGCAGAATTACTAAGAGTGTCATCCTGGATGGTCACAGGTTGGCTTTGCTTTTTGGTAACGCCTTCCCTTTTACTATGTTCTTCAGTAACACGTTTAGATTTCACAACCGGATCACTCTGGCGTTTATCAGCTTGCACCTTGCTAGCAGATATTGGAGAGGTAACTTTATCATGATCCACAGATTTACTAGTAGTGTCATCCTGGATGGTCACACGTTGGCTTTTCTTTATAGTAACGCCTTCCTTTTTACTATGTTTTTCAGTAACATGTTTAGATCTTACAACCGGATCACTGTGGCGCTTATCAACCTTCTCCTTGCTAGCAGATATTGGAGAGGTAACTTTATCATGATCCACAGATTTACTAGTAGTGTCATCCTGGATGGTCACACGTTGGCTTTTCTTTATAGTAACGCCTTCCTTTTTACTATGTTTTTCAGTAACATGTTTAGATCTTACAACCGGATCACTGTGGCGCTTATCAACCTTCTCCTTGCTAGCAGATATTGGAGAGGTAACTTTATCATGATCCACAGATTTACTAGGAGTGTCATCCTGGATGGTCACAGGTTGGCTTTGCTTTATGGTAACGCCTTCCTTTTTACTATGTTTTTCAGTAACATGTTTAGATTTCTCAACCGGATCACTGTGGCGTCTATCAGCTTGCTCCTTGTTAGCAGATTTTGGAGAGGTAACTTTATTATGATCCACAGATTTACTAGGAGTGTCATCCTGGATGGTCACACGTTGGCTTTGCTTTTTAATAACGCCTTCCTTTTTACTATGTTTTTCAGTAACATGTTTAGATTTCACAACCGGATCACTGTGGCGCTTATCAACCTTCTCCTTGCTAGCAGATATTGGAGAGGTAACTTTATCATGATCCATAGATTTACTAGGAGTGTCATCCTGGATGGCCACACGTTGGCTTTGCTTTATGGTAACGCCTTCCTTTTTCCTATGTTCATCAGTAACATGTTTAGATTTTACAACCGGATCACTGTGGCGCTTATCAACCTTCTCCTTGCTGGCAGATATTGGAGAGGTAACTTTATCATGATCCGCAGATTTACTAAGAGTGTCATCCTGGATGGTCACAGGTTGGCTTTGCTTTTTGGTAACGCCTTCCCTTTTACTATGTTCTTCAGTAACACGTTTAGATTTCACAACCGGATCACTGTGGCGTTTATCAGCTTGCACCTTGCTAGCAGATATTGGAGAGGTAACTTTATCATGATCCACAGATTTACCAGGAGTGCCATCCTGGATGACCACACGTTGGCTTTGCTTTTTAATAACGCCTTCCTTTTTACTATGTTCTGCAGTAACATGTTTAGATTTCACAACTGGATCACTGTGGCGCTTGTCAACCTTCTCCTTGCTAGCAGATATTGGAGAGGTAACTTTATTTTGATCCACAGATTTACTAGTAGTGTCATCCTGGATGGTCACACGTTGGCTTTGCTTTTTAGTAACGCCTTCCTTTTTACTATGTTTTTCAGTAACATGTTTAGATTTCTCAACTGGATCACTGTGGCGCTTGTCAACCTTCTCCTTGCTAGCAGATATTGGAGAGGTAACTTTATTTTGATCCACAGATTTACTAGTAGTGTCATCCTGGATGGTCACACGTTGGCTTTGCTTTTTGGTAACGCCTTCCTTTTTACTATGTTCTGCAGTAACATGTTTAGATTTCACAACTGGATCACTGTGGCGCTTGTCAACCTTCTCCTTGCTAGCAGATATTGGAGAGGTAACTTTATTTTGATCCACAGATTTACTAGTAGTGTCATCCTGGATGGTCACACGTTGGCTTTGCTTTATGGTAACGCCTTCCTTTTTACTATGTTTTTCAGTAACATGTTTAGATCTTACAACCGGATCACTGTGGCGCTTATCAACCTTCTCCTTGCTAGCAGATATTGGAGAGGTAACTTTATCATGATCCACAGATTTACTAGGAGTGTCATCCTGGATGGTCACACGTTGGCTTTGCTTTTTGGTAACGCCTTCCTTTTTACTATGTTTTTCAGTAACATGTTTAGATTTCACAACCGGATCACTGTGGCGTTTATCAGCTTGCTCCTTGCTAGCAGATATTGGAGAGGTAACTTTATCATGATCCGCAGATTTACTAGTAGTGCCATCCTGGATGGTCACACGTTGGCTTTGCTTTTTAGTAACGCCTTCCTTTTTACTATGTTCTGCAGTAACATGTTTAGATTTCACAACTGGATCACTGTGGCGCTTGTCAACCTTCTCCTTGCTAGCAGATATTGGAGAGGTAACTTTATTTTGATCCACAGATTTACTAGTAGTGTCATCCTGGATGGTCACACGTTGGCTTTGCTTTATGGTAACGCCTTCCTTTTTACTATGTTTTTCAGTAACACGTTTAGATTTCACTACCGGATCACTGTGGCGTTTATCAGCTTGCTCCTTGCTAGCAGATTTTGGAGAGGTAACTTTATCATGATCCACAGATTTACTAGGAGAATCATCCTGAGTGGTCACAAGTTGGCTTTGCTTTTTAGTGATGCCATCTTTTGTGGTATATACTTCAGGTATATCAATAAGTTTTGGTTTCGCAACCGGGTCCTTACGTTGTTTATCAGCTTGTTTAATGTCAGTAGATTTAGAGGATGAATCATAACTATTATCTACAGATTTGCTTCGAGTATTCTTCTGAAAGGGCGCTTGTTGGTCTGTAGATTGTGAAGATGAAGCTTTACTATGATCCATAGGTTTGCTGCCTTTTCCTAGACCACGCTTTTCTTCACCAAGACTCTCATCATTTTGATTGAAATGCGAGCCCATATCATCCATTGCGATCTTCTTTGATTCTTTGACAACCTCGACCTGGTGACTAGTTTGGGGAACTTTCTTTGTCTCTGTATCATTAGATGTATGCTTTTCAGCATGTTGGTGACTTTTCTTTTCACTAGCAACAAAAGATGATTTCTGCGTCTTCATTCCATGTTCCACAACTGCGTTTGGGGTTGTATCTTTAATTTCGGATTGATAATTCTTTGTGGTATATTTGGCATCCGAAGAGATATCTTGACTAGCACTCGTTTTATCATCTGATGTACATGTTGGTGCCTTTGGCTTGCTGATTTCATCGGTGATATCTTCTCTGGGGATTTCCTGCTTCTCAGCTTCCAGAGAGCCTTTGATTTCTTTATCTACCAAAGATTCTTTTATCATGTCTGTATCCTGCTCTTTAGCTACATCTTTTGGTTGATGGTCTTTTTGTTTAGTTGAAGCATTATTAGCTTTTTTCTTGTTCGCACATTTTTTCTTCCATTTTTCATCTTTCATGAGAAGTAAAGACTCCGTTGAAGGCTGATCTAACTCGTAAGGCTTCAGTAATTCAGCAGCAGTTTGCAAGACATAATCATTAGTATGGGGATTAACATCCTTCCTGTATTTAACAGGCTTTTTGTCCTTGCTTTTTTCCATTAATTTTTTATCCTTTTCATACATGTCTTTAAAGACTAGACATCCTCTGGGGATTACTCGATCGTTCAAATTATCCTGGGAATTTATCAATTTTCCGGAAAACAATTCAACCTTATTTTCATGTGTGTCTTTGGTTTCCACGATTTGATCAGCAGATTTGCTTTGATTGTCTTTCTCGTTTTTACTCGAAACAGCACCCTCATTCTTGCTATGTTCTTCCACAATCGCATCACTGTGCTGTTTCCCAGCTTTCTTCTTGCTAGCAGAAGCTTTACTCTGATCAACAGAGTTTTTGGAATTGTCATCCTGGATGGTCACACGTTGGCTTTGCTTTTTCGTAACGCCTTCCTTTTTACTATGTTCTGCAGTAACATGTTTAGATTTCACAACCGGATCACTGTGGCGCTTATCAACCTTCTCCTTGCTAGCAGATATTGGAGATGTAACTTTATCATGATCCACCGATTTACTAGGAGTGTCATCCTGGATGGCCACACGTTGGCTTTGCTTTATGGTAACGCCTTCCTTTTTACTATGTTCTTCAGTAACATGTTTAGATCTTACAACCGGATCACTGTGGCGTTTATCAGCTTGCTCCTTGCTAGCAGATATTGGAGAGGTAACTTTATCATGTTCCGCAGATTTACTAGGGGTGTCATCCTGGATGGTCACAAGTTGGCTTTGCTTTTTGGTAACGCCTTCCTTTTTACTATGTTCTTCAGTAACATGTTTAGATCTTACAACCGGATCACTGTGGCGTTTATCAGCTTTGATGGAAGGCGAGACCTTACTTTTCTTTGGAATATTCTTTTCATCAGCAAGACTTTCAAGACCTTGTTGAATCTTCTTCATCATTCTTTTCTGTTCATTATTGTCTCGTAGAGTACTATCAATAAATCTAAGATGATCTATATTTGTTGTGTCCTCTCCAGTCGGTATGGCTTTGACATCTTGACCAATATGCTTTTTGTCATCTGCAATTTTACCAGTGACTGTTGAAGATATTGGACTGTTTTTCTTTTTGAGGTTGTTTTCTTCACCAACATTATCACTTTTTGTAGGACTACTGCTATTCTTTGGAATGCTTTCATCGTACTTCGGTTTTTCTTTGAGTTTGATTTGACTGGTTTCAGCTTCCGTAGAATTAGAAATCACATCAATTTTCTTAGCTAATAGGCTTGTGGTGTCTTCATATTTGTCTTTTACTACACGGGATGAGCTGACATCTTGGCGAACTGGATTCTTGTCATCTGATCTGTTAGTAGAAGGAAGAATAATTGGCTTCCCAGATTGATATCTATCATCTTCTTGTTTTCCCCTTCCTTCGCCTACAGACATTATTGTTTCTTTTGCTTTCGTTTCTTCAGCCTTATTTCTACGATGGCGTAATTTATGAGAACGCCAGGATTTTTTGTGCCCCGCACCTTTCTCATCACTGCTAGAGTCGCCCTGTGTGCCAAGATGATCAGGTGTTGAACTTTTGTATCTCTTTCGGCGTAGTTCTGTAGTGCAATCTTTCGCTTCTTGAGGATGATTTTTTTTAGTATAAATAGCTTGATCAGAAGGTTTCTTATCGTCGGATGCATGCAATTTATTGCTTCTTAAAGCACCCTTAAGATCATCTGATGCTTTTTCTGGTGTTGTGTCTTCCTTCAACACATCATCGCCTTGAAGGTTTACTTCTTTACTTGCATCCTCCGAATTTTCACTTTTTAATAGCACTGCTGCAGAACCATCCATATGCGTTTCTTTAACATCTGTAGATCCTTTGCTTTGAACATTAATTTCGTTACCTAAATCTCCAGCCTTCTCTGATTTTTGACTTCTTAGAGGCGCTGCTTTTGATCCTTCAACTTCTCTCCTTTTTTCGGCTTCTTGGGATATCTTTGGCATAGACTTTTGGGTATTTTTAGTGTCTATGCTACTTCTCTTTTTGGGAATCGGTTTGTAACTATCAGACCTTTCGACTTCATTATCATTTTTCTGGGCAATTTTAGAATCATCGTTCAGTTGAATCTCTTTCTTTACGATTACAATGTCACACTCTACTACATCCTGATTATCAGCAACCATAGCAAGGTAGCTTGATATTTCTTTAAGAATATTACGTTGTTGAACGATGTGATTGCTGTCAGAATCTCTTGTCCAATTAACGACATCCTTATCATACCCAAGGTAAGGGAAGACCTGGAAATCGTTCCTTTCTGGTGTTATTTCGTGTTTCTTACCAGCAGTTGAAGATTCTTCTGGCTCTGATCTATGTGCTTTATTTTGATCGTTTACAGATGGATTCTTATCGGTCTCTCGTTTGGTGGCACTTTCGACTTCAGACACTTTTTCTATCTTCACCTCTCTTGATTTATCCTTGCCATTTCTACCACTAACTGGTGCTGCTTTATTGACCTCCTTAGGAGAAGATCCTGAAGCAATGAGAGTTTGCAATATGTTATCAGCAGGTAAAATAGACGATGATTCCTGTTGTTTTTGGGTGTTACCTTTGCCATCCGTCAAACAATTTTTCTGTGGACTCCTATTTGAGGAAGCTTCAGACGACTTCTCTTCCTTGTCTGGAACGTTTGAACCGTTATCACTTCGTGACGTTTTGCCAAGCAACGGCCATTGACTTGTGAAAGAACACACCTGAATGATCTGGGGGATGACAATTGGGCTATGATATAGCTGATGTGGTGTTAAATTTTCATAAGATGATTCGTTATCTCTATGAAGAGTCTTCACATCATTATGTCGGCTTACAGGAATATATGGAACTGTATATTTCTCTCCAACATAACTATCTACATCTCGTAAACTTCTGGAATGATCCAAGCTGCTTATTTTTGAAGATGTATCATTTTGTTTGCTCTGCATTGGGGATTGAGTTTGGACTGACTCGGTGTTTCCGAGTGATGGTGGTGGTATATGTACCAAACCAATCTGCTTTTCCATCGAATTAGTATCTTCTTTACCTTTTTTTGAGGGTGAATCCTCAGTTCCTTTTGATGAAGGCAATGTATTGGTCTTATCTTTCATCACCTCTTCCTTAGAACTTGCTGTGGTATTTTCATGCGAAGTCTTAATATCGGATATTTTCTCAATGGTCTCTGATTCGAGTTCAGTCCCGCTCTTCAAGGTTGAAGATACTGTGTCCGTGATATTTAGTGACACAGACTGGTGTGTGGAAGCAGACAATGGACTCTTCTGAGAACCAGCTAAAACATTATCAAGAATGATCTCGGGGATTTGAGAGTAGTTTATCTTTTTCATGGTTTCTGTATCAGACTTTACCGAATCCAATAGTTTTGGTTCGGAAAGACTGCTGAAGGCTGGATCACTCGGCAAGAGATTTGATTTCTTGATAGTAGGTTGAACATCCTGTCTTGATCTTGTAGATGTAGTTGATTCAATGCGGTTGCGTTCGATGATCTTTTGTGGGTTGCTAAGGCTGAGAATCTTTAAAAGTGCAACCACTTCTGGACTATCTTCAGTAGGTTTTTCACGCTTGTGTCCAGACCTGCGCTTTTCGATGGATGGGGTAGATTTTGTTTCGGAAACCCCACTTAAGGATGAATCAACTGGAAAAAGATTTGATTTCTTGGCAGTAATTTCACCCTCCTGTCCAACTCGTATACCTGATCCATGTGATCCTGATCGACCTGGTTTGGTATTTTCACTCACTTCAAGTTTTATTTGACTTTTTTCCATACTTGTATCCGTTTCCTCCTTAATTTGGGTAAAAACTCCTTTGCCAACAGACAGCGTGGATATTGTTTCTGAAACAACAGTAAACGGTGTTTCGACTTGAACTACGTCCATATGACGTGATTCTGATCGTCTTGGCTTAAATTGAGTTAAAGATGTCATAGGGGTATCTTCTTTTTTTGAATAATCTAACAAACTTCCTGTATATCTTTGAGGTTGACTAAGGGTAGACTCACTCTCATCTTTTATTTTATTGATTTCAATTGCCCGAAGGTCCTCTTTGGATTGCTGCTCTTTGTTTTGGATTTGCTCACCAACAGACGATTTTGTTTCAAAAACACCAGTAAAGGATGGTTCAACTCGTTTATTGGTAATTTCACTCTCTGTTGTTTTAGCTTTGGATATTTCTTTGGCTTCACTGAGAATTCTTTGTAGGGGACCTACTTCAGAGCTCGCCTTAAGGTCCTTTTTGGATTGATGTTTTTTGTTTTGGATTTGCTCACCAACAGACGATGTGGGTTTTGTTTCAAAAACACCTGTGAAGGATGGTTCAACTCGTATATTGGTAATTTCACTCTCTGCTGTTTTAGCTTTTGATATTTCTTTGGCTTCACTGAGAATTCTTTGTAGAGGGCCTACTTCAGAGCTCGCCTTAAGGTCCTCTTTAGATTGCTGTTCTTTGTTTTGGATTTGCTCACCAACAGACGATGTGGGTTTTGTTTCAAAAACACCAGTCAAGGGTGGTTCAACTCGTTTATTGGTAATTTCACTCTCTGCTGTTTTAGCTTTTGATATTTCTTTGGCTTCTCTGAGAATTCTTTGTAGGGGGCCTACTTCAGAGCTCGCCTTAAGGTCCTTTTTGGATTGATGTTCTTTGTTTTGGATTTGCTCACCAACAGACGATGTGGGTTTTGTTTCAAAAACACCAGTCAAGGGTGGTTCAACTCGTTTATTGATAATTTCACTCTCTGCTGTTTTAGCTTTTGATATTTCTTTGGCTTTACTGAGAATTCTTTGTAGAGGGCCTACTTCAGAGCTCGCCTTAAGGTCCTTTTTGGATTGATGTTTTTTGTTTTGGATTTGCTCACCAACAGACGATGTGGGTTTTGTTTCAAAAACACCTGTGAAGGATGGTTCAACTCGTATATTGGTAATTTCACTCTCTGCTGTTTTAGCTTTTGATATTTCTTTGGCTTCACTGAGAATTCTTTGTAGAGGGCCTACTTCAGAGCTCGCCTTAAGGTCCTCTTTAGATTGCTGTTCTTTGTTTTGGATTTGCTCACCAACAAACGATGTGGGTTTTGTTTCAAAAACACCTGTGAAGGATGGTTCAACTCGTTTATTGGTAATTTCACTCTCTGTTGTTTTAGCTTTTGATATTTCTTTGGCTTCACTGAGAATTCTTTGTAGAGGGCCTACTTCAGGGCTCGCCATAAGGTTTTCTTCGGATCGTTGTGCTCTACAATATTCAGCGATTCGCGAATCAAGAGATTCTACATAGTTGGATTCTGAAACATCAGAATAAGATGGATCAACATGAACTGTATTCTTATGACGTGATCCAGATCGTCTTGGTTTGGTTTTTTTACTCTTTGATTTTCCAAGAGTGAAATCACTTCCATCCTTAGTCTTATTGATCTCAACAGCCTCACTGAAAATTCTTTGTAGGGGACCTACTTCTGGGCTCGCTGTAAGGTTTTCTTCGGATCGCTGTGCTCTACAATTTTCAACGATCCGCGTACCAAGAGATACTATAGAGTCTGATTCTGAAACATCAGAATAAGATGGATCAACATGAACTGCATCCTTATGACGTGATCCAGATCGTCTTGGTTTGGTATTTTTCCTCCCGGCTTTTTTATTTGGACTTTTTTTCTTATTTTTTCGTTTGGCCTCACTGAAATTTCCTTGTAGAGAGGATTCTTCGGGGCTCATCGTAAGGTCTTCTTCGGATCGTTGTGCTCTACAATATTCAACGATTCGCGTACCAAGAGATACTTCAGAGTCTGATTCTGAAACATCAGAATAAGATGGATCAACATGAACTGTATTCTTATGACGTGATCCAGATCGTCTTGGTTTGGTATTTTTCCTCCCGGCTTTTTTATTTTGACTTTTTTTCTTATTTTTTCGTTTGGCCTCACTGAAATTTCCTTGCAGGGGGCCTTCTTCTGGGCTCGCTGTAAGGTTTTCTTCGGATCGCTGTGCTCTACAATATTCAACGATTCGCGTACCAAGAGATACTTCAGAGTCTGATTCTGAAACATCAGAATACGATGGATCAACATGAACTGTATTCTTATGACGTGATCCAGATCGTCTTGGTTTGGTGTTTTTACTCTTTGATTTTCCAAGAGTGATATCACTTTCATCCTTAGTCTTATTGATCTCAACGGCCTCACTGAAAATTCTTTGTAGGGGGCCTTCTTCTGGGCTCGCTGTAAGGTTTTCTTCGGATCGCTGCGCTCTACAATATTCAACGATCCGCGTACCAAGAGATACTTCAGAGTCTGATTCTGAAACATCAGAATAAGATGGATCAACATCAACTGTTTTCTTATGACATGATCCAGATCGTCTTGGTTTGGTATTTTTCCTCCCGGCTTTTTTATTTTGACTTTTTTTCTTATTTTTTCGTTTGGCCTCACTGAAATTTCCTTGTAGAGAGGATTCTTCGGGGCTCATCGTAAGGTCTTCTTCGGATCGTTGTGCTCTACAATATTCAACGATTCGCGTACCAAGAGATACTTCAGAGTCTGATTCTGAAACATCAGAATAAGATGGATCAACATCAACTATTTTCTTATGACGTGATCCAGATCGTTTTGGTTTGATTTTTTTACTCTTTGATTTTCCAAGAGTGATATCACTTCCATCCTTAGTCTTATTGATCTCAACAGCCTCACTAAAAATTCTTTGTAGGGGACCTACTTCTGGGCTCACTGTTAGGTCTTCTTCGGATCGTTGTGCTCTACAATATTCAACGATCCGCGTACCAAGAGATACTTCAGAGTCTGATTCTGAAACATCAGAATAAGATGGATCAACATGAACTGTTTTCTTATGACATGATCCAGATCGTTTTGGTTTGGTATTTTTCCTCCCGGCTTTTTTATTTTGACTTTTTTTCTTATTTTTTCGTTTGGCCTCACTGAAATTTCCTTGTAGAGAGGATTCTTCGGGGCTCATCGTAAGGTCTTCTTCGGATCGTTGTGCTCTACAATATTCAACGATTCGCGTACCAAGAGATACTTTAGAGTCTGATTCTGAAACATCAGAATAAGATGGATCAACATGAAGTGTATTCTTATGACGTGATCCAGATCGTTTTGGTTTGGTATTTTTCCTCCCGGCTTTTTTATTTTGACTTTTTTTCTTATTTTTTCGTTTGGCCTCACTGAAATTTCCTTGTAGAGAGGATTCTTCGGGGCTCATCGTAAGGTCTTCTTCGGATCGTTGTGCTCTACAATATTCAACGATTCGCGTACCAAGAGATACTTCAGAGCATGATTCTGAACCATCAGAATAAGATGGATCAACAGGAACTGTATTCTTATGACGTGATCCAGATCGCCTTGGTTTGGTATTTTTCCTCCCTGCTTTTTTATTTTGACTTGAAGTTGGAGTGGGGATATTTTCGATTCTGTTAGTGTAGCTATGAGCATGTCCAACAGAAGTCTCAATTTCAACTTTTTTCTTCTTTTTTCGTTTGGCCTCACTGAAATTTCCTTGTAGGGAGGATTCTTCGGGGCTCATCGTAAGGTCTTCTTCGGATCGTTGTGCTCTACAATATTCAACGATTCGCGTACCAAGCGATACTACAGAGTCTGATTCTGAAACCTCAGAATAAGATGGATCAACATGAACTGTATTCTTATGACGTGATCCAGATCGTCTTGGTTTGGTTTTTTTACTCTTTGATTTTCCAAGAGTGATATCACTTCCATCCTTAGTCTTATTGATTTCAATGGCCTCACTGAAAATTCTTTGTAGGGGACCTACTTCTGGGCTCGCTGTAAGGTTTTCTTCGGATCGTTGTGCTCTACAATATTCAACGATTCTCGTACCAAGAGATACTATAGAGTCTGATTCTGAAACATCAGAATAAGATGGATCACCATGAACTGTATCCTTATGACGTGATCCAGATCGTTTTGGTTTGGTATTTTTCCTCCCGGCTTTTTTATTTTTACTTTTTTTCTTATTTTTTCGTTTGGCCTCACTGAAATTTCCTTGTAGAGAGGATTCTTCGGGGCTCATCGTAAGGTCTTCTTCGGATCGTTGTGCTCTACAATATTCAACGATTCGCGTACCAAGAGATACTTCAGAGTCTGATTCTGAAACATCAGAATAAGATGGATCAACATGAACTGTTTTCTTATGACGTGATCCAGATCGTTTTGGTTTGGTATTTTTCCTCCCGGCTTTTTTATTTTTACTTGTTTTCTTATTTTTTCGTTTGGCCTCACTGAAATTTCCTTGTAGAGAGGATTCTTCGGGGCTCATCGTAAGGTCTTCTTCGGATCGTTGTGCTCTACAATATTCAACGATTCTCGTACCAAGAGATACAATAGAGTCTGATTCTGATACATCAGCAGACGATATATCAACATGAACTATATCCTTATGACGTGATCCAGATCGTCTTGGTTTGGTATTTTTTCTCCCTGCTTTTTTATTTTGACTTGAAGTTGGAGGGGGGATATTTTCGATTCTGTCGGTGTAGCTATGAGCATGTCCAACAGAAGTCTCAATTTCAACTTTTTTCTTATTTTTTTCTTTGGCCTCACTGAAATTTCCTTGTACAGAGGATTCTTCGGGGCTCATCGTAAGGTCTTCTTCGGATCGTTGTGCTCTACAATATTCAACGATTCGCGTACCAAGAGATACTTCAGAGACTGATTCTGAAACCGCAGAATAAGATGGATCAACATGAACTGTATTCTTATGACGTGATCCAGATCGTCTTGGTTTGGTATTTTTTCTCCCTGCTTTTTTATTTTGACTTGAAGTTGGAGGGGCGATATTTTCGATTATGTCGGTGTAGCTATGAGCATGTCCAACAGAAGTCCCAATTTCAACTTTTTTCTTATTTTTTCCTTTGGCCTCACTGAAATTTCCTTGTACAGAGGATTCTTCGGGGCTCATCGTAAGGTCTTCTTCGGATCGCTGTGCTCTACAATATTCAACGATTCGCGTACCAAGAGATACTTCAGAGACTGATTCTGAAACATCAGAATAAGATGGATCAACATGAACTGTTTTCTTATGACGTGATCCAGATCGTCTTGGTTTGATTTTTTTACTCTTTGATTTTCCAAGAGTGAAATCACTTCCATCCTTAGTCTTATTGATCTCAACGGCCTCACTGAAAATTCTTTGTAGGGGGCCTTCTTCTGGGCTCGCTGTAAGGTCTTCTTCGGATCGCTGTGCTCTACAATATTCAACGATCCGCGTACCAAGAGATACTTCAGAGTCTGATTCTGAAACATCAGAATAAGATGGATCAACAGGAACTGTTTTCTTATGACGTGATCCAGATCGTTTTGGTTTGGTATTTTTCCTCCCGGCTTTTTTATTTTGACTTGAAGTTGGAGGGGGGATATTTTCGATTCTGTCGGTGTAGCTATCATGTCCAACAGAAGTCTCAATTTCAACTTTTTTCTTATTTTTTCCTTTGGCCTCACTGAAATTTCCTTGTACAGAGGATCCTTCGGGGCTCATCGTAAGGTCTTCTTCGGATCGTTGTGCTCTACAATATTCAACGATTCGCGTACCAAGAGATACTTCAGAGTCTGATTCTGAAACATCAGAATAAGATGGATCAACAGGAACTGTTTTCTTATGACATGATCCAGATCGTCTTGGTTTGGTATTTTTCCTCCCGGCTTTTTTATTTTGACTTTTTTTCTTATTTTTTCGTTTGGCCTCACTGAAGTTTCCTTGTAGAGAGGATTCTTCGGGGCTCATCGTAAGGTCTTCTTCGGATCGTTGTGCTCTACAATATTCAACGATTCGCGTACCAAGAGATACTTCAGAGTCTGATTCTGAAACATCAGAATACGATGGATCAACATGAACTGTATTCTTATGACGTGATCCAGATCGTCTTGGTTTGGTTTTTTTACCCTTTGATTTTCCAAGAGTGATATCACTTCCATCCTTAGCCTTATTGATTTCAACGGCCTCACTGAAAATTCTTTGTAGGGGGCCTTCTTCTGGGCTCGCTGTAAGGTTTTCTTCGGATCGTTGTGCTCTACAATATTCAACAATCCGCGTACCAAGAGATACTTCAGAGTCTGATTCTGAAACATCAGAATAAGATGGATCTACATGGACTGTATTCTTATGACGTGATCCAGATCGTTTTGGTTTGGTATTTTTCCTCCCGGCTTTTTTATTTTGACTTTTTTTCTTATTTTTTCGTTTGGCCTCACTGAAATTTCCTTGTAGAGAGGATTCTTCGGGGCTCATCGTAAGGTCTTCTTCGGATCGTTGTGCTCTACAATATTCAACGATTCGCGTACCAAGAGATACTTCAGAGTCTGATTCTGAAACATCAGAATAAGATGGATCAACATGAACTGTATTCTTATGACGTGATCCAGATCGTCTTGGTTTGGTATTTTTTCTCCTTGCTTTTTTATTTTGACTTGAAGTTGGAGTGGGGATATTTTCGATTCTGTCAGTGTAGCTATGAGCATGTCCAACAGAAGTCTCAATTTCAACTTTTTTCTTATTTTTTCGTTTGGCCTCACTGAAATTTCCTTGTAGGGAGGATTCTTCGGGGCTCATCGTAAGGTCTTCTTCGGATCGCTGTGCTCTACAATATTCAACGATTCTCGTACCAAGAGATACTATAGAGTCTGATTCTGATACATCAGATTCTTCGGGGCTCATCGTAAGGTCTTCTTCGGATCGTTGTGCTCTACAATATTCAACGATCCGCGTACCAAGAGATACTACAGAGTCTGATTCTGAAACCTCAGAATAAGATGGATCAACATGAACTGTATCATTATGACGTGATCCAGATCGTCTTGGTTTGGTATTTTTCCTCCGTGCTTTTTTATTTTGACTTGCAGTTGGAGTGGGGATATTTTTGATTATGTCGGTGTAGCTAGTTCGTGTGTCTCTTAATGGTGCCCAATAGATGCGTTTCACAGCTGATTTGGAATGATTCTTTTTTGAATTTTTTTCCAGATATAGCTCTCCTGGTGCAAGTGCTTTTGAGCTTTTTCGGTTGAGCTTAGCACTTTTACGAGACTCATTAATAGTTAACTTTTCTAGTTGTGACGAGCTTGGATCTACAGACCTTGGATCTTCTTCAGACATATCATGGTATCTTGTGTCAAGTGTATTTCCTTCGTGGAAACTAGTGCTTTTTCGATGTAATCCAGACTCGTTTCCTTCAGACATAAGGATGGCATCATCATACAATGATAAATAGCTGGAATATCCAGATTCTTTTTTCAAATCTGTGATGGAACTTTTTGCCAGACTAATACTGGATTCACCCAATTCTGTACTAGAATCCTCAATTGTAAAATACTCGGTAGAAGGATAGGTTGTGCTTTCTGGGTTTGTTCTGGTGATGTTCTCGGATACCATAGAGGTCTCGGACACACTGACTCCATGTTGAAGATATAGTTCAACCAGGTCAAATCCGGTGACAGTTGCATTGACTGTTCCTGCTATGGCACTACTGTCGACGGTAGCAAGTTTTTCTGGGTATTCTCCGACATACCTTCGTTTCCGATTGAATCGTCTTTGTATAGACTTTTCATTATGAGAAATATCTGCTGATCTTTGTGATTTATACAGTGAAGAAGATGAATCGAGAGTTTCAAAACTTGAACCAGAAAGTTTTGAACTGCTTGATGTTTCATACTGCTTAACTGATGATTGACTAGGTTTAAGGCCATCCTTTCTGGTGTTCATTTTATCTTGTTTTTTCTTCTCATCCTTCGTGAGCTTTTTTCCTTTCATTTCATCACGGGACTTGACTGGTTTTGAAGTGGATGGTAGCTGATCGGAACTGGGCCTATTTTTTTTAGATTTTTTAACTTTCTGTGTAAATCTAATATCATGTTCTATCTGATTATTTGACATTCTCGGGTCTTCGTAATCAGTTTCAAACGAACCTAAATTTGACTTGTAATCAGTTATATCAGAATATGATAATTCTTGACGACCTCTGAACTGTGGTCGTGGATACTTTGAAATCTTATAAATTAACATAGAGTTGGAGCTCTTTGACAAGAGACTCTTCCACATGTCCAAACTCCATTTCTTCGCTAAGGAAGCCTTTTTAGACTTGAATTTAGACTTTTTTCCTTTAATTACACCACGGCACTTGACTGGTTTTGAAGTGGATGGTAGCTGATCGGAACTGGGCCTATTTTTTTTAGATTTTTTAACTTTCTGTGTAAATCTCATATCATGTTCTATCTGATTATCTGACATTCTTGGGTCTTCGTAATCAGTTTCAAACGAACCTAAATCTGACTTGTAATCAGTTATATCAGAATATGATAATTCTTGACGACAACCTCTGAACTGTGGTCGTGGATACTTTGAAATCCGATCTATTAGCATAGAGCTGGAGCTCTTTGACAAGAGACTCTTCCACATGTCCAAACTCCATTTCTGCGCTAAGGGAGCCTTTTTAGACTTGAATTTAGGCATGATGAATATCTAATCTTCTTCGTCTGACTCCATTGCTTTACATCTGAAATACCAATGACAATTCTCATGGTCGGTTCAAGATATAACCCAGGTGCCTTATTCTTGAAAACTTAACTTAAGATGATTTTTGTGTTCCATCAGCTGTTTTGGTTATCCAATAAGAATACAGTATTTCTTAAATTCTGGATTTCATTTTAGGTTAGGTTTTCAAGATTAAGGTCCCTGGTCGAAAAGTGTGTTCTTGTGTTAGTTGTTGTTAAATGTAGGCTATAGAGGGGGTCTGTTACCCAATAAGAAACCAATCTGATAATGGACTTGTTTCGTAAAAGCTAGGTTTACACTATGTTCCTATCAAATACGACAATCCTTTATTCCCTAAATGTACTGTGTTGTGGGATTTTGAATATCTGTATTCAAATTTTGTTAATTTTCGTCTGCATAGAGTATCCAGGGCGCGCTGCCACACTACGGTTAAGTTCATGACCTACCACGGACGCCAGAGCATTCCCTTCCGGTCTCGATTTCCAAAAATTACGTTTAGCTGAGGCTTTTTACAGATGACTTTGGACGTATAAAAATAAGGTGAATACAAACGGTATATACGAAATAGTTCAAACATGCAAGCCTACTTGATATATATGTGGTCTGAAATTTAGCTCAGTCAAGAGTTACCTCTCTTCTAAACTCTTCTTCCAAGGAGAGCTAAAAATACTATTTTTCACTACCATGAAAACTTGGCACTGTTGCCGTTCCACACCCCCAACGTCCCATTGAGCTATCGCTATCAAAGTTTGCAGATATGTTCTAGAATGTATCTTGAATATTTACTGATAATTTCAGTCAATTCTGATGACTCCTTCTATTTTAAATATTTTTTTTTTAAATTTACGGCAACAGTGCCGAAAATATCTTCACCCCAAACTTTCAGGATTAGCCAACTACAATTAATAAATGTAAGTTCAATGCGCTACTCGTCAGTTAAGTAGTCCACTGAATTATTAACGATTTATGCGTTCTATTGAATTTATTTCACGTTTCCAGTGAAGAATTTTTACGTCTTTTAAAGACGATCCAAATAAATTTTATTGTTACTGGTCCCTATGGGTAATGGACTGGTTGGCGCCAAATCAGGCATACAAAGGCCATATTTTCTTACTTTTATACGTTCATGTGTCACTGTACATTTGCAAGTTCTTGTTACTGCATGGAATATCAAATCTCGATGTCATAGTTTTTCCGACACACTCCGACAAGACATTTGAGACTTGATATTCGCGAATTGAAAAGCACATTTTTATCACGCAGGCTGCTATAAAAAGTTGGAATGTTTTTATTACTTATGAAGAAACGACACAAGGAAATCTCGATGTCATAGTTTTTCCGACACACTCCGACAAGACATTTGAGACTTGATATTCGCGAATTGAAAAGCACATTTTTATCACGCAGGCTGCTATAAAAAGTTGGAATGTTTTTATTACTTATGAAGAAACGACACAATAAATCATCTTTCAACATCTTTCGTATGTCTTTTGACAGAAAATATTTAGCTATATCACTGTGGCGAGTTTTAATGGGAATAAAAGTAAGCGGGCCATGTATTTTTTTTTTTTTTTTTTAATTTTACTTGTGAGTTGAGATTTACCATAGGAATGTGGAATTCATATTTCCGAAGAATTGTATTTTAATCACTGGGCCTCATATCGATCAAGTGTATGAGATAAATGATATTTCACAGACTGAAATAATAAACGGTTAGGCTTAAGGTTGAGATAGCCTAGGCCTATAGGCCTATATGACCTAAATTTAAATTTTCTCGAATTTTATGTAGGCATATTGCAATAGAATTGGAGCATCAAATTTGTCTGCCTCTATACGCTAGTCTAACATTGTCAGAAATAACTGTTGTGGCATAGGTAAGCTATAGTATGCAACATGACCTGCTGACTTTTAATCCCGTTAAAACACGCCACAGTGGGATAGCTAAATATTTTCTATTAAAAGACATTAGATAGATGTTGAAAAATGATTTATTTGTTGTTTCGTTTCTTCATACGTAATAAAACATTCTAACTTTTTATTGCAGCCAGCGTGATAAAAACGTGCTTTTCAATTCGCGAATATTAAGTCTGAAATGTCTTGTCGGAGTGTCGGAGTGTGTTGGAGAAACTATGACTTCGAAAAAAATCCGCCTAGTCCGCAGAAGGATATTCTGACGCTCAGATTTGGAACCAATATGACTTGAGGAAGGCCGTTGAAAGGGGATGAGTAAGCTTATGCCAATAGTAACCCCTCTTCCCGCTAATGACAAACTAATAGGGTATAACTTGGCTCATGAAGCCGTTCTCGAGAGGTGGTTTGCCAGATGCCAGGGCAGTGGTGGAACCTACTTGAGGACAGACATGGAGGTGACCAGGGGCACAGGAGATCCCAGACACAGACAATCAATCGAAACTAAATTATGGCTAGCAACCACGCTGAGATACTTGAGTATACATAAACATTACTGAAGATAAACAATTCAAACCTTTCAACTAGATATTGATATGGTACAAATATCAGGGCAGTTAGTAGTCCATGTACTTGAGGGTAGACGTAGAGGTGGCCGGAGGAGAGGAGACGGCATGTTCCTTCAGCAGTAATTGTTGTATACCATGGTATACTGTTGATAAAGAATCTTGAAGAGATGATGAACTAGGAACCGGTTAAGAACTGAGCATCGAATCACGAATATGACGAATGGGGGCGTGGTTTGGACACGATGATAACTGAGGTTCAGATGTAACGTTGTGTAATAATCCGTGTTAATAGTTAAAAAATTGTGCTGTAAAAATCTGTTTCAATTTAGTCGCTTAATTGCGCCCTTCCAGCATTACCCTAATAATGTATTTGATAAATGTAAATTTACACAGTACATCAGTACAGGACTATAAAAATTGGCATTTCTGAGGTTATCAATGAGATTTAATCCGTTGTAGAACTAGTGCCCGTCAAGTTAGGGTCCGTGGGGACTTGGTCCTAGATACTGAGAATAGGGCCTCAGCAGACTGAGTACAAAACCCAAAAGAATAACATTGGGATGAAGGAGTGTGTCTAATTGAATATGTGCCTAATTGAATATGTGCCTAATTGAAAGTGTGCCTAAATGACTGCTAACCGACGGAACATAGTGTAAAGCTCAAAGCTATTGAGTAGGACTGGGGAATTATTACCTTACTGTCGATTGCTTCAACAGTTACTTACCGTAGACTCGTAACCATACTTACCCATAACATTGAACACTAGTTTGTTGACTAGTGTTCAATGCTCATGTTCCTATAATAATCCACTGGCAAATCATGTTCATGCAATGTGTTAGAATTGGGCTAATCATTTATTTTGTTTATGTGATGTGTTAGCATTGGGCTAATAATTTATTTTGCTTATGTGATGTGTTGGCATCGGGCTAATCATTTATTTTGTTTATGTGATGTGTTGGCATCGGGCTAATCATTTATTTTGTTTATGTGATGTGTAAGCATTGGGCTCATCATTTTTGCAGAATCTTACACAAAGTATAATATTGTCTTTACCTATACCTATTCCATAGTGTTTAGAAATACGTAAATGCATAACGCGGTATTATAACGTTACCGTTATGCCTAGATCTATGTTACTTTCACTCCAGATAAATATAATTTTCATGTGTATGAACTATGTTGATGCAAGATTATGTTGGTAGATCATATTGCAATACCATGTATATGAATTAAAGTGTTTTTGTCTTAGGAATGCGATTACGTTTCATTTAACGTCACCTTCTATGACTTAAAAAGCAAAATTTTCAGCATGAATATATCGGAATTTAATCTGTTCAAATTCGTGACAATTGTTGATATTTTGATTTTATAGTGTTTTGTTTGTTTTTATGAACAAAAATAAATCAAAACAAAGTATTTTTGAAGCTTACTCACAATAAAATGTTGAATTTTCGCAACAGCCTTTAAGTAGCGTCTTCCATAATGGGCATTGCCTGGACAACGTTATAAGATTTATGGGAGTGCGCATGCGTGCAAGCCTAACGTCATAATGACTTTAACGCTTAGCGCAGTGATACTTGGCTCGGTGGGGCATCTACCTGACTGAACTGACATTGCTGTATGGTTTTCGACTTGCGCACAACACAATCTATGGTGTGGTTTTTGGGGGGGTGGGGGGTATCCGAGGAGCTTAAGCGTATATTGGTACTGAGGTGACAGATAAATGACAGTTTCCCATACGCTGGGTGCTATAAATTGGGAAAGGGGAATGTTCAGCATTTTCGAGGATCGATTCGGGCCTTGATTTTATGTAAATAGCCTTCAGATGGCGCTTGCTCATCCTCAATTAGCCCATATATGTACGTACAGAAAAGTAGGACGTAAAACTCCATTCATTTCATTTCAAGCTGTAAAGTTGCGCCAAAACCTGACAGCCTCATTTCCCCTAGGGTGTCACAACCGTTTGATCTCCCTTACAACAAAATGCGTGCCTGTGTGCTTACAAGGTAACATAATATACCTTCAAGTCTGAAGCAAAAAGGAGATGTGCCTAGATGAATTGTGCGGCAAGGTCACCTGTGGCGAAATGAATGTGTGTCTAATTGAATGTGTGTCTAATTGAATGTGTGCCATACCTATCCCTTACTTTTCTATACTATAGAGTATTCAGCTTTTTGGGGGCTATGCCTCCCCCTTATTTGGAGCCAGGTGTGCCTAAATGGTATGCTTAATTGAATATGTGCCTATTTGAAGGTGTGCCTAATTCAATGTGTGCCTAATTAATGTGTGCCTAAATAACACTGTGCTTATCTGATCGTGTGTCTAAAAGTGGTGTGCATAAAGAACTGTGTCTAAAAGGTGTTCTAAAAACAGGGCTTGCCACGCAAGGTAACATACGCCCAGAATTGTCAGAATTGATAATATCTTAATTAACGATAATTCAAACATTATCTTATCAACGTTTACCGAAGTCCAATTATCATACAAAGTTTCATCAAAATTTAATGAAATCTGTAACTTCTATTTTGCTCACAATCAACGTTTAATTTTAACGTGTTTTTACAAAGACAAGGGCAATAACTAAAAAAACATTCATCGAAAATGAGTCAAGTTAGAATTTGTTCAAAATCTTATCAATTCCAATGATCACACCAAGTTTCATCAAAATCAAAAACTAATAATCTATTGTGGTTCACAAACAAATCTTGAAGCGTTTTAACAAAGTCAAGGGCAATAACTAAAAAAACGTTCATCGAAAATATATGTCAAATTCAAACTTGACTGAGATCTTAATAATTTAAAAGATCATACCAAGTTTCATCAAAATCAGATGAAAAAAGTAGTCACTAGAGTGCTCACAAACAAATTATAACGCGTTTTTACAAAGTCAAGTGCAATAACTCAAAAACCGTTCATCGAAACTAAGCCAAATTCGAACTTGACCGAGATCTTGTAAATCTGGAGGATCATACCAAGTTTCATCAAAATCAGATGAAAACTGTAGTCTCTAGATTGCTCACAAACAAATTTTGATGCGTTTTACAAAGTCAAGAACTATGTCGAGAAAAAAACGGTATCAAAATGTCTATGTATTCTTTGTTATGTTCACAACTTATCAATCAAACGCTTATTGTGGGCTATACAGTGTACTCTGTGTAATCCGACATGCAGGTATAGGATATCGCCAGTTTGTTGAGGTTATAAATATGTCCCAATGGCTATAATAGGGCCAGAGTTGTTTGTATTAAAGTTTACATATTGATTGACTCGTGCGGCACTGAAGCATCAATTTTGCAATCTATATGAAATAGGTTTTAGAATATATAAACTTTCAGATAGAGAAATAGAAGAAAAGTCTTACAAGAGTTGTCTCCCAATAATTACAATATTCTCTAGATACTGAGAATAAGGCCGACTGAGTACAAAACCCAAAAGAAGATCATTTGGATGAAGGAGTGTGTCTTATTGAATATGTGCCTAATTGAAAGTGTGCCTAATTGAAAGTGTGCCTAAATGACTGCTAACCGACGGAACATAGTGTAAAGCTCAAAGCTATTGAGTAAGACTGGGGACTTATTACCTTATTGTCGATTGCTTCAACAGTTACTTACCGTAGACTCGTAACCATACTTACCCATAACATTGAACACTAGTTCGTTGACTAGTGTTCAATGCTCATGTTCCTAAAATAAGCCACTGGCAAATCATGTTCATGCAATGTGTTAGAATTGGGATAATCATTTATTTTGTTAATCTAATGTGTTAGCATTGGGCTATTCATTTATTTTGTTTATGTGATGTGTTGGCATTGGGCTTAGCATTTACATGTTCATTTCATCGAATGCGTTTTAAAGAACAAGGGCAGTAATTCATATTAAATATTTTACGATTCTTTTGATTTTAAATAGGGTTCATTTTTGGGTAATTATAAACAATTTCAGTAAGTTTCGTCAAAATTCGTAAATAATTGTGGCTTGTAGAGTGTTAACGAGCTAAAAATTAAACGCGTTTTAAAGAACAAGGGCAATAATTCATATTAAATATTTTTATTTTTTGGACGGACAGAAGGACCGACAGACATGGGCGACGGCAATATACGCTCCACATTTCCGCTAACCGACGGAACATAGTGTAAAGCTCAATGCTATTGAGTAGGACTGGGGGCTTATCACCTTACTGTCGATTGCTTCAACAGTTACTTACCGTAATCCCGTAACTATACTTACCCATAACATTGAACACTGGGCTGTTGACTTGTGTTCAATGCTCATGTTCCTATAATAAGCCACTGGCAAATCATGTTCATGCAATGTGTTAGAATTGGGCTAATCATTTATTTTGTTTATTTGATGTGTTAGCATTGGGCTAATAATTTATTTTGTTTATGTGATGTGTTGGCATTGGGATCATCGTTTACATGTTCATTTTGTTTTTAAATTGTGTCAGTAATGGGCTGATGAGTATGTCCATCTTTATGTTTATACATTGTATCTGTATCGGGCTATTCATTTCGTGTTCATACATGTGTTAGTATCGGCTGCTGATTATATCTCTGTTCTTGTTTATGTTCATATAATGTGTCAAAATTGTGTAAGGACATGGCGGGGTTTGGATAACAATGCCAGACACCCCATCACCCCCCCCCCCCCCTCCCCTCCCAAATGCGTGAATGTTTGCCAAACCCTTCCCCTACCCGGGAGGAGAACTTCCCACTGTAAAAAAAGGTCCTATTGATGCCCATTTCATGAAAATAATCACTGCATTGCCCCACCCCAACAATAACTTTCGGCTACGAATCCATATGGTCTGAATTAAAGATTTTGATATACTGATTTGTTCTCAACGTTTAAGTGTGCGACATACATTGGTTAATTTGTAATGCGATATACATTACGTGCGTACACCGTGCTTGGCTGAACCGCAGAAGCCTTTCACCGTTCAGCAAGGGAGGTGGGGCGGGTGATGAATCTTTCACCATTGTGCTTACGATTCCCTTTTCCACTTTTGAAATGTT
Source organism: Lottia scabra (assembly GCA_029955415.1). NCBI lineage: Eukaryota > Metazoa > Mollusca > Gastropoda > Lottiidae > Lottia > Lottia scabra. The sequence goes on along the minus strand of JARJEI010000006.1, from coordinate 7,011,793 downwards.
TCAGAAAATGCTTTTACTAAGTATAATACTGTCTTTACCTATACCTATTCAATAGTATTTAGAAATGTGTACAGTCTTATAACCTTGACGTCATGCTTAGATGTATGTTACTGAATCAAACCTCTCACTTTCACTCAAGAAAAATATAATTTTCGTGTGTATGAACTATGTTGATGCAAGATTATGTTGCATGTTGGTAGATCATATTTCAATATCATGTATATGAATTGAAGTGTTTTATGTCTAAGTAATGCGTTTGCGTTTCGTTTAAAGTCATCTTCTATGACTTAAAAGGCAAAATTTTCAGCATGAATATATCGGTATTTAATCTGTTCAAATTCGTGGCAATTGTTGATATTTTGATTTGATAGTGTTTTGTTTATTTTTATGAACAAAAATAAATCGAAATAAAGTATTTATGAAGCTTACTCACATTAAAATGTTGAATTTTCGCAACAGCCTTTTAGTAGCGTCTTCCATAATGGGCATTGCCTGGACAACGTTATAAGATTTATGGGAGTGCGCATGCGTGCAAGCCTAACGTCATAATGACTTTAACGCTTAGCGCGATGATACTTGGCTCGGTGGTACATCTACCTGACTGAACTGACATTGATTGGTTTTCGAGTTGCGCACAATACAATCTATGATGTTTTGGTTTTTGTTTTTTTTTGGGGGGGGGGGGGGGGGGGGGGAGGGGTATCCGAGGAGATAGCTTAGGTGTATAAATACTGGTACTGAGGTGACCAGTGCCAGGCTATAGGTGAACAGTTTATAGTTAAATGGCAGTTTCCCATACGCTGGGTGCTCTTAATAATTGGGAAAGGGGAATGTTCAGCATTTTCGAGGATCGATTTCGGGCCTTGATTTTATGTAAATAGCCTTCAAAAATGCGTTTGCTCGTCCTCAATTAGCCCATATATGTGCAGAAAAGAAAGCTGCGCCAAAACCTCATTTCCCCTAGGGTGCCACAACCGCTCTCTTGGTTTCCCTTTACTACTTTACTACACAAGGGCAATGACTCGTGCTATACTTTTCGAATTTTCGCAGTCAGGGCAGCCTCATTTTTCCTAGGGTCTCACAACCGCTTGATCCCCCTTACTACAAAATGCGCGTGTGTGTACTTACTAGATAACAGAATATACCTTCAAGTCTGAAGAAAAAAGGTCACCTGTGGCGAAATGAATGTGTGTCTAATTGAAGGTGTGCCTTAATGAATATGTGCTTAATTTAATGTGTGCCATAACTATCCCTAGTTTTCCTTTACTATAAAGTATTCAGCTTTTGGGGGGCCTTATTTGGAGTCAGGATTGCCTAAATGGCATACTGCTGAATATTAGTGTGCTTAATTGAATAGGTGCCTAATTGAATATGTGCTTAATTAAAAGTGTACCTAAATAACACTGTGTTTATCTGATCATGTGCTTAAAAGTGGTGTGCCTAAAGTACTGTGTCTAAGAGCCAGGTGTGCCTGCTGAATATTAGTGTGCTTAATTAAATATGTGCCTATTTGAAAGTGTGCCTAATTGAATATGTGCTTAATTAAAAGTGTGCCTAAATACCACTGTACTTATCTGATCGTGTGCCTAACAGTGGTGTGACTAACTCTGGTCTCTATCGCGTACACAAGTTAATTTTAACGTTTTTTTTCACTAAGTCAAGGGCAATAACTCATAAACCGACGACTGGAATTGCGCCATTTTCGAACTCATCCTATCAAGATGAATACACATACCAAGTTTCATTCGAATTGGATAAAAACTTTAGCTTCTATCGCGTACACAAGTTAATTTGAAAGGGGACCAGTCTTCATTTTTATTGGTTGATTTGGGTCTTGAATATACTTAAGTATCCTTCAGAGGCACTAGAAATGTACGAAATATTGCATATTTCCTTCAAATAAATCTTAAATTAGACATTTTCTCCTTCTATTTCTAAAGATGACTTTTCATAGTATTGCATAGTATTCTAATGTGTAATAGGGCATTATAACTTTCAAATGCTAATAATTATGGATGCACATGGAATTGAAGACTCAATTTCAATGGTGAGTTGTGATAACCAGTACTAAATTGCTGAACTAAAAAAGTCCCCGTTTCTGAGACCCACGAAAATGAAGCCTGTGCCACTTTAACGTGTTTTCACTAAGTCAAGGGCAATAACTTATAAACCAACAACTGGAATTGCGCCATTTTCGAACTCATCCTATCAAGATGAATACACATACCAAGTTTCATTCGAATCGGATACAAACTCTGGTTTCTTTCTTGATCGAGATCTTTATAATTTAAAAGATCATACCAAGTTTCACCAGAATCAGATGAAAAAAGTGCTCACATTGTGGACTATAATATAGGATATCGCCAGTTTGTAGAGATTATTAATATGTTCCAAATGACTATAATAGGGCCAGAGTTGTTTGTATTTAAGGTTACATATTGACTAACTGGTGCGGCACTGAAGCATCAATTTTACATTCTATATAAATATGGTGCTCATATCAGCCAATTTCAGATAGAGAATTACAATATTCTCTAGATACTGAGAATAAGGCCGACTGAGTACAAAACCCAAAAGAAGAACATTTGGATGAAGGAGTGTGTCTAATTGAAAGTGTGCCTAATTGAATATGTCCCTAATTGAAAGTGTGCCTAAATGACTGCTAACCGTCGGAACATAGTGTTAAAGCTCAAAGCTATTGTGTAGGACTGGGGGCTTATTACCTTGCTTCAACAGTTACTTACCGTAGACTCGTCATACTTACCCATAACATTGAACACTAGACTGTTGACTAGTGTTCAATGCTTATGTTCCTATAAAAAGCCACTGGCAAACCATGTTCATGCAATGTGTTAGAATTGGGCTAATCATTTATTTTGTTAACCTAATGTGTTAGCATTGGGCTCATCATTTATTTTGTTTATGTGATGTGTTGGCATTGGGCTCAGCATTTACATGTTCATTTCATCGAACGCGTTTTAAAGAACAAGGGCAGTAATTTATATTAAATATTTTACGATTCTTTTGATTTTGAATAGGGTTCATCCTTGGGTTATAATAAACAATTTCAGCAAGTATCGTCAAAATCTAAAAATAACTGTGACTTGCAGAGTGTTAACGAGCTAAAAATCGAACGCATTTTCAAGAACAAGGGCAATAATTCATATCAAATATTTTACGATTCTTTTGATTTTCAATAGGGATCATTCTTGGGTAATAATAAACAATTTCAGTAAGTTTCGTCAAAATCTGTAAAGAATTGTGACTTGTAGAGTGTTAACGACCTAAAAATCGAACGCATTTTCAAGAACAAGGGCAATAATTCATATCAAATATTTTACGATTCTTTTGATTTTAAATAGGTTTCATCTTTGGGTAATAATAAACAATTTCAGTAAGTTTCGTCAAAATCTGTAAAGAATTGTGACTTGTAGAGTGTTAACGAGCTAAAAATCGAACGTGTTTTAAAGTACAAGGGCAATAATTCATATTAAATATTTTACGATTCTTTTGATTTTAAATAAGGTTCATCCTTGGGTGATAATAAACATTTTCAGCAAGTTTCGTCAAAATCCGTAAATAATTATGGCTTTTAGATTGTTAACGAGCTAAAAATCGAAAGCGTTTTCAAGAACAAGGGCAATAATTCATATCAAATATTTTACGATTCTTTTGATTTTAAATAGGGTTCATCTTTGGGTAATTATAAACAATTTCAATAAGTTTCGTCAAAATTCGTAAATAATTGTGGCTTGTAGAGTGTTAACGAGCTAAAAATTAAACGCGTTTTAAAGAACAAGGGCAATAATTCATATTAAATATTTTTATTTTTTGGACGGACCGACAGACATAGGCGATGGCAATATACGCTCCACATTTCATGTGGGCGTATAAAAATTTGCCTAAATGACTGCTAACCGACGGACCATAGTGTAAAGCTGAAAGCTATTGAGTAGGACTGGGGGCTTATCACCTTACTGTCGATTGCTTCAACAGTTACTTACCGTAGACTCGTAACCATACTTACCCATAACATTGAACACTGGGCTGTTGACTAGTGTTCAATGCTCATGTTCCTATAATAAGCCACTGGCAAAAAATGTTCATGCAATGTGTTAGCATTGGGCTAATCATTTATTTTGTTTATGTGATGTGTATTGGTTTTGTTTATGTGATGTTTTGGCATTGAGCTCATCGTTTACGTGTTCATTTGTTTTTTAAATAGGTCAGTCAGTAATGTGCTTACGATTCCACTTCCACTTTTGAAATGTTTAAAGGGTCATTCTGCTTTTGTGAAAAAAGTTACCAATATAAAAAAATCGCAAATGCTCCCTGAAAGTATTTTTAAAGTATGCTTATTGTATCTCTATATCTTCTTGATCAAACTGAATTTGGTTTTAAAGGGTTAATTACAAACAGGGAGTACTTATTGTTAATTAAGCAATTTGACCTAGTTTTGGTGTTTGCACTTTAAATGGCTCAATATTTCTGGCTGAAACCTTTTAAATACACAAGAGGGACATTTCTCTACAATTAGGCGTTTATTTTACTCAAATCCGTTCAGTAGTTTCCTATCAGCGTCCAAAAAACATAACACACTTAAAAACCTTACGTAAGGTTTGTAAAAATGTTAGCATGTTTTTAGCGTTTAAAAATAAACGGCTGGATTTTTTTGGTTAAAACTTTCAGATACATTAAAGGGCATATAGTTACAGATTTTGGTGTAAAGTTTTCACAAATTTGAGCAAAAAAAAAATTTGACCTAAAAAAAATTCAGACTGTCCCTTTAAGAAAATGCTTTTACTAAGTATAATATTGTCTTTACCTATACCTATTCCATAGTATTTAGAAATGTGTAATTGTATAGCGCGGTATTATAACGTTACCGTTATGCCTAGATCTATGTCACTTTCACTCAAAATAAATATAATTTTCGTGTGTATGATGTATGTTGATGCAAAATTATGTTGGTAGATCATATTGAAATAAGATGTTTATAAATTAAAGTGTTTTATGTCTTAGGAATGCGTTTGCGTTTCATTTAACGTCACCTTCTATGACTTAAAAGGCAAAATTTTCAGCATGAATATATTGGTATTTAATCTGTTCAAATTCGTGGCAATTGTTGATATTTTGATTTTATAGTGTTTTGTTTGTTTTTATGAACTAAAATAATTCAAAATAAAGTATTTTTGAAGCTTACTCACATTAAAATGTTGAATTTTCGCAACAGCCTTTAAGTAGCGTCTTCCATAATGGGCATTGCCTGGACAACGTTATAAGATTTATGTGAGTGCGCATGCGCGCAAGCTTAACGTCATAATGACTTTAACGCTTAGCGCGATGATACTTGGCTCGGTGGGGCATCTACCTGACTGAACTGAAATTGGTGTATGGTTTTCGACTTGCGCACAACACAATCTATGGTGTTTTTTTGTTTTTTGGGTTTTTAGCTGGGGCTATAGCTGAACAGTTTATAGTTAAATGACAGCTTCCCATACGCTGGGTGCTCTAAATTGGGAAAGGGGAATGTTCAGCATTTTCGAGGATCGATTTTGGGCCTTGATTTTATGTAAATAGCCTTCAGATGGCGTTTGCTCGTCCTCAATTAGCCCATATATGTGCAGAAAAGAAAGCTGCGCCAAAACCTGACAGCCTCATTTCCCCTAGGGTGCCACAACCGCTCTCTTGATCTCCCTTTACTACTTTACTACACAAGGGCAATGACTCGTGCTATACTTTTCGAATTTTCGCAGTCAGGGCAGCCTCATTTTTCCTAGGGTCTCACAACCGCTTGATCCCCCTACAAAATGCGCGTGTGTGTACTTTCTAGATAACAGAATATACCTTCAAGTCTGAAGAAAAAAAGTCACCTGTGGGGAAATGAATGTGTGTCTAATTGAAGGTGTGCCTTAATGAATATGTGCTTAATTGAATGTGTGCCATAACTATCCCTAGTTTTCCTTTACTATAAAGTATTCAGCTTTTTGGGGGCCTTATTTGGAGTCAGGATTGCCTAAATGGCATACTGCTGAATATTAGTGTGCTTAATTGAATAGGTGCCTAATTGAATATGTGCTTAATTAAAAGTGTACCTAAATAACACTGTGTTTATCTGATCATGTGCTTAAAAGTGGTGTGCCTAAAGTACTGTGTCTAAGAGCCAGGTGTGCCTGCTGAATATTAGTGTGCTTAATTAAATATGTGCCTACCCGGTATTTGAAAGTGTGCCTAATTGAATATGTGCTTAATTAAAAGTGTGCCTAAATACCACTGTACTTATCTGATCGTGTGCCTAACAGTGGTGTGACTAACTCTGGTCTCTATCGCGTACACATGTCAATTTTAACGTTTTTTCACTAAGTCAAGTACAATAACTCATAAACTGGAATCGCGCCATTTTCGAACTCATCCGAAATATTATTAAGATGAATACACATACCAAGTTTCATGCAATACGGATAAAAACTCTAGCTTCTATCGCGTACACAAGTTAATTTTAACGTTTTTTCACTAAGTCAAGTGCAATAACTCATAAACTGACGACTGGAATTGCGCCATTTTCGAACTCATCCGAGATGTTATCAAGATGAATACACATACCAAGTTTCATGCAATACGGATAAAAACTCTAGCTTCTATCGCGTACACAAGTTAATTTTAACGTTTTTTTCACTAAGTCAAGGGCAATAACTCATAAACCAACAACTGGAATTGCGCCATATTCGAACTCATCCTATCAAGATGAATACACATACCAAGTTTCATTCAAATTGGATAAAAACTCTAGCTTCTATCGCGTACACAAGTTAATTTTAAAGGGGACCAGTCTTCATTTTTATTGGTTGATTTGGGTCTTGAATATACTTAAGTATCCTTCAGAGGCACTAGAAATGTACGAAATATTGCATATTTCCTTCAAATAAATCTTAAATTAGACATTTTCTCCTTCTATTTCTAAAGATGACTTTTCATAGTATTGCATAGTATTCTAATGTGTAGTAGGGCATTATAACTTTCAAATGCTAATAATTATAGGTGCACATGGAATTGAAGACTCAATTTCAATGGTGAGTTGTGATAACCAGTACTAAATTGCTGAACTAAAAAAGTCCCCGTTTCTGAGACCCACGAAAATGAAGCCTGTGCCACTTTAACGTTTTTTCACTAAGTCAAGGGCAATAACTCATAAACCAACAACTGGAATTGCGCCATTTTCGAACTCATCCTATCAAGATGAATACACATACCAAGTTTCATTCGAATCGGATACAAACTCTGGTTTCTTTCTTGATCGAGATCTTTATAATTTAAAAGATCATACCAAGTTTCACCAGAATCAAAAAAAGTGCTCACAAACAAATTTTAACTAATGAATCAAGCGTTTATTGTGGACTATAATATAGGATATCGCCAGTTTGTAGAGGTTATTAATATGTTCCAAATGACTATAATAGGGCCAGAGTTGTTTGTATTTAAGGTTACATATTGACTAACTGGTGCGGCAATTTCAGATAGAGAATTACAGTATTCTCTAGATACTGAGAATAAGGCCGACTGAGTACAAAACCCAAGAGAAGAACATTTGGATGAAGGAGTGTGTCTAATTGAAAGTGTGCCTAATTGAATATGTCCCTAATTGAAAGTGTGCCTAAATGACTGCTAACCGTCGGAACATAGTGTTAAAGCTCAAAGCTATTGTGTAGGACTGGGGGCTTATTACCTTGCTTCAACAGTTACTTACCGTAGACTCGTCATACTTACCCATAACACTGAACACTAGACTGTTGACTAGTGTTCAATGCTTATGTTCCTATAAAAAGCCACTGGCAAACCATGTTCATGCAATGTGTTAGAATTGGGCTAATCATTTATTTTGTTAACCTAATGTGTTAGCATTGGGCTCATCATTTATTTTGTTTATGTGATGTGTTGGCATTGGGCTCAGCATTTACATGTTCATTTCATCGAACGCGTTTTTAAGAACAAGGGCAGTAATTCATATAAAATATTTTACGATTCTTTTGATATTAAATAGGGTTCATTCTTGGGTTATAATAAACAATTTCAGTAAGTTTCGTCAAAATCTAAAGATAGCTTGCCAGGCAAGGTAATATACGCCCACTGGCAGCTTTGTTTAAAAAAGAACATTTGGCAGAAAACAGCAACCATCACAACCATGAAATATTCATTGTAGTCAAAGGCCTACATTTCGTTCAGAACTTAATTTAATATTTTTATTGTGTGATAATAAACTATTTCAATAGGTTTCATTAAAATCTATCAAGAATTGTGCCTTCTAGAGTGTTTACAACCTAAAAATCATTGTGTTTGAAGAACAAGGGCAATAATTCATATAAATATTCGATTGTTTTGATTTTCTATAGAACAAATCGAACAAATTAAATATTTTTCGATTCTTTTGATTTTAAATAGGGTTGATCTTTGGATGATAACAAACAATTTCAGTAAGTTTCGTCAAAATCCATAAAGAATTGTGACTTGTAGAGTGTTAACGTGCTAAAAATCGAACGTGTTTTAAAGAACAAGGGCAATAATTCATATTAAATATTTTACGATTCTTTTGATTTTAAATAGGGTTCATCTTTGGGTGATAATAAACAATTTCAGCAAGTTTCGTCAAAATCCGTAAATAATTGTGACTTGTAGAGTGTTAACGTGCTAAAAATCGAACGCGTTTTCAAGAACAAGGGCAATAATTCATATTAAATATTTTACGATTCTTTTGATTTTAAATAGGTTTCATCTGTGGGTGATAATAAACAATTTCAGCAAGTTTCGTCAAAATTCGTAAATAATTGTGGCATGTAGAGTGTTAACGAGCTAAAAATCGAACGCGTTTTCAAGAACAAGGGCAATAATTCATATCAAATATTCAACGATTCTTTTGATTTTAAATAGGGTTCATCTTTGGGTGATAATAAACAACTTCAGCAAGTTTCGTCAAAATTCGTAAATAATTGTGGCTTGTAGAGTGTTTTAAAGAACAAGGGCAATAATTCATATCAAATATTTTACGATTCTTTTGATTTTTAATAGGGTTCATCATTTGGGTGATAATAAACAATTTCAGTAAGTTTCGTCAAAATCCGTAAATAATTGTGACTTTTAGATTGTTAACGAGCTAAAATTCGAACGCGTTTTCAAGAACAAGGGCAATAATTCATATCAAATATTTAACGATTCTTTTGATTTTAAATAGGGTTCATCTTTGGGTGATAATAAACAACTTCAGCAAGTTTCGTCAAAATTCGTAAATAATTGTGGCTTGTAGAGTGTTTTAAAGAACAAGGGCAATAATTCATATTAAATATTTTACGATTCTTTTGATTTTTAATAGGGTTCATCATTTGGGTGATAATAAACAATTTCAGCAAGTTTCGTCAAAATCCGTAAATAATTGTGACTTTTAGATTGTTAACGAGCTAAAAATCGAACGCGTTTTCAAGAACAAGGGCAATAATTCATATCAAATATTTAACGATTCTTTTGATTTTAAATAGGGTTCATCTTTGGGTGATAATAAACAACTCCAGCAAGTTTCGTCAAAATTCGTAAATAATTGTGGCTTGTAGAGTGTTAACGAGCTAAAAATTGAACGGGTTTTAAAGAACAAAGGGCAATAATCCATATGAAATATTTTTATTTTTTGGACGGACAGACGGACCGACGGACATGGGTGACGGTAATATATGCTCCACATTTCATGTGGGCGTATAAAAATTTGCCTAAATGACTGCTAACCGACGGAACATAGTGTAAAGCTCAAAGCTATTGAGTAGGACTGGGGGGATTATTACCTTACTGTCGATTGCTTCAACAGTTACTTACCGTAGACTCGTAACCATACTTACCAATAACATTGAACACTAGTTTGTTGACTAGTGTTCAATGCTCATGTTCCTAAAATAAGCCACTGGCAAATCATGTTCATGCATTGTGTTAGCAATGGGCTAATCATTTATTTTGTCTATGTGATGTGTTGGCATTGGGCTCATCGTTTACATGTTCATTTGTTTTTTAAATTGTGTCAGTAATGTTCTTACGATTCCCTTTTCCACTTTTGAAATGTTTAAGAAAAATGCTTTTACTAAGTATAATATTGTCTTTACCTATACCTATTCCATAGTATTTAGAAATGTGTAATTGTATAGCGCGGTATTATAACGTTACCATTATGCCTAGATATATGTCACTTTCACTCAAAATAAATATAATTTTCGTGTGTATGGTGTATGTTGATGCAAGATTATGTTGGTAGATCATATTGCAATATCATGTATATGAATTAAAGTGTTTTATGTCTTAGGAATGCGTTTACGTTTCATTTAACGTCATCTTCTATGACTTAAAAAGCAAAATTTTCAGCATGAATATATCGGAATTTAATCTGTTCAAATTCGTGGCAATTGTTGATATTTTGATTTAATAGTGTTTTGTTTGTTTTTATGAACAAAAATAAATCAAAATAAAGTATTTTTGAAGCTTACTCACATTAAAATGTTGAATTTTTGCAACAGCCTTTAAGTAGCGTCTTCCATAATGGGCATTGCCTAGACAACGTTATAAGATTTATGGGAGTGCGCATGCACGCAAGCCTAACGTCATAATGACTTTAACGCTTAGCGCTATGATGATACTTGGCTCGGCGGGACATCTACCTGACTGAACTGACATTGATGTATGGTTTTCGAGTTGCGCACAATACAAACTATGGTGTTGTTTGGGGGGGTATCCGAGGAGATAGCTTAGGCGTATATTAGTGGTGGTGGGGGGGGGGGGGTATCCGAGGAGATAGCTTAGGCGTATACTGATGGTACTGAGATGACCAGTGTCAGGCTATAGCTGAACAGTTTATAGTTAAATGGCAGTTTCACATACGCTGGGTGCTCTAAATTGGTCTATAACACAAACTGTTAAAGGGAAAATGTTCAGCATTTTCGAGAATCGATTCGGGCCTTGTATGTAAATAGCCTTCAGATGGCGTTTGCTCGTCCTCAATTAGCACATATATGTACGTACAGAAAAGCAGGACGTAAAACTCCATTCATTTCATTTCATGCTCTGTAAAGCTGCGCCAAAACCTGACAGCCTCATTTCCCCTAGGGTGTCACAACCGCTCGCTTGATCTCCCTTACTTTACTACACAAGGGCAATGACTCGTGCTATACTTTTCAAATTTTCGAAGTCAGAGCAGCCTCATTTTTCCTAGGGTCTCACAACCGCTTGATCCCCCTTACTACAAAATGCGTGTGTGTGTACTTACAAGGTAACAGAATATACCTTCAAGTCTGAAGCAAAAAGGAGATGTGCCTAAATGACTTGCGCCGCAAGGCCAGTGTTAGTAGGAGATCAACCTATAGGTCCCGCGACCAAAGTCTGGGAACAAAGGTTTGAAAGTGTTTTTGTGTTCCCTGATGAATACCGAACAATTTTGACTTGGGCTGCCCCCTTGAAAATGTCAGCCATTTCCGGTAGGGGTCAACAAAGGTCAAATAGGGATCAAAATTCAAATATGGTCTTAGGGTGTCGATATGCATATCAAATTACTCGTTAAGTCATAAGGATTCAGAAAATATATAGTTTGTTATACCTCTGACCTTAAATAAGGGCACTGCGGTCAAAAACGTCCCAAGGTCAACGAACTTTTGACAGAGGTCAAATTTTAACATTGTCCGATTTGAATGATTTTAGTGTCTAATTATATGTTTTCTGACATGACAAATTCAACTATCACACTCTCGGATGGGTCTGGGTAAACTGTACACCTATACAGACCCGTTATTGGATGGTTATTGGTAAAACTGTAGCCTACACTAATATACTGTACACCAATACATCCGACTCTCTTTGATTATTTTTCTTTTACAGACCCCCAATCCTATAAAGAATAAGGCATCGAACATCAAATGCTTGCCACTGAAGGAAGATATCAGGGATTCCCACTAAGAAAATTTAGCAAAATGAAGGTTGATTCCTTGCATCTGATGCTTTTCCGAACAAAATTCTCGTTTAAAACACCAACTGCTTGAAGAGTGTTTGGAGACACTGTATACCCAAAGACAATTTTTCAACAGCAAGTGATTTTGACGAGTTGCACTCTAAGAAAATTTTAAGAAAGATAACCCCCTTTGCACCCACCCCCAACCCAAGCAGTGAAGTATGTAAGTTCGTCCAGAACTGTCCAAAAGTGTGTTTTGATTCATCAAAACACAATTTACTGAGAACCATCCAAGAATGGGTTTGTAGTAATACATAGTTGACTTCAAACTATCCAAGTGAGGGTTTTTTTTTTAATTAATAAGAAGATACCATTAAAGAACCATGCGAGAGTGGGTTTTAATAATACACTGTTACCTGAGAACTATCCAGCTGAGAGCGGGTTCGTTCTTTAAGTGGGTTTTCATTATACGCAAGACAGAAAACATATAATTAGACACTAAAATCATTCAAATCGGACAATGTTAAAATTTGACCTCTGTCAAAAGTTCGTTGACCTTGGGACGTTTTTGACCGCAGCGCCCTTATTTAAGGTCAGAGGTATAACAAACTATATATTTTCTGAATCCTCATGACTTTACGAGTAATTTGATATGCATATCGACACCCTGAGACTATATTTGAATTTTGATCCCTATTTGACCTTTGTTGACCCCTACCGGAAATGCCTGACATTTTCAAGGGGGCAGCCCAAGTCAAAATTGTTCGGTATTCATCAGGGAACACAAAAACACTTTCAAACCTTTGTTCCCAGACTTTGGTCACGGGACCTATAGGTTGATCTCCTACTATGTAGCGAAATGAATGTGTCTAATTGAAGGTGTGCCTTAATGAATATGTGCTTAATTGAATGTGTATCTCTAGCTTTCCTATACTATAACGTATTCAGTTTTTTGGGGGCCATGCCTCCCCCTTATTTGGAGCCAGGTGTGTCTGAATGGCATACTGCTGAATATTAGTGAGCTTAATTGAAAATGTGCCTATTTGAAGGTGTGTCTAATTGAATATGTGCTTAATTAAATGGGTGCCTATATAAAACTGTGCCTAAATTTTAATAACCTGTGCCTAAAAGTGATGTGCCTTAAGTACTGTGTCTAGGAGGTATTCTAAAACCAGGGCTTGCCAGGCAAGGTAACATACGCCCACTGGCATTTGTCAGTTTACCGAAGTCCAATTATCATACAAAGTTTCATCAAAATTTAATGAAACCTGCAACTTCTATTGTGCTCGCAATCAACGTTTAATTTTAACGTATTTTTACATTCATCGAAAATGAGTCAAGTTAGAATTTGTCCAAAATCTTATCAATTCCAATGATCCCACCAAGTTTCATCAAAATCGGTTGAAAACTAATAATCTATTGTGCTTTACAAACAAATCTTGAAGCGTTTAAACAAAGTCAAGGGCAATAACTCAAAAACCGTTCGTCGAAAATAAATGTCAAATTCAAACTTGACTGAGATCTTAATAATTTAAAAGTTTACCAAGTTTCATCAAAATCAGATGAAAACTGTAGTCTCTTGTGTGCTCACAAAAAATTTTGGACGGGTTTTTACAAAGTCAAGTGCAATAACTCAAAAACCGTTCATCGAAAATAAGCCAAACTCAAACTTGACCGAGATATTATAAATCTAGAGGATCAGACCGAGTTTCGTCAAAATCAGATGAAAACTGTAGTCTCTAGATTGCTCACAAACAAATTTTGATGCGTTTTTACAAAGTCGAGGGCAATAACTCAAAAATTGTTCATCGAAAATACGTCAATTTCTTAAAGTGTGTGGACCTTAATGATAACTATGTCGAGAAAAAACGGTATGAAAATGTCTATGTATTCTTTGTTAGGTTCACAACTTATCAATCAAACGCTTATTGTGGGCTATAAAGTGTACTCTGTGTCAGGGGCGGACTGGGCCGCATGGCCACATGGCTAAAGCCATGCTGGCCGGTGTGCACGGGGCCGGTTTGTGAAAAATGACCAAAAAAAAATATTTATATTTTGAAAAAAAAAAAAAATTGGACGTATTATCTATTCAAAATTTCAAAAGAAAGTGGCCGAAATCCGCTGGAGGCGCTCGGAAATCACCTTTATGGCAGTCATTTTTCAAAATTTTTTTGGGGAGGACCCCTTAGGCAGTGGCGGATCCAGGGGGGCATGGAGGGCGTATGCCCCTCCTTTACTTTGTCTTTTTTTTTACGAATGGGAAGAATACGGAATCAAAAATGTCTAACCCATTAACGTTTACTTTAAAACATACATGGTCCACGTCAAAAACCGTTAAATTAGTACAATTTATACTTATTCTATGTTTTTAAGCCAAAGAACAGGTCAAAAAAATTTTCGCCTCGCTTCGCTCGACTATAATTTCGATCACGCCCTCCCCTTTGGAAAAACGTGGTTCCGACACACTAACGTGGGCCGGTCAGTGGAAAAAAACCATGACCGCATCACGGCCCCAGTCCGCCCCTGCTCTGTGTAATCCGACATGCATGTATAGGATATCGCCAGTTTGTCTAAATAACTGCAAACCGACGGAAGATAGTGTAAAGCTCAAAGCTATTGAGTAGGACTGGAGGACTTATTACCTTACTGTCGATTGCTTCAACAGTTACTTACCGTAGACTCGTCATACTTACCCATAACATTGAACACTAGGCTGTTGACTAGTGTTCAATGCTCATGTTCCTATAATAATCCACTGGCAAGTCATGTTCATGCAATGTGTTAGCATTGGGCTAATCATTTATTTTGTTTATGTGATGTGTTAGAATTGGTCTAATCATTTATTTTGTTTATGTGATGTGTTGGCATTGGGCTCAGCATTTACATGTTCATTTCATCGAACGCGTTTTAAAGAACAAGGGCAGTAATTTATATTAAATATTTTACGATTCTTTTGATTTTCAATAGGGATCATTCTTGGGTAATAATAAACAATTTCAGTAAGTTTCGTCAAAATCTGTAAAGAATTGTGACTTGTAGAGTGTTAACGAGCTAAAAATCGAACGCATTTTCAAGAACAAGGGCAATAATTCATATCAAATATTTTACGATTCTTTTGATTTTAAATAGGTTTCATCTTTGGGTAATAATAAACAATTTCAGTAAGTTTCGTCAAAATCTGTAAAGAATTGTGACTTGTAGAGTGTTAACGAGCTAAAAATCGAACGTGTTTTAAAGTACAAGGGCAATAATTCATATTAAATATTTTACGATTCTTTTGATTTTAAAAAAGGTTCATCCTTGGGTGATAATACACATTTTCAGCAAGTTTCGTCAAAATCCGTAAATAATTATGGCTTTTAGATTGTTAACGAGCTAAAAATCGAACGCGTTTTCAAGAACAAGGGCAATAATTCATATCAAATATTTTACGATTCTTTTGATTTTAAATAGGGTTCATCTTTGGGTAATTATAAACAATTTCAGTAAGTTTCGTCAAAATTCGTAAATAATTGTGGCTTGTAGAGTGTTAACGAGCTAAAAATTAAACGCGTTTTAAAGAACAAGGGCAATAATTCATATTAAATATTTTTATTTTTTGGACGGACAGAAGTACCGACAGACATGGGCGACGGCAATATACGCTCCACATTTCATGTGGGCGTATAAAAATTTGCCTAAATGACTGCTAACCGACGGAACATAGTGTAAAGCTGAAAGCTATTGAGTAGGACTGGGGGCTTATCACCTTACTGTCGATTGCTTCAACAGTTACTTACCGTAGACTCGTAACCATACTTACCCATAACATTGAACACTAGTTTGTTGACTAGTGTTCCTAAAATAGGCCACTGGCAAATCATGTTCATGCGATGTGTTGGCATTGGGCTAATCATTTATTTTGTTAATCTAATGTGTTAGCATTGGGCTACATGTTCATTTCATCGAACGCGTTTTAAAAAACAAGGGCAGTAATTCATATTAAATATTTTACGATTCTTTTGATATTAAATAAGGTTCATCCTTGGGTGATAATAAACATTTTCAGCAAGTTTCGTCAAAATCCGTAAATAATTATGGCTTTTAGATTGTTAACGAGCTAAAAATCGAACGCGTTTTCAAGAATAAGGGCAATAATTCATATCAAATATTTTACGATTCTTTTGATTTTAAATAGGGTTCATCTTTGGGTAAACAATTTCAGTATGTTTCGTCAAAATTCGTAAATAATTGTGGCTTGTAGAGTGTTAACGAGCTAAAAATTAAACGCGTTTTAAAGAACAAGGGCAATAATTCATATTAAATATTTTTATTTTTTGGACGGACCGACAGACATGGGTGACGACAATATACGCTCCACATTTCATGTGGGCGTATAAAAATTTGCCTAAATGACTGTTAACCGACGGAACATAGTGTAAAGCTCAATGCTATTGAGTAGGACTGGGGGATTATTACGTTACTGTCGATTGCTTCAACAGTTACTTACCGTAGACTCGTAACCATACTTACGCGTGACATTGAACACTAGGCTGTTGACTAGTGTTCAATGCTCATGTTCCTATAATAAGCCACTGGCAAATCATGTTCATGCAATGTGTTAGCATTGGGCTAATCATTTATTTTGTTTATGTGATGTGTTGGCATTGGGCTCATCGTTTACATGTTCATTTGTTTTTTTAAATTGTGTCAGTCAGTAATGTGCTGAAGAATCTTACACCATTGTGCCGATTCCCTTTTCCACTTTTGAAATATTTAAGAAAATGCTTTTACTAAGTATAATATTGTCTTTACCTATACCTATTCCATAGTATTTAGAATTGTGTAATTGTATAGCGCGGTATTATAACGTTACCATTATGCCTATAGATATATGTCACTTTCACTCAAGATAAATATAATTTTCGTGTGTATGAACTATGTTGATGCAAGATTATGTTGGTAGATCATATTATTTCAATATCATGTATATGAATTAAAGTGTTTTATGTCTTAAGAATGCGTTTACGTTTCATTTAACGTCACCTTCTATGACTTAAAAAGCAAAATTTTCAGCATGGATATATTGGTATTTAATCTGTTCAAATTCGTGGCAATTGTTGATATTTTGATTTTATAGTGTTTTGTTTGTTTTTATGAACTAAAATAATTCAAAATAAAGTATTTTTGAAGCTTACTCACATTAAAATGTTGAATTTTCGCAACAGCCTTTAAGTAGCGTCTTCCATAATGGGCATTGCCTGGACAACGTTATAAGATTTATGGGAGTGCGCATGTGCGCAAGCCTAACGTCATAATGACTTTAACGCTTAGCGCGATGATACTTGGCTCGGTGGGACATCTACCTGACTGAGCTGACATTGATATATGGTTTTCGAGTTGCGCATTTTTTTTATTTGGGGGGGGGGGGGGGGGGAGGGGTGGGGGTAGGTGTAGGCGGGGTATCCGAGGAGAAAGCTTAAGTGTAAACTGGTACTGAGGTGACCAGTGCCAGGCTGTAGCTGAAGAGTTTATAGTTAAATGGCAGTTTCCCATACGCTGGGTGCTCTAAATTGGGAAAGGCGAATGTTTTTCGAGGATCGATTCGGGCCTTGATTTTATGTAAATAGCCTTCAGCTGGCGTTTGCTCGCCCTCAATTAGCCCATATATGTACATACAGGAAAGCAGGACGTAAAACTCCATTCATTTCATTTCATGCTGTAAAGCTGCGCCAAAACCTGACAGCCTCATTTTCCCTAGGGTCTCACAACCGCTTGATCTCCCTTACTACAAAATGCGTGCCTGTGTGCTTACAAGTTAACAGAATGTACCTTCAAGTCAGAAGCAAAACGGAGATATGCCTAAATAACTTATGCCGCAAGGTCAGCTGTGTCTCATTGAAGGTGTGCCTTAATGAATATGTGCTTAATTGAATGTGTGCCATACCTATCCCTATACTATAAAGTATTCAGCTTTTTGGGGGCCATGCCTCCCCCTTATTTGGATCCAGGTGTGCCTAAATGGCATACTGCTGAATATTAGAGTGCTTAATTGAATATGTGCTTAATTAAAAGTGTACCTAAATAACACTGTGCCTAAATAACACTGTGCTTATCTGATCGTGTGCCTAAAAGTGGTGTGCCTAAAGTACTGTGTCTAAGAGATGTTCTAAAACCAGGGCTTGTCAGGCAAGGTAACATACGCCCACTGGCAGCTGTCAGAATTGATAATATCTTAATTAACGATTATACAAATATCATATATACTTTTACCGAAGTCCAATTATCATCAAAATTTAATGAAATCTGTAACTTCTATTTTGCTCACAATCAATGTTTAATTTTAACGTGTTTTTACAAAGAGTAGACAATGGCAATAACTAAAAAAACATTCATCGAAAATGAGTCAAGTTAGAATTTCTCCAAAATCTTATCAATTCAAATGATCCCACCAAGTTTCATCAAAATCGGTTGAAAACTAATACAATCTATTGTGCTTCACAAACAAATCTTGAAGCATTTTAACAAAGTCAAGGGCAATAACTCAAGATAGCTTGCCAGGCAAGGTAACATACGCCCACTTCAGCAAATTTGAATATTTGAAAAAGTTGATTGCACCATCGCATTTATTTGAGCTGATATTTAGATGAATCAATTCGAATGAAAACTCTAGCCTCTATCGTGTACACAAGTTAATTTTAACGTTTTTTCACTAAGTCAAGAGCGATAACTCATAAACCGACGACTAGAAACGCAGGATTCTCGAATTTATCTGAGTTTTTATAAAGGTGAATACACATACCAAGTGAATTTTTCTGTTTTTTTCATTAAGTCAATAACTCATAAACCAACAACTGGAATTGCACCATTTTCGAACTCATCCGAGATATTATCATGATGAATACACATACCACGTTTCATTCAAATTGGATAAAAACTCTGGTCTCTATCGCGTACACAAGTTAATTTTAACGTTTTTTTATTACTAAGTCAAGGGCAATAACCAGTGGCGGCTCGAGAGGGGGGGGGGGTCAATTGCCCCCGGCCGCATCAGGGCACCCAATAGTGTCACCGTTTCACGGCCAAGGAAATGAATGAGTGGGTAACTAGAGGGGTCAATCCTAGCTGTTACTTCTGCTTAGCGGGAATCGCGTATATATCGGGTGTAGCAAAAAAAAACGTCCTCAACTTTGACTCAAAGTATCTCATCTGCTGATGAGCCAATATCTTTCAAAATTCTCACAGATTTACTTCAATATGTCCTTGTCGGACCCTGAAAATATGAAAGTCATCAAACAAAAATTGTACAAGAACTGTCTCGAACAAAATAGCATGTCAAAAAATTCAATATCAGAGCAAATTACATATTTGAATTTGTGTTCATTGTACCTTCACCGCAGCAACCACCGACATTTTCCATCCTGATAAACTCTCACGGATCTCGTCTAAAGGTACCACTCAAGAAGCGAACATCCTGCCTTTCAGTTCCTGTGTAATCAGTGTGTCTCTCTAACACAAGTGCAGTACACCTGTTTCTTAAGAGTATCCCATACTGCTCGGAGACAATCATTACCATCACCAGTGGAACAAACAGGATGAACAGGAACTGAAAGGCAGGAAGGTTGCTTTTGGGGAGAAAATATCTTAAGATGAGATCGATGAGAGCATTTCAGGATGGAAAATGAATGATATTGGTGGTCGGTGTGGTGAAAGCAAAATAGACACAGGTTGAAATGTGTAGTTTGCTCTGATATTGAATTTTTTGACATGTTATTTTGTTCCTGGTAGTACTTGTACAATTTTTATTCGATGACTTTTATATTTTCAGGGTCTGACAATGACACGTTGAAGTAAATCTATGAGAATTTTGAAAGAGATCGGTTCAACAACAGCTGAGGTACTTACCGTCAAACTTGGGGACGTTTTTATTGCGACACCCGATATATAAATATATATTCACATATAATGTCCATCACCACATATGTCCAAAAATACTGCATGCTTTTGTGTTAAACTTAAAGCAAAAGTCCCCTTCCAAACCACATCCCACATTTTCATGTGGGCGTATAATAAACCGTTCATCAAAAATATATGTCAAATTCGAACTTGACCGAGATCTTTATAATTTAAAAGATCATACCAAGTTTCATCAGAATCAGATGAAAAAAGTGCTCACAAACAAATTATAACGCGTTTTTACAAAGTCAAATGCAATACCTCAAAAAACTGTTCATCGAAAATACGTCAATTTCTAACTTGATCGAGATTTTATCAATCTAAAGGATCATATCAAGTTTCATTAAAATCAGATGAAAACTGTAGTCTCTAGATTGCTCACAAACAAATTTTGATGCGTTTTTACAAAGTCAAAGGCAATAACTAAAAAAAATGTTCATCGAAAATACGTCAAGGTTTTAGAATATATAAAATTTCAGATAGAGAAATAGAAGAAAAGTCTTACAAGAGTTGTCTCCCAATAATTACAATATTCTCTAGATACTGAGAATAAGGCTGACTGAGTACAAAACCCAAGAGAAGAAAATTTGGATGAAGGAGTGGTTCTAATTGAATATGTCCCTAATTGAAACTGAACTGCAAACCGACGGAACATAGTGTAAAGCTCAAAGCTATTGAGTAGGACTGGGGGATTATTACCTTACTGTCGATTGCTTCAACAGTTACTTACCGTAGTCTCGTAACCATATTTACCAATAACATTGAACACTAGGCTGTTGACTAGTGTTCAATGCTCATGTTCCTATAATAAGCTACTGGCAAATCATGTTCATACTATGTGTTAGCATTGGGCTAATCATTTATTTTGTTTATGTGATGTGTTAGCATTGGGCTAATCATTTATTTTGTTTATGTGATGTGTTAGCATTGGGCTAATCATTTATTTTGTTTATGTGATGTGTTGGCATTGGGCTCAGCATTTACATGTTCATTTTTTTAATTGTGTCAGTGATGGGCTGCTGAGTATGTCCATCTTTATGTTTATACAACGACTATTCATTTCGTGTTACATGTGTTAGTATCGGCTGCTGATTATATCTCTGTTCTTGTTTATGTTCATATGATGTGTCAAAATTATGTAAGGACATGACGAGATTTGGATAATAATGCCCGACACGGTATCTGCCTACAGGTTTATAACCTTAACGTTATGCCTAGATCTATGTTACTGAATCAAACTTCTCACTTTCATTCAAGATAAATATAATTTTCGTGTGTATGAACTATGTTGATGCAAGATCATGTTGGTAGATCATATTGCAATATCATGTATAATCCGTAAAGAATTGTGACTTCTAGAGTGTTAACAAGCCAAAAATTGAACGCGTTTTAAAGAACAAGGGCAATAATTCATATTAAATATTTTTTGATGCTTTTGATTTTAAATAGGGTTCATCCTTGGGTGATCATAACCACTTTCAGCAAGTTTAGTTAAAATCTGTAAATAATTGTGACTTGTAGAGTCTTTACGAGCTAAAAATCGAACGCGTTATAAAGAACAAGGGCAATAATTCATCTTAAATATTTTTCGATTCATTTGATTTTAAATAGGGTTCATCCTTGGGTGATAAGAAAAACAATTTCAGCAAGTTTCGTCAAACTCCGTAAAGAATTGTGACTTGTGGAGTGTTAACAAGCTAAAAATTGAACGCTTTTTAAAGAACAAGGGCAATAATTCATATTAAATATTTTTCGATTCTTTTGATTTTAAATAAGATTCATCCTTGTGTGATATTAAACAATTTCAGAAAGTTTCGTCAAAATCCGTAAAGAGTTGTGACTTGTAGAGTGTTAACGGTCTAAAAATCGAACGCGTTTTAAAGAACATGAGCAATAATTATTCATATCAAATATTTTTCGATTCTTTTGATTTTAAATAGGGTTCATCCTTGGGTGATAATAAACAATTTCAGCAAGTTGGTTGTAGAGTGTTAACAAGCAATTGTGGACGGACGGACCGACGGACATGGGTGACGGCAATATACGCTCCACATTCAATGTGGGCGTATACAAATTTCAGATAGAGAAATAGAAGAAAAGTCTTACAAGAGCTGTCTCCCAATAATTACAATATTCTCTAGATACTGAGAATAAGGCCTTAGCAGACTGAGTACAAAACCCAAAAGAAGAACATTTGGATGAAGGAGTGTGTCTAATTGAATATGTGCCTAATTGAATATGTCCCTAATTGAAAATGTGCCTAAATGACTGCTAACCGACGGAACATAGTGTAAAGCTCAAAGCTATTGAGTAGGACTGGGGAATTATTACCTTACTGTCGATTGCTTCAACAGTTACTTACCGTAGACTCGTAACTATACTTACCCATAACATTGAACACTAGGCTGTCATGTATAATCCGTAAAGAATTGTGACTTCTAGAGTGTTAACAAGCCAAAAATTGAACGCGTTTTAAAGAACAAGGGCAATAATTCATATTAAATATTTTTTGATGCTTTTGATTTTAAATAGGGTTTATCCTTGGGTGATCATAACCACTTTCAGCAAGTTTAGTTAAAATCTGTAAAGAATTGTGACTTGTAGAGTCTTAACGAGCTAAAAATCGAACGCGTTATAAAGAACAAGGGCAATAATTCATATTAAATATTTTTCGATTCATTTGATTTTAAATAGGGTTCATCCTTGGGTGATAAGAAAAACAATTTCAACAAGTTTCGTCAAACTCCGTAAAGAATTGTGACTTGTGGAGTGTTAACAAGCTAAAAATCGAACGCTTTTTAAAGAACAAGGGCAATAATTTATATTAAATATTTTTCGATTCTTTTGATTTTAAATAAGATTCATCCTTGTGTGATATTAAACAATTTCAGAAAGTTTCGTCAAAATCCTTAAAGAGTTGTGACTAGTAGAGTGTTAACGGTCTAAAAATCGAACGCGTTTTAAAGAACATGAGCAATAATTATTCATATCAAATATTTTTCGATTCTTTTGATTTTAAAGTTCATCCTTGGGTGATAATAAACAATTTCAGCAAGTTGGTTGTAGAGTGTTAACAAGCAATTGTGGACGGACGGACCGACGGACATGGGTGACGGCAATATACGCTCCACATTCAATGTGGGCGTATACAAATTTCAGATAGAGAAATAGAAGAAAAGTCTTACAAGAGTTGTCTCCCAATAATTACAATATTCTCTAGATACTGAGAATAAGGCCTTAGCAGACTGAGTACAAAACCCAAAAGAAGAACATTTGGATGAAGGAGTGTGTCTAATTGAATATGTGCCTAATTGAAATTGTGCCTATATGACTGCTAACCAACGGAACATAGTGTAAAGCTTAAAGCTATTGAGTAGGACTGGGGAATTATTACCTTACTGTCGATTGCTTCAACAGTTACTTACCGTAGACTCGTAACTATACTTACCCATAACATTGAACACTAGGCTGTTGACTAGTGTTCAATGCTCGTGTTCCTATAATAATCCACTGGCAAATCATGTTCATGCAATGTGTTAGAATTGGGCTAAAAATTTGTTTTGTTTACGTGATGTGTTAGCATTGGACTAATAATTTATTTTGTTTATGTGATGTGTTAGCATTGGGCTCATCATTTATTTTGTTTATGTGATGTTATGCATTGGGCTAATTGTTTACATGTTCATTTTGTTTTTAAATTGTGTCAGTTTTGGGCTGCTGAGTATATCCATGTTTATACATTGTATCAGTATTGGGCTAATCATTATGACCGTGTTCATACATGTGTTAGTATTGGCTGTTGATTATATCTCTGTTTTTGTTTATGTTCATATAATGTGTCAAAATTGTCTAAGGACATGGCGATATTTGGATAACAATGCCAGACACCCCATTAAACCCCCGCCCCTTCCGCCCCTCCGCCCCCTCCGCCCCTCCTCCTATTGATACCCATTTCATGAAAATAATCACTGCATTGCCCCTCCCTAACGATAACTTTCGGCTACGAATCCATATGGTCTGAATTAAAATAAGATTTTGATATACTGATTTGTTCTCAACGTTTAAGTGTGTAACATTTATTCCGTTGGTTAATTTGTATTGCAATATACACTACGTGCGTACACCGTGCTTGGCTGAACCGTAGAAGCCTTTCACCGTTCAGCAAGGGAGGTAGGGCGGGTGAAGAATCTTACACCATTTTGCTTACGATTCCCTTTTCCACTTTTGAAATATTTAAGAAAATGCTTTTACTGAGTATAATATTGTTTTACCTATACCTATTTCATAGTATTTAGAAATGCGTAAATGTATAACACGGTATCTGCCTACAGGCTTATAATCTTACCGTTATGCCTAGATCTATGTTACTGAATGAAGCCTCTAACTTTCACTCAAGATAAATATAATTTTCATGTGTATGATGTATGTTGATGCAACATCATGTATATGAATTAAAGTGTTTTATGTCTTAGGAATACGTTTACGTTTCATTTAACGTCACCTTCTATGACTTAAAAAGCAAAATTTTCAGCATGAATATATTGGTATTTAATCTGTTCAAATTCGTGGCAATTGTTGATATTTTGATTTGATAGTGTTTTGTTTGTTTTTATGAACAAAAATAAATCAAAATGAAGTATTTTTGAAGCTTACTCACCTTAAAATGTTGAATTTTCGCAACAGCCTTTAAGAAGCGTCTTCCATAATGGATATTGCCTAGACAACGTTATGGGAAGGCGGCGGCTTGCGCATAACGTCATAATGATTTTATATCTCAGCGCTATTAATAGATCCACGTTAATGATACTTAAAGAATACAAATAATATTATTATATCAACGATTACCGAAGTCCAATTATCATACTAAGTTTCATCAAAATATAATGAAATCTGTAACTTCTATTGTGCTCACAATCAACGTTTAATTTTAACGTGTTTTTACAAATACAGAGGGGCAATAACTAAAAATCAGCGTTTCATGGTGCATCTTTTCAACACAAAATTGGGGCGAAAAATTAGCATAGGAAGCTTGTAGGGCCCCTCAAACATTTGTTCGGTCGGGAAGGGCTTTGAAGGGGGTTAAAATTCGTATACAGCCCATTCTCGGTGGTACTATATGCACAAAATGATAGGTCAAGTGTGCACACAAAATATGTGTATGATGGATAAGATCAAGAAAGTGTTTGAATTTTTGAGAAACAAAAAGTTTTTTTGGAGGGGTCTCGATCCCGGGCCCCTGTGGTTGTGGATCCAGCACGCTAACAACTTCGCCAACGAGGCTTGAGAGAAGTTTCACCAAGGTAAGTTGTGAACCTAACCCCGGAGAGGGGTAAACACCCTTTTTCTAAAGCCACCCACGTTTTAGCATAGAAAAATGTCATAGCTTGATTAAAAATGGGTTTTTCGCATATGATCCGACCGGACAAAAGTTTGAGGGGCCCTACAAGCTTCCTATGCTATTTTATTTGCTGCAATTTTGTGTTTAAAAGATGCACCATGAAACGCTGATACATCTTCACTGAAGTCGTTGCAATTAGTAACTATTGGACATCTAACTAATGGGGTGGGGGGGGGGGGTTATGTTAAAAGTATTTAAAAAGAATATATGTTAGCAGTTACAGGTGTATGTTATCTTGCCTTGCACAGTTTATATTATAGATCGTTATGCATCATCGAGTGGAAGATGGCTTGTCTATTCAATTTCTATAGAAGGCACAGACGCTATTAAATTATACATTCCCTTCCTCATTTGTATTATATATACAGTAAAACATTTGTACTTTAATCTACAAAAAAAAACTTTTAAAGAGACAGTCTGACTATATTTATAGAAATATGTTTGATATCTATAGAGATTTGTTTGATATCTATAGAGATTTGTTTGATATCTATAGAGATTTATTGATATATCTATAGAGATTTGGTTGATATCTCTATAGAGTTTTGGTTGATATTTATAGAGATTTGGTTGATATGTTTAAAGATTTGTTTGATATCTAGAGAGTTTTGGTGATATTTTTAGAGATTTGATTGATATTTACAGAGATTCGTTGAAACTTATAGAGATTTTATAGAGTTTAGAGATTTGGTTGATATTTTTTAGAGATTTGTTTGATATTTATAGAGATTGGTTGATATTTTATAGAGATTTTATTTGGTTGATATTTATACAGATTTGGTTGATATTTTATAGAGATTTGGTTGATATTTTATAGATATTTGGTTGATATTTATAGATATTTGGTTGATATTTATACAGATTTGGTTGATATTTATAGAGATTTGGTTGATATTTATACAGATTTGGTTGATATTTATAGAGATTTGGTTGATATTTTATAGAGATTTGGTTGATATTTTATAGATATTTGTTGATATTTATAGGGATTTGGTTGATATTTTTAGAGATTTGGTTGATATTTTATAGAGATTTGGTTGATATTTATAGATATTTGTTGATATTTACAGAGATTTTATAGAGTTTAGAGATTTGTTGATATTTATAGAGATTTGGTTGATATTTATAGAGATTTGGTTGATATCCATGGATATGTTTTGATACTTTAAGAGATCAATAAACCAGACTATATTCCGGATAGAAAAGGATAAGACAATATAAATTTTCTCTAAAACTTTAAAAAATAAATTTGAAAACATAAATGCATGTCATATTTTTGAATATTCTCAGGAAAGGATTATCTTTTTGTTTCAATTAAAATTCTTTTATACATTGTTTATAGACTTTTAGTTCTCTTTAAGCCTTTCATGTAAGAACATTTCATTAACAAAATATCTATCAATAAAAATGAAGGATCCGGTTTTGACTCCCCCAGGATTTTAAACATTTTAATAATTTAGCTTGCGTGTGATAGGGAAAGTGAAAAAAAATATATATATATTTATTGGAGCCTGGGACGACAGAAGGAGTTGATAAGATGTTATTGCTGTTGATGATTTACCTGATGTACATGGTTGATGTCCATTGTCAGATTGATACGTGGACCAGAGGATCCAATCTAGTGACTTTAAATGGAAAATATAGGATAGAAGCGGGTATTACCACTATAGTGGATTGCAGTTTTAAATGCAGTTCTAAATATGGTTGTCGACATTTTTTCTTTGATTTCACCAGCAGCGTGTGTTACTTGCACTCCAATTTTTTCTCATCACAATCATTCATTACTGGGGGTGCTTCAAGATATGACCCATCAGGTAGGCTATTTCTATTGGTAAACATCCATCGCCACTCGGTAAAATTTCATCCAGGTCCCTTAACCAAAGAGTAGAGAAACTAAACGCATTATTTTGTTGTTTATTTTCGATTTCAAAACGCCATAAAGTTTACGCAAAAGAACTTGATTATGTTTAGTGCGTTAAAATTTGACAGAAAAGCATAAGAGCAAAATATAGTAGTAACCGTCGTTATTTACAAAGTTATACAGCTTTCAAAATTTGTATTATATAGGTGTCGGCTACAATTGCCCATCAACTTTCAAGTTAACGGAGGATGGTATCTGTTTCTATGTAATGAACAATCAATGGTTGAAAGCCTGGTACAATAAAGCTAGAGAGGCTTGTCAAGTTTATGGTGCAGATCTTATGGTGATAGATAGTCCAAGAAAACATGATGTCGTATTGAAATATGTTCATGGTGAGTCGAAATATTAATACATGGGGTCCTATGTCTGTGGCGTATTTTCAATTTTTGAAAGCATCGCATTTTTGTTAATTAGCAGAAATCTTAGCACAAAGTTCACACAATAATTTGATGTAAAAAATTATGGGCTGATGCCGGTCAAAGTCTCAAAAATGTTCAACTGTGGCGCACTATTCCCACAGTTTATGGTCAAATGACCGAAATACACATTCGTTCCTTTTGCAAATCATCTCCACTCAGACAAACATCGTTACTAATGGTCACACCAATTCACCCTAATACCAAGCAAATGTGATCAGTATAAAAAATGACTTTGGTCCCCCGCAATGGAAAAGCGATCTGCACCCCTGTATACGTAATCAAGGGAGTAGATTTGTTGAAAAATGGGGGGGGGGGGGGCAACCAGGTCCTCGTCCTAGAGAAAAAAAATGGAAAATGGCGTCAATTTTGTGCATTCTGGCAGATGTTTTTGGGGGGCAAGACCCTTTCGTACCCCCCTTCTGAGTTCAAGGGGGGACATGTCAACCCCCCCCCCCCCCCTCCCCTAAATCCACGCCCTTGTACGTAATAACAATGGGTTTGGTATATTTAAATGTATTGTATTACAGAAGACAAGCATTATCATTTTGGAATCTATAACATAACTGAAGAAGGACAGTTCCTGACAGTCGATGGAAGAACTGATGCTAATTTCACCTATAGAAACTGGCATGTAAATTATCCTGATGATATAGAGGATGCTATCTATGGTGTATTTAGAACATTTCCCGATTATCCTCTTTTCTTTTGGAGAAATTCATTAAAAAAAATACGATATTATATTTGTCAACTTGAAATTTTGCTATAATATGTTCTTTCAAATATTAATTAAAGTGTCCACATAGATTTTTTCTCCATTTTGTAAAGTCAACATACTGTAGCCTATTGGTGTTCATAACTATCCGTGTTTAAAAATTACATAGAGACTGTCATATATACAAATATATATATGTTTATAAAAAGCATATTACAGACCTTCTCAATTATTTTTTTCTGAAGGGCCAAATGCATTTTTTTTGAATAACTTATAAGGGCAAAATTGAGCTTAGCTAACATATGAAGCAGAGCGTTTTAGCGAGAGGGGTCACCTTTGAGGACGTCGCGGGTCGAATTTGGCCCGCGGGCCGCCATATTATATAGAAATAGAAAGTGAAATTTCTGGTTTGAGAGTTTTCCGTACTTCGTATTTTTGTACTTGTGAAAACTATTTACATATATTCTGAGACAAAAAATTCTGATTGTTGCCCTGTACGAGATAAATCAGAGACACGTTCGTTGTTATCACAGACAATTAGTGTATTTAAAGGTAATATTCTGATTCACATCAATATCAGTAATATATGACATTAAATTAGTCAGCTTCATATAACCGAAAAACTTACATACAAAAACTATATAGACCATGGGCAATCCTGTAACGTTTTGTGATGATGTACATATAATAAATAAAGTGATCAGTTTTAATTAATTAGTTTATATCAATTCTGATTCAATCCGTCTAATCTGTGAACTATTTTGATTACTATTCATGTATATGATTAGCTAACTAGCCCTGTATAATACCGGTACGCAATATAAACCGTAACAAGACCCAACATGTTTCAACCAATAAAACCTTCCCTGAGTAGGCTTATCTCGTTTAGACTACTTAGAGATTTTCGGGTTTATATTGTCACTTATGATAAATTTGATTGAAAGCAAATCTAGCTTTTTCATTTCATTAAAGTTTTCGTTTGTTACCTCTAGGTTTTAGGAGTTAAATTGGAAAAAAGTTAATTGTAGTCTGCAATACTATAATACTGGATTTTTCAAAGTTGTCTCCCGTACATTCCATTGAATTTTAAATACACTAGTTCTTACTTTCTGTATGTGTAACGGTAACGCTTAGAACTTGACTGGATTTAGGTTTTAAATGGAATAATATTGAGGATATACTGATGAAGGAGCCATAATGGATATATAAAGTGATATACGAATAGATCTGATATTAAATAGTGTGAAATATGAAGTATATCCAGGGCTATATTGTGATATTATTTGTTATCTTGGCAGTGTATAACAAGTCGATACAAGCTTGTAAGTATAATAACGGTACACCTAATATACTTTCACTAGAATGATATTCGGGTCCAATCCGAGATTTTAGATTTTAGATTTACATCACAGTTTTCAAGTATAATTGCATAGAAAATGGTAAAACTATGCAATGTAACTATGGACGCTATGAGATATGAGTGATAACCACCCAGCCATAACGGTATTATATGATACAATTACACTCAATGCATTAATGATTTAAACAGTTTCTATTTCCCTACACAAGTCAATAGTCATATCTAACAAAATCTGGAATGAATAGCTTATGTATGTATTTATTTTTGCAATGCCATGCTGTGAGCAATCAGGAAAATTGTCTTATGTGTAAAGCACAAATTGATATTCCCCTAACAAGCTTTCAAATATAATATTTTTGTCACACTGTTAGTACTATATTAATATTTTTTAAAGGTATACATGTCCCTTTAAAGGGGATTGTTCAGCAAATTCGAGGATTTATGTAAATAGCCTTCAGATTCACTGGAACTGCCTACAAATCGCACAATCCCTTCAATTGTCCTTTTTCCTTGACAGTTATTCTTCATTTTCTGTGTATGTGTTTTTCTATATAGTTAGTTAGTTAGTGCAGTTAGTGAACATATCCCTTTAAGATCATTGGAAACATGCACACAACTTAAATATTTGAGCAATAGGTTATCTTAAATAAAGTTAAAGTGTGATATAGAATTTAGGATTGATATGGATTATAATTAATCTAAGAAATTCTTAAAAGATTTTTGATATTTTATTAAAAGATAGTGGACCACGGCCATATACGCCTAACGAAAAATTTAATCAGGATAAAACTAAACTTTCTCAAACCTTTCGATTTAGGTCCAATAACATCCATTTTAAGTTTCATCAAAATCGGTTGAAAACTAAGAGAGTAATAGCATATTCAAGATTTGGGGCAAGGGCAATAACTCTGCTTCTAACGATCAAAAATAGCTCAAATTCGAACTTGATCTTCGTTTTATAAATATGTATACACATATCAAATTTCATTTGATTCCGTCAAAAACTCTAGTTTTTAGAGCGTTTACTAGCAAATGTAGACGGACAGACCAACAGATTTGGGGCAAGGGCAATAACTCTGCTTCTAAAGATCGAAAATAGCTCAAATTCGAACTTCATTTCATTTGATTCCGTCAAAAACTCTAGTTTTTAGGGCGTTTAAGAGCAAATGTTGACGGACGGACCGACAGACGGACCGACAGACGGACCGACGGACGGACAGGGATGCCGATAATATACGTCCTCATAGAGAGATATAATAAAAATGGGAAAGATTAGATAAGATATGAGTATATATTTTGATATACAACTAGGGTGATATACCAATAGGATATTGACCAGACAATATAACACTTATTGTACATGATATAAGTGACTTATAAAACCTGTTTGTAATGATATAAACTACATTGTTATGATATGTTATATTATGTCTTGTTCAAATTTGATAATAATAGATATATTGAGATAAGTAATGTTACACCTTCCATGACAACACTGTACTTTACTGGGATAATTTCAAGTAATACTTTATAAAAGAAAAGAGGTTTCAGGGGATATGTTCACTAACTGTTCGACCGAAAAACTTTTAGTCTCAGGAACTGGATTTTTTGGCTAATCTAATCTGTAATATTGTTCCAAACTCTCTCTCAAAATTTTAGCCTTCAAATCCCTGTGTATCTATAAATATCAGCGTTTGAAAGTCAAAAATACAACTTGTCGTTTAGTAAGACTATGATTTATATAGAAAACACATATGCTGAAAATGAAAGATAACTGTAAAGGTACAGGATTAATGGAAGAGATTGTGTGATTTTTGGGCAATTCCAGTAAATCTGAAGGCTATTTAAAGAAATTTTAGGCCCAAATCGATCCTCGAAAATGCTGAACATTCCCCTTTAATAAATTTATGTGCACTAAGGACATTAATAGCATCAATCAGCACCATATCCATTTTCAATCAGACATCTTTGGGTCCAGCAATTCCACAAAATATAATACACCTGACAGCACAACTGTGGCATGTAGGACAGGTATTTCAGTAAATGAAAGGTTTAATGCATTTTTGAATAACAATTTTGTTATGTTGACCAAAGCTTTGCTAATAAAGTCAAAGGCAATAAGAAACTTACCTTAAAAAAGTAACGTCATTAGTAAGAATTATGATCACAATTAGGAAAAACATAACAATAATCTATAAATATTAAAAATGTGCTCATTATTAAGCTGACATCTGTAATTCCAGAAAAATTTAACCAAATTATGATGTAAATTTTCCAATCTTACGATTAGAAATATTTGCACTTAGGTAGCTTTTCTTATCTCTGAAAGCCTGTTGAAATATTTCCTCAAAGCTCCTCTCATTGTCTCCCTAGACAAATATCACTTGTTAATTTGTTGGGTATTTTAACACCTTCTGTTTCTTTTTAAAGCATGTCCTGTTGGGAAATTTGGACCTGATTGTACTGGACAATGTCACTGTTTAAATCAAGAACTATGTCGAGACGATACTGGGTATTGTGATGGGTTTATGTGTGCTAGAGGATATCGTTCACCACCATTTTGTAATAACAGTAAGTATATTTCATTTTCATTCTATCAGTGTTTTATATAAAAAAAATAGTAAATTTTTATGTGATCCATGGAAGCAACAATAAGATCTTTGAGATTTTATACCGTTGCTAAAGGAGCATGCATGAACACGGGCAGCAACATGCATTGTAAATTTTTTATTGATGTACAAGTGCATCAAAGTAGGTAACAAATGGCCCAACTTGGGTGGGTCAGACACACATAAATTATTTTGACCTTGAATTTGATCAATTTCAGCATGTCTTGTGAATACGTATGGAGTAAATTGTGCCGAGGAATGTCATTGCCCTCCAGGTGATACATGTACCACTATCAATGGCTTGTGTTCCTCTGGTAAGTGTGCTGTGGATTATGGTGGACCTAGTTGTAGTGTTCGTAAGTATATTTTCTAAGAACAAGAGGTTCATATGCCCTTAACTCTATCTCAAACAATTTTGATGGTAGACTCTTATTGGCGTATAGTAATCTAAAATTTTACTTTACTAACTTATCAAAGTTTTTGATTTATCTGATGAAGTATTTGATAAGATTTTTGGACTTATATTTTTTTACTTTGATCAGCTACTTTACTGTAGACGATCTCTATTATCACTATGACTTTCAGGTAAGCCGAAACTAGTATTACCTCCAGTCATGGTGACGATTATCTCCTCTTGTTCTGTTCGAGTCAGTTGGAATGCTTGGAATAAGGAATTTGATATTGGAGAGAACACCATAGGAAAATACAGGTAAGCCCTTCGTTTCGAATCAAATTTTATGAAAAAAGCTGGCCCATCTTCATTCAATAGAAATTTTTGCACCATTGGCAGGTTTTAATTTCAAGCCTTTTTAAGGCCTTAATTTCAGTCTAAAAAGAATAGAAATACGTATCATAAAAATAAAATGTAGGAAAGACCATCCAGTGATCTCTTCTACAGTCAAAGACAATAACAAACTGAGGTGTTCCCTGTGCACTATTTGTTAGCTGTTTTGGTAGATGTTATTTAGTAAGGATTGCTTTCAATGCAAGAGTCACAGACGTCGGAATAGAAATTGGAATGGCGCAAATTGATGCTATCAGTGTCCCCGATACACATACAAGGTTTAGAAAACCTCTTTACAATCCCTTTAAGATTCAGTAAGCGGTATAATGATACGATTATTTCAGTTTGTTTTATCAAAGACCAGCTAACAGTACAGCGTGGATATTGTACCAGGATGTGTTAGCTAGTACAGGACAAACAATATATACTATAGATTTCACTCCTCCAGCAGAATTTGAACAGTATAGATTTCGTGTGGATGTACACCAGAGTTCTGATGGTAAAATACAGTCTGCTGCACCAGGACTTACTTCTGATCTTTATTATGTGGATTGTTCAGGTAAACTCTAACTTAAGATCTCAATGATGTAACAGGGTAGTCAATTTAAGGCATTCCAAAGGAATATTTGTATGGAGGATACTAAGTTTTTATTTGCTTTTTCAGTCTGAGGTTAAGGTGTGCACTTTGCCACCCACAGTCTTGAAGTCATTCAAGTTATCCACTTTCTTGCTTGAATTAAACTTAATTGTACAATGAAAAATTCATATCTCTTGACTGTATTATGGTTAATTATGGGGCTCGGGAATATCATAGAATGTCTTGTAATGTATTTCTCAACTTTTGTTGCATAACTATGTTAACTGTTTTATATGCAACTTTTAAAGAAGTACTGGTAGTAATACATTATTAATTTTTTTCTTGTAGAAAATCCATCAACCACGCCAGCTTTAACTACCACTACAAGATCCTATATAGGTAAGATTATATTCTATGAGAGTTGGGTGTTCTATGAATGGCTCCATCATTGCTCAGCATTTTATATATTTATATACCAGCTTTCACCTTGCCCATTATGTAGGTCAAAAATTGTCTTGTCATTTGAATGGGACAATAAAACCTGAGGTCCACATTAAAGATCCCTTGACTGTCTGAATTGTTCTAAAACTACAATTATTAGATTGTTATCTCGCTTATAAATCTTCTATATGAGTGTATGTGTATGTTATCCTGCCTGACAACTTTCTTTCATTACAGGTGCAAGGATCTTTAATAACATCACTCTACGGTTGATTACTGACAATTCTGTTCAAGTTACTTGGAATCTGGTGGAGTCTGTAACAAACTTGAATTTTGACGTCACTGCAACATATAATGTGATTGGTATAAGTGACTGTGCTGTATTTAATGAAGCCAATATAACAGTACAGAGTGTTAATAAATTAACCCCTATTGACCTAACAGGGTTACAACGTTATCGAAGATATTTGATAACAGTTGAAGCTAATGGGGTTAATCCTGTCATAGCTGATAAGTTAACTAAGATTATAGATACAGGTGAAGTCTGTAAGTATTCTTTCTCTATAATTGTGAATATGGTGTGCACCAATTTTACCTTCATGTAAATAGTCTTCAGAAGTAATACGACTGCACCAAAATTGCATAATCCCTTCAATTATACCCCTACCTGAACATTCATCTTTCATTTTCTGTATAATATACGTTTTTTTATATTAGTCCATGTCTAACTAAAATACGAGTTGCTCAAGTCTTAAATTCGAGGGCTGATTAGCTTGGTTAAATAATTTTTAGGTTTTGAGACTTAGGTTTAAATGGTGAATGCATGCCTTTAATTATAATTTTTCTTTCAGTGCCAACAGGAACAGTTTCTAATTTTCTAACCAAAGATTTGAAATCAACATCAGTAGAAGTGATCTGGTCTGATGTATTGTGTGCTGAGCGTGGTGGAGTATTGGTGAAATATGACGTATTGACGACTAATATGAATAATTCAGTTAGTCGTTCAGACTCGGTTAATAAAACTAGTGTTATACTAACTGGGCTCTCACCATATACAACTTATAGTGTACAGATAAGATATGTTAATTCTATTGGAGAGGGCCCGTACAGTCCACTGTTTTTATTTCAAACAGCTGAATCTTGTAAGTTTTAATTAATAATTTATATGGGAAATCATTAATGCTCTTTTCAATATGGGTGGTTTGTGTGTTTTCATTGAATAAAAGCACACTTTACATTTCTTCCAATTTGCTCTCTTACAGTGAGGAAAAAATTATAAATTCACGGTATACCCTAATGTCGCTTTACACATTTTGTACCCAGTACAGCAATATCCAGGAAAAATGATCGTCGAGTGCTAGTTTCTTGATTCTGTCACTGCAGCGCCTCCTGGTGGCAGAAATTTCTTTTATTGCCCTCTGTATTAGTCTTGTATTTAAACTGATATCACCCC
Source organism: Lottia scabra (assembly GCA_029955415.1). NCBI lineage: Eukaryota > Metazoa > Mollusca > Gastropoda > Lottiidae > Lottia > Lottia scabra. Next base: position 6,976,222 of record JARJEI010000006.1, on the reverse strand, counting down.
CAAAAGTAAGTAATTGTTAATTGGTACATTACTAATATACACTGCGTATATTTTCAGTACCATCTGCTGTTACAATAATAGATCTATTACCATCAGAGACGAATATAACAGTAAATTTTAATCAACCAGCTACTCCTAATGGTGTGATAACAGAATATAACATAGCTTATAGTGATAACAGTAATTTTACATTCCCAACTTCTGTAACTCACAGTGCTAATCTAGGATTATCAACTACTATACAAAATGTTCGAGCTTATACTTTTTATTATGTGAAGGTAAGCATTTTCTGTATATGCTTTCAGGGTAATTCTTGTAGACAAATTGGGTTGTATTGTCATTAATTTCAAGCATCAAAGATATCCTAGCCAAAGAACTTCCAAACTGAAGGTTTTAAGACACATTTTTGATCATTTCAGTGGCCCTAGTCTTGCAATTATAAACTATGGTTGTATTTTTTTGGTTGTATATCCATAACAGTAGGCCTACTGGACATCTCGAATTTCATCTCGGAAAGTCATAGTTAAAGAATATCCATAGATATTATCTTTAATATTTTGGTGGCATTTTCTTTTTATAGGTCAGAGCTCAGAATGGTGCTGGAAGTGGTAATTATGGTCCTGTTAGATCAATTCGAACTTTACAAGATTTACCTTCAGCACCAGTTGGACTTGTTTCATTGTTCAGTAATTTGACCTGTATTCAGGTGCAATGGCAGCCACCCACTAGACCTAATGGAGTTATTAGAAAATATGCTGTAAGTTTATCTGGTTAATAGTCGTAGGGATTTTTTGCTTGATTAGCTGAGGATGAGGGAATACATGTACAACCTGCACTACTCGGAGCCTTTATCTATCTCTCAACATAGGATTGTAATAATTGACTAGTTCTCGTGATATTTTCTTACTTTAATGGGAGATAATCCTTGTTAGTATGTTGTCTAAACATACCTGATGGTAGTTCCATCCATAAACAACTGTTTGAAATCACATCAAAATTACAATAATCTGAGATATCTTTGATGGGTTTTCAGGACACAAAATTTATTGAAAATCTCTTCATGTACAATAGTTATTTATTCCTTTTAATTTACAGGTTTTAGTAAAAGAAGTATTGTCTACAGGATCTGATGATAATGTGGCCTCAATTGAAACTGGTTTAACTACAGCTAGAAGATGTAGTCTTACTCCTGGATCATTGTATCGCTTTGTTATAACAGCTTCCAATGATCGTGGAGTAGGTCCAGAATTATCTGCAGATTTTTGGAGTGAACAGAACACTCCACCGACACCCCCTGCACCCGTTCTTGTGGACTCATCCTTCACCACAATTACAGTGGCCATTGAACCAGTGATTATCTCCCCTGGGCCCCGCATTTCATATCAATTACAGATTGAGAAAGAAACATCAAGTAAAAGAAGGAGACGTATTCCCTCTCTACCAGGATATGTCACTGCCCAACTCACTCAACAGGATGTACCATCTAAACGTAACTTCGTGATAGGAGATGGGAAGATTTACGGAGTATATAACAACGTTCCTCTAGAAGCAAATCAAGCCTACAATGTTTACTATGTTGTTCTGAGCACTATCAACAATTCTACCAAAACTGCCTATTCTCAGATGTCAGCACCAGTTGTAGCTGCACCTTTAGTTGTTACTGAAGCACCTACAACAGAGGGACCGGTGGTTACAGGAGGCACCACAGATTATACTGTCTTAATAATTGTTCTGGTAGTACTCTTCGTGTTAATAATCATCATCATTATTATCATTATTGTTTGTGTCTGGTGGCGAAACAGAAGAATTTCAGCTCCTTACAAACCTCAATTCACCAATGATCTTGATATGTCATTATATATTCAAGATTACGATCCTGAGACCTATTGGAACAAAGTGTTCTCATTTCGCGAGAGTCGGTATATCATTGCTGGTAGAGATCTACTTCCTTACAACCCAACAGACCCAGCTGATATGAATGGTTATACAATCTCTGGAGCTGATACCGATAGAATCTCTTTTAGTAAAGAGTTTCATAAAATTCCTCACACTTCTAAATCAGCAACTGATATTGAAGCCAAATCTAGAAGGAATAGACATAAAAATAGATTTCCACACTTGTTACCATATGATCAAACTAGGGTGGTTCTGAAGCCTGATGTGAATTCAGACAGTGATTATATCAATGCTAGTTATATTCGAGATGATAAACAGGAAGTGGCCTATATTGCTGCACAAAGTCCCTTCAATGAACAAACTGTGATAGATTTTTGGCGAATGATCTACCAAGAGAATATAAAAACAGTAGTTATGATAACTAACACAGTGGAAAATGATATTGTCAAATGTACACAGTATTGGCCAGAGACAGATGAAACCAGAATTGTAGTTGGGAATTTTTATTTAGAATTGGTAGAAGTTGATGAATATGCAGACTACATCATTCGAACAATTTATCTACAGACGTCAATGGATGGTGATAAATATGAAGTTGTTTTATTTGATTATTCCACATGGCCTGAGCATGGTGTTCCCCGAGACCCAATTCCTTTCTTAGAGATGAGATATAAATGTCGAGATTATCATGGTAAAGATCCAGGACCTATTTTGGTACATTGTGGTACAGGTATGGCCAGAACTGGAGTATTTATAGCTGTGGATTCATTAATACAGCAATATAGCAAGGAGGGTCGAATTAGTGTGTTTAACTTCGTAAAGAGAATGCGTAAAGACAGACCCAGCATGGTACGAACATTTGGACAATATGTATTTATATATGAATGTCTATTTGAAGAATTTTATGCAGGAGATACTAAGGTTGGAGAAGATTTAAAGGAAATCTTCCATGATCTCTCTAAGAAGAATAGAAAAACTGGACATTCCTTTTTAAAAGATCAGTTTCGGCTTCTGGAGAAGTTTACTTTTGGTCCACCAGCAAGTAAATGTTCAGATGCCTTATTGCCAGCTAATAAATTAAAGAACAGATACTGTGATGTTATACCCCATAATGATGATCGTCCTGTATTGTTTACACCAGGAGGTATTGGCAGAAATGATTTCATTAATGCTGTCTTTATGGATGGATATAGAAAACGCAAACAATTCGTAGTGACACAAACACCCCTCCATACAACTATTATTGACTTCTGGAAGTTAGTGTATGATTATGATATAAAGACTATTGTAATGATGGAGAACTATGATAGTAAAGATGATACATGTGCTAAATATTGGCCTGATGTGAAAATGAAACAGTTTGAACCGTTTATAGTAGAAGCTTACACAGTGTGTCAAATGGAGAACATTACCAGTCGCGACTTTAAACTTTTTAATCTACAAAAACCAAATGAATCTCCACGTATCGTGCGACAATTTCAACTGAATGACTGGCATGAACCAAACTTCGTTCCTGTATCTAAAACTATGATATTAGACTTGATAGATCTGGTAAATGATTGGCAGATATCATCAAATCAGAACACTTCCCCAGTTCTCGTACATTGTAAAGATGGCGCCACCCATAGTGGTATATATACTACATTATCAGTGGTTTGTGAGAAGATGGAGAATGATAAAGAAGTAGATATTTTACATACCATACGTCATCTGAAAAAACAAAGAGTACAAATGATTTGTGAAATGGTGAGTGTTCGATAGAGGTTTATAATAAATACCTTAAAAGGGATAGATTCATCAAAGTATTTGCTATATCTGCCAACAGCCCTGGAGCTCATGAACCCCCCTTGGCTTTCCATTTAGTCATGGTTCAATAAGAGCTCAACTTCAGCAACTAATGGTAACTCCTATGTGTAGTTCTCCTAGAATGATATTTGGAAAATAAACTGTAGGCCTACCCTAGTGTCCTGTAATATGTGCATATTAAAATCCTTCCATTGGTGGAAATAATATATGGCTAATACAACTCCCTGAATGCACACTATTGGACTGCCCATCTTGATAACCCAATGATGATTTACAAAGTAGTACTCCATTTCTGTAACTGTTTTTTCAAATTATGATCTTAACTTTGCTATAATGTGTTTTTTTGTGTACTTACAGGAACAATACCGGTTTATATACAAAGCATTATGGGATTATATTAATTTGAGAATGGAAGGTGGAACATTAACAGACAAAATGGAGAGAACCAACGAAGCATTTGAGCTAGAATCCAGTCCCAGTTTCCAGTCTTTTAGTGACATTGGTATTTACTCTTAAACAGAAATCAGGATAAGGTTCAATTAAAGAAGCACATCATTGTTGCTGTGTGACAGGAAAATTAAAATCTTACTTCCTTCATAGGATGGTGTGGTTATAAATTAACATATTTAATGCTAATAATGTCATAAAGGCTTCTTTTTTGATAGAATATATAGGCCTATTGTATCAATATTATTGCTGGGTGATTTTGGCTCTAAATTTTATTAGTGGTATTGCCCTTGTTAATAGGAAAAATGATAGTCCATGGACCATATAATGGCACCTTTGGAAATGCGATCAAATGATTTTAAATAGTATTTGTATTCAGTCCCATTTTTATTATATCATTTCTTTTTTTTACCATACTTTTCTATTTGTCTTAAAGCTCCATTGTACAATTCACTCTGTTTTTTGTCCGTCCAATCAATTTGTGTGAACATTATCTAGATGAGATGCACTTTGTACCTGTGTAGACTAATAACATCTATAAGTTGTATTCATTAGTTGGAGATGGCAGCTTTAACCTTTTAAATGAACATTCATATGTATGGATCGAACCCAGATAATTTTCACAAATTTTGATTAAGGATAAAATCATATTTTGTTCAAAAGAAAACCATGCAATTACCATGTTGAAAAAAAGAAACATTTTAGCCCTGTACATTCTGAGAATCTCATTGAATTTATTTAATAATCAACTAGATCTTAGCCATTTTGAATAGTAAATAATTTCAGGTTATAAAAGAATAGATTGACAATAAGTTGGGTATCAACCTACTTCCAAATAATCAGATATGTCTGTTTTAGAAAGAAAACATGCTGTGCCTAATACTTTTGATACTTATTGTATATTTATATCATAGTGCTTTTAAAGTTTTTATAAATATTTATTTTTCTTAGTCATGTATTTTTGTGATATTTAAACATTTATTGATATCTGAAGTTTTTTTTGCCTTTTTATGAAAACTGATATCTATACTCTTTTTAATGTAATATATTTCTGTACTTATTTTTATACCACCAGATAGAAGATAGAACTACCTGTTACACTCTTTATTTGTATCCTTAACACTCATTAAGCATAGGCCAAGTATGTTAATACATGTTATGTATGTATTGAATTTTTATTTATTTATCTACCTTTGACCGTCCATATAGCCTTGTTTGTTTGTTTTTTCTTGGTATTTATATATTTTATATGAGATATTATACTTTTAATAGTAATAAAGCATTACTTTTTATATTCAAACACCTGAAATTTTTTTTTAACTTTTCTATCTTTTGGAGCCATGTATTATGTGTCAAACATAGAAATGAAATGGTGTTTAACGTCACACTTTTCCGCAATTAAGAGAACTAATGAAAGGTCATGCAGTGTGCAAAGATCCGAGGGAAATTGTGCAAACCCAGCAGTATGAACCTACTCTTAATTCTGATTTCCAATTGTTGAGGGAGCTATAACGTGCATAACCTGTAGCACACAGGGCCTTGGTTTAGTGTCCCATCCGAACGACTAAAACTTTATTTCCCTGTCAGTCCCTCTGACGGAGGCTCTGACCTGGTTGAAAAATCCGAAAGTATCAAGTATTTCAAGTCGAAATTTGCGAGCAAGAGTTTAATTCCCTAGCCAATAGAACGTAGATGTCTTATCTTTCAGAACTAGAAAATATTATTGACTAATGTTGGTCAATTTGACAATTCGGGGAACATTCTGGGATGATTTGGTCATTATTTGGGTCGAATTGACCGAATTTCACAACTTCCGGTTAAAAGTCACAACAATTTACAACTTCCGATTTGGATGCGCGCCAGTTCGAGAGATGAAGTATACATAACGAAAATGGCCTGTTCTGATGTCCAAAATTCGTCTGCTGTTACCCTAGAAGATTGTACGTGTCCAATATGTATGTCGATACTGATCCAACCCGTGACTATGCCATGTACACACGAACTATGCTTGCCATGTTTCCGAAAGACCGTTGAGGAAGCCAATTTGTGTTGTCCGATGTGTCGCCTTCGAATCGCAACCTGGGCCCGGTTGTCAACAAAGCAAAAAACTTTGGTGAATGATATTCGTTGGAAACAAATTCAGAATTTATTCCCTGACAAAGTAAGGAGGAGGCAAGAAGGTAAAGAGGATGATGACATCATTGATGAAGATGAGCCAAGTAAGTTTCTGAACTTATATGAATGGATTTTAGATAAAAAGATTAAGAAAATCAAAGAGTATTTTGAAGGGCCATTCGTCCCTATTATGGCATAAAAAATTGGGGATATTCTGACAACAGTATTTGGTACCATTTGACTTTGGGACCATATTGACTTGGGGGCCAAACGGGCCATCAAGGTTTGGTGCAGTTTGCAGCTTAGTTGACTAAAATTCAGTTTAAGGGGACGTCTAACATCACGCCACTGTCAGGAGGAGATGTTTTCAGACAACTCTTCTGTCACAAAGCACTGAGCAGGATAACTGAACATCTCAGCTGAACATTTCGTCTACAACCTATCTAATGACATAAGCTTTAAAACCTTAATTATGGAAATCAATGTCTTAGGCCTATATGCTGTCGGTTCTTTACTGGTCTGTGGACAGCTTCTCCAGTTCAGTTGAATACCGTACCGTATTCACTTGAACAGTGGCGTTTCATGGCCCCCCTACTTTAGGCTGGCCCGGGCTTGGCCCCCCTACTTTGAAATTTTAGTATAATGTTAAATACAGATGGTATGTGCTGGTGCTGGTAGCCCCCCCTGACAATTATTTTGCCCCAACACGGCCCCTCCACCTAAAAATTCCTAGATACGCCATTGGACTTGAACAATCATGTCAGTAGTAAGTGGTACTGGTAAGGTACTTTGTAGTCATTATAACAACCTAAAGATAGAGGGTAGGCCATCACCTGTGGATGTCAGTTGAGATGCAGTTAATTCAATTTCTGAAGAGGTATCATAAGAAAAGTCCAGCTATGTAAAAGTTGATATCATTTAAAATATTGAGAGTCTGTCTGGTAATATGACATTGAGTTAGTGTTTTGCCATACTAATTAAAGGGATTTCCACTCAACAGTAAGAGGTGTGAATCTTTGATCACGATGTGTGATGATTTTATTGTGATAGGTGAAAGTAGTACGATATCAGAACCTCATTGGAAATATGCTAAATAGTATACATCAACAACAAATTTTATCATCTGTTTTACTTAGTTTTAATAAGTAGGGCCTAATGATTTATATAATTATTTAATAATTGAATGTCAACAATCACATTACGTATCTGCATTAATAATTTTTAAGTTCATATATTAAGGAACTGAAATATAATATATATATTTTCTCTGAAACAGTTAACGTATTATTAAAGTAAGCTGATATGATAATCTATCAGTGTGTTGTGTATTCATTTAATTGGAAATTTAATTATTCTGTTATTTTTTCGAGTAGCAACAAAATCAGACATAGATTTGAGAACATCTGGCTGGCCAGTGTATCTGACTGAAATAGATTCCCTTCTTATATCATCTATTATTAGCTAACCCTAGTTCACACTGTCCCACCCAGTTTCATATTTCTTCTTCTTTATTGACATTAGTTCAACACATCATGATTCATTGAATGGTTTTCAGATTTACTGTGATATTTCTATATTTATTGTTCACAAAAAACAGATTTGATTTTGTATCTATATTATTTTGCTCCATTCAGGAATTCCTGTCTGAGTCTATCATCACATTAAAAAAACCATTGTCAATATTCAGACAAATAAAATGTATAATTGTATAAGCTTATAATTAAATGTGTTACCCATACTAATTAGGTTTATCTGTAATTTGGGGTTTTTTTTGTACAATTTTCATATGTGTACAGTAGTTATAAAGTTATACTTTTATAGTAGTACTGTAACAGTAATTGAAATACAATGTACTTTTTTCTGAAAGTTGTAAACAATGTTTTTCTCTCACTGTGTCAGCACATTGTTCAATTGACATTGTGCAAAGAATTCTGAAAGTATGCATTTCATAAAAATTTCATTAAAGATAAATGATTCAGTTATATAGTATACATATCATATATTATGACATTGTATATTGTTACACCTCATAAGTACCAGTACAATCTTTTATAATTTGAAAAATTAATTAGTTTTATAAATACAATGACTGGGAAATTTATTTATCTGAAATATTTGCTTTGTAGTAGACTAATCAAAGGGTTTTATTCTCGACCATGTGTGTATATTGACATTAGACCTGTAAACTGGGTGGTTCCTCTATCGGCTATTTCTAGTAACAACTCATATACTAGCTGTTCAATTTGTATAAAAAATGGCTACTATCATGTTTTTATCAAGCATGTTGACTACTGAAACTGTCATTAATTTATTAAGTTTGATTATTTTTATATTTTTTGTTATTTATGTATTATTTTTTCTGTCTATTTATACAGTACATCATCCTATTGTTAATATCGCTGAACCTGGAGAGATTAGAAAAGAATATGAAGAACAGCTGAAAACTGTAAGTTGTACATGTGTTAGTATAAGATGTATCTTATCTTATGTCTTGATTTGATTTATTGTAAGGGCTATTTTCCAAAATGTTAAAAAAGTGATATATCATTATTTAAAATGTTGATCTTGTCTTGCATGCTTTCTTTATATTTAATCATATTTTCATATCAAAAGTCTTTTTTGGGCTTTATGTGTTAAAAAAATTCTAAGCTTGCAAAAATATCAGTACAAAGTTATTGATTTAGAGAAAAATATTGCACTGTTAGCAGTATTTGAAACTACGCTGGTAGAACTCGTTGGATTTCAAGTCCAACGCCTTCACCACTCGGTCACCACAGCTGGCTTACTGTTTATTTATTCAATATCTTAGTTTCTTGTTCTAATAGTAACACCCATATAGATCATTGAGTACACCAGATGTGTTATATAATCAATTCAAGTTTTTCGTATTACCGATAATTAAATAACTCAATACCTGGTAATATAAATTTAGCCCTACATATGTCAGGAAATCTGTGATGACAATTTTAAAGATGAATTCAAAACCTAAATTGATACTGATTTCTTATGGAATTAATTATCCTGATAATGAATAAACTTGCTAATGATTATTCAGAAACAATATAAACTTCATAAACCATGCATAACTTCATAACTATTGAATTTACATGAATTACAGATTTCTGACAGAAAATTTTAATGGTTCCAATGGATATGATACACATAACTTCCCTAAACTTAAAGCTAGAATATCTGGCACCTAATAAGGAATTGTTGATAAAATTTATTCAATCTCTGATCATTATTAAATTATTTTATACTTGTACAGTTGGAAAAACAAAGACAAGAAGAGAGAAGTAAGGAAGAAGCTGAAAGTGCTGATTTAATTAAAAAGTTACAGACTGAAGAAGAAGAGCGAGCTAGAGAATTAGAGAGACAAGCTGAGGAACAACGAATTAAAGATGAAGAAATAGCTAGAAAACTTGCAGAATCTGCAGAGGTAATTCATTTTTATGCACCCCCACTGTAATGTAGAATAAATTACTGTCATTTCTGTCTACAATAGACTTTGCAATGGAGGCCAGTTTATGTCAGATCTATTAGAAATTGTGTGTATGTTCTCTCTTGACCATTTTAATTCAGTTCTGGTTATATAATGCATAATTATCTTAATCATATGTGTGCATTAGGAGCCAGGCACATCTTTCATTTTTCTGAATTCGTAATTCATAACTGTAGCTTTAAATGGCATTTCTAAATGGAAGAATATGATTAAATTTGTGTATCCATTGGCATTCAATTAGTAAGGTTCAGGTTCTTCATATTTCCTGCTTTATATTTCAGTTGAGTTTAATAGAAGATGGTGAAGATACTGTGTTAGAAATATCACCAAAATTAACCCGAGTACATTCAACAGGCACTTCTAGTAAACAAAATAATGTTCAAACTTTAGATTCCTTCTTCTTCAACATACCCTCAACTGATACTGATGTACTGGAAGATAGTCCTGATATTGCACAGTCATCAAGTTCAACAACGCCTCAAAAACCAACATCGTCAGAAAATGACGAGCAGACTGTTTTACCAGATACACCTAGTAGATTAGATGATATACCTTATTCTCATCGTGAATTTGTGAAGAATCAGATTCATGTCATGTCAAATTTAACCTGTGTTAACAAACCAGTTGATAAATCAATCCCTGCCACAGTGACGTCAGAAACGATAGACACACCTGATGATGATAATGACACTAGTAAAAACGAGGATTCTATGATCTTTCCTCCAGTACCTTCACCAAGTCAGACCAGTCCTACGCCCAGCGAGTTTTCTATTTCAAATATAAGCCCTACTAAAAAAGTTGTTGGACTTTTTCCTCCACAAGATAATAATAGTGCTGGTGAAATGACTGAAAACCAAGATCATTTGTGTAGTAAACATGAGAAAATTAAGCTTAAAAATGTTTCAAATAACGCTAAAAAAGTGTCTGATGAACCAGAAACCGTTGATACCCACCTTCAACCTAAACCAGTCAGTGATAAAACTGTGTCTTTTGTTGATTCTGATTATGAATCAGATGAAGATCCTTCAAAATCAGCTTCTAATTCTGTCCTCAAGAAAAATGGCCATGCTAGAAAATCTAAAAATAAACGTTCCATTCTCAGTTCTGAAAATGAATCTGATTCTGCTTCTGCATCAGAAAATTCAGAATCACCAAAAACTAAAAAGGTTTTGAAGAAGAGAAAATCTAAACCAGAGTCCTTCTCAAGCCCACAGAGATCCATCAAAGAATGGTTATCACCAGTGACCAGTAAAGAACCAGAACCATCCAACTCACAAAATAATTTAGAAGCAAAAACTTCTCCCAAAAGGTCATCAAAAAAGTCCTCAGTAACTGCCAAGAAGTCTGGAAAGAACTTTGCGCCAGTGATAAAATCATTGAGAAAAACCAGAACATTAAAAGGAGAAAAGGTGGAAAGACCATCAAATCGTGTTTCTAAATTACTTCAGTGTGATGAGGATTTAAATTCAACACCTTTAACATCAAAAGACAATATTTTAAATACAGAAAAAACTGTTCGTGAAGTAAGGCAGTCACGCAAATCAAAAACTGTATCTGATACAGATTCTGTACCTTCACCATCTAAACGGCGTAGGAAACGGTCTCATAAATCATCCGATGAAGACAGTGAAAATTCTGAATCAGCTTCACGATCCCGGTCACATTCTAAATCACTATCTAAATTAACTGTTATTAGTGAAGGGGAGACAACTCCAATTAAGAAATCAGGTATGTGTGAGGACTCTGAAGATGACTTCGTGGACACTTCTAAAGCTAGAACTAGTTCTAGGAAAACTGTCAAGGGAAAATCTAGTATTAATTCTTCGAAAAAAAGGGCCAAGATAACCAGAACTCCAGAAAAAGGAAACAGTATTGAAAAACAAGTTTCAGAAAAAAGAAAATCGGCTTCAGAAAGAAAACAAACTAAATTAGATTTTGATAGTGTATTTACTGGAAATGATAAAAATGAGGTTGAATTAAATGATTTTGAACTAGCATTAAAATTACAAAAAGAATTTGATAATGAGGCTAGAGTAGCCAATCGAGTTGATAGATCAAAGGGATCAGAATCTGAATATTCATTGAGGCATAAACCTGTTCATTCCCCTACTAAGACCAAATAGGTATCTAATTATTTGTACTTAAAAAAAATTTAAGGTAGGGCAATACAACTGTACAAGTAGACAGAATTGTCATACTTTTTCAATATTATATTTGTATATTGTAAAATATTAAAACTAATAACTTATTTTATCAATGATTTATTGTAAAAATGCAAATTTCAAACAGAAATTTTAAACTGGTGTGTTTATTAATTAATTTTATTTAACATTTCAACAATTAACAATGTTAGGATGATTTGATAATACTTTGAAAATCAATAAAACTCAGTAATTATTAAAGAAAAGTGCTTGAAATCATTGAAGTGTTTTTCAATAACGTGAAGTTTATGAATTCATTGATTTAATTAGGATTCTGTTATAAATTTTAATACCTAGTAAGTCAACTCTTAAAGACCATGTTGAGAATTAAGATTTCATGTTCATTTTACAAAACAGGGCCATTATTACTTAAGGAGAGAATTGGTATTGAGTTGTGTGGTGTGTATATGATTGTTATCAAAGCACATGGTTTCTGAAATGAAAGTTATTTTAAACATAATCTTTTAGAATTATTTATTTTATAATTGAGAATGTTTTACGTTTGTTGAAAAAATATTGCTAATAAAGAATGCAGTTATAAAATGAGTTTTTCTGATCATCAATGTTCCATATTAGTAAAATACAAAGCTGTTTATGCATTTTTATGAACAGAATTTCCTAACATGCATGCAGGCTTTAATTTGACTAAAACGGCATGAATCAAGGCTTGAAAAATATTCTATTAATCGTTCATTGGTCGTTTCTTGCTTTCAATGGCTTGAGTTTGTAAGTAGTTATTTGTAGTCGAAATAATAATTATATAGTTACCTCCCCTTAACCATTTTACCTTGGAGGTAATATCCGGAACTTTAAGGAATGATAAATTTTATGCAACGAATTGCAATGAAAGTAATATTTAATACACACCATTCTAAGGAATTAGTGCCAGTGGCGTAGGCAGGCTTTCTGGGGGTGCAATGGTTAAGGTGAACCGACAGTATATATTGACATTGCGAGCGGCACGAAAAACGGGTGACGCTCAGGCACATGGTGGGGGTCCAGGGGCGAAGCTCGGGGATTTTAGCTATTTGACACACTGCAGGAAGGCTAATTGAAACTATATTGTTTGATTTTTTTATGTTTATGCCGACGGCACCTTTTCAACCGACGGATATCAATAATGGGGGAGCAATGGCACCACCGCCCCCTCTAGCTACGCCACTGCATAGTGCCTTGTTAGCCTTTCCTTAAGAAAATTTGACCATTGGAGCTTAGGCCTGCTAGTCTACATGAAGGTTCAAATTTATTATCATAATCTGTATTCAATAGTGAGTAAAGCAGTAATTTAACAATCCAGGTGCCATTCTGTCTGTGCATTTTCCATTATTCCTGAAATTGTCAGAGATAAATGGAATACGTGCGAGATAAACGCCGATTATCTTCCTAAAAATATCTTCATTCATATTCATCATTTTATTCACTCTTACCTTAGTCCGAATTCTGGTCTAAGGCTCACCAATAATCTATGAATTATCAGACGAGTTTCTGACACATCTTGAGTGCATTTAAACGATGCAATGAAACTTTGGAGGGGTCTGGTACAATTCCTTCAAACATTTGATGGCTAGACTAACCTATATCTCACAGTGTGGGCTTATTGCCACCCTGTATCTGAAGGTGTGAGCTTATTGCCACCCTGTATCTGAAGGTGTGAGCTTATTGCCAATCTGTATCTGAAGGTGTGAGCTTATTGCCAATTTGTATCTGAAAGTGTGAGCCTATCGCCAATCTGTTTCTGAAGGTGTGCGCTTATTGCCACCCTGTATCTGAAGGTGTGAGCTTATTGCCACCCTGTATCTGTAGGTGTGAGCTTATTGCCAATCTGTATCTGAAGGTGTGAGCTTATTGCCAATTTGTATCTGAAAGTGTGAGCTTATTGCCAATCTGTTTCTGAAGGTGTGCGCTTATTGCCACCCTGTATCTGAAGGTGTGAGCTTATTGCCACCCTGTATCTGAAGGTGTGAGCTTATTGCCAATTTGTATCTGAAGGTGTGAGCTTATTGCCAATCTGTATCTGAAGGTGTGAGCTTATTGCCAATCTGAAAGTGTGAGCTTATTGCCAATCTGTATCTGAAAGTGTGAGCTTATTGCCACCCTGTATCTGAAGGTGTGGATCCAGAGCTTATTGATGTTCACCTTGGATGACCTTCAGCATTTCTTTTTGCACGTCAGAGCTTTGCTGAAGCTTTTCAGGTTGACAAATGAGATCCTGTTGAGTTTGAAGTTTAATATAGGCCTGTATTATATAAATACATAGTGAATACTAGTACTACTTTTAGTTATCTATCACATTAAAGATGATCTGTAGCCTGCCAACTGCCTACCTTACCTCACCAAAACTAGTTAGCACAATACAGGCCTGGGACTCGATTTTGAAGAAAAACAATTGGAATTGAACATAGAAGCCTACAGTTTCTTAGGGGTAAGATACCCTGACAACTAGCCTTTTTTATTGAGAAAGTTATAGAAGTCATCGGCCTCACTGGATTAAAATACTCAACAATACAATAACAAATTTCACGCAATGTAGCTTTAGATCGATGTAAGAAAATTGCCGAGCCAAACTGCTGCCAGCTAGTTATATTAGAGCTAAACTCATCATCTATGTGTGAATAAAGCTTGAAGTAAGTACCATAAAGAAGTTACAGGGTTGTACACAGATCATTATAGCATCCACATCATTGATCTACTCTTCCTATTCGTGTCAAGCTGTTCTGGGTTAGATCGACCCAATGTCACTCTCTTGTTATTCTCATTAAGTTAGCAAGGGATGGTTCAATTCACCCCATTATGACACATATTGGTCTGATTAATAGCTACTCCACGATAATGACACATCGGACACAATCAAAAACATAACAAGCCTACAATAAGGATTCACTACAAACATAAAAACATTGTTTTTTTAATGTAACCATAGCAGATCATATTCTACAAATTAATTCTCAGCCAGCTCCTTTCCCACCGCATTATCATGATGCATCTTGAGGGATTGTTATACATGTATTCTTATTTAAACATTATTTAGTTTATCATCTATTTTCAGTGCCTTCAGAACCACTAAAGATAGGTTAAACCAAGCCCTATATTTACATGGAGACAAATGCATTGTGAAATGAGAGGAATCTAGATACACAAATGGGTACTGAACTTTAAAAAAATAAGTCTGTGGCATACAAGGCCTCATTTCCTGTCCAAATGACATTTTTTTTAAGTTGGCCCATTCACCCAACACTGTAACCAGTCATATATGGCACACAATGTCATGTACATGATGTCCATTTGTAGCCTTTTATAAATTAATATATCTAGCTTGCTCACAACCATCACCAGTATGAAATATTCGTTTCACTTATCAAGGGCAATAACTGATTTTCGGTAGGGTTCATCCTAGTTGTGTTATGCTTTTCATTTCATATCGAATGGTTGTATAAAAAGGAACAAAATAAAAATTAATATTTTATTTCTGCCAGTCCCACAATAAAAGACATGCACATAACAGAAACTAAGCTAACATTAAAAATCAAATAAAATATGTACAATAGAAATGAAAACAAAACATCTTCAACTTTATCCCTTGACCCTTCTATCTGCTCCCCCAACCTTATCCCTTGACCCTTCTATCTGCTCCATCATTTCAATGATACTTTTTTATTAACAAATTTTTCTGGAACCTGAACTATTTGACGAGATCTCGAAAGTATTTTAACAGTTGGTTTAGTAGATCTGGGTAATTCTTTCAAGTCTTGTAGTCTTTTCAATTCATGCCCTAGCTGATGTGCTTTAGTTTCATATTTTTTTGCTTTATCTTGTGACACTTGCAGCTTTTTCTTTAACACCCTGATATCTTCTTCATATTTTCTCTTCATACTGTTCATGTCAGTGATATTATAGCTGTGATCAATGGTGGAAACATCAGATGATGGTGAACTTGGTGCTTCAAGTTCTAGTTCATGTTTAGTGTAAATTATATGCTGTAAAATATGAATAGATTTACGAATAAAACAATATGTGGCTGAAAAATATATAAGTTTGGAGTCAACACAATTTAATACTAGGATGCCTTCCTTTTTCTCTCAAGAAAGAATATCTTTCTGTTCTAACATTAACATTGTTTTAACATTTTTTTGATAACATGGAAGCCAAAAGTTTCAACCTTTACTGGGCATATCAATTAACATGGGGTTTCAACTTTCAATCAATGACAGAAGGTTATAAAATACACCACATGCGTTAACTGTTTTGTGGCCCCAAAAAGACAACTATCAACTTACATCTTGTAATTCAGCTGGATAATCAAATAGTGTTGGAATTGCTCCTTTCCTCAGTGTTACATTCGATCCTAATCTGTAGATATAATCTTCTTCAAAATGTTTAGAACATATCACAGATTTTTTCTTTGGAATGAAATCTTCCCTTCTAATATTATGTAACCATATTTGTGCTAGTTCTGGATCTCTCTGAGGAAATCTGAAGTGTATAAAAATATTCATATTATGATAGTGTACCATACCAGTAATGATATTTAATTTACTGCTTCTTTAACAGTTTTTAATTTACATACTTGTCTACTGTGATATTGATGTTAATTGCAGAATTATGACCCACTCAATTCTAAATAGGTTACGGAAACTTATTTATCGGTTTAGGCTACATTTACCAATGTATTCCAACAAAAGGTTTCCAGAACCAGTGTAAAATCAATGTCTAAGTTAATCAATTAAAAGACCAAGGCCAAATTCACCATTCGTTTGACTGATCATATCTAATCTGAGAAACAAGAAATTTTGTCAAGGAGAGGTAAAAGGGGCGGATCCAGGATTTTGGAATGGGGGGGCGTATATCCAAATTTGAGCCGAGCGAAGCGAGGCGAAAATTTTTTTGACATTTTTTTTGGCTTAAAAACATAGAATCAGTATAAATTGTACTAATTTAACGGTTTCTGACGTGGACTATGTATGTTTTATAGTAAACGTTAATGGGTTAGACATTTTTGATGTCGTAATACAGTCTAACTTTAAAAAAAAAAAAAAAAAAGACCAAGTAAAGGGGGGGCGTACGCCCTCTACGCCCCCCCCTGGATCCGCCACTGGGTAATCAGTACTGTTCACAGCTCTTTATTTTAGAACTGTAATTAAAGTGAGTCTACTCTATGCCTATCCACTTTGCCTTTTTACTTTTTATTTATAACAGACAGAAATCGAAAAGAGAAATGTTTCAGTTTATAATTTTTAAGTCTTAGCTTACACTTACACTAGTAACAGTTATATGGCCGCAGATTTAATGGCAGAGGTCCCCCCCCCCCCCCTCCCCACCCCACCAACCATGCAAAAGCGATCTGTGCACCTATTACTGTTAGCTTAGAGGTTCTCCCTTCTTTATTTTAGTACAAGTTTTTACATTAGGCATTAGGATAGGCCTACCGTACCAAATAGTTTTAGTTTAGGCTAGCTAACTTACTTGTGAAATGTTATTTTAATTGCATTTTCATCCTGATCCCTCAAATATTTTAGTACAGGTCTTTCTTTGCAATAAACGGCAGCACAAGTCGGCATGATGATTATAAATAAATTTGATTTATATTGTGTCTGTTCTGTTGTCAGTAGGCTATTATTGTCGTTGAATTGTTGTTATTGTTAGTATAACTTTAGTTTAGTGTTGTGATGATTGTGTACATAGTTTTTAAATTTTAGCATCAGTTTCCTGCCAAAAAAGAAACTATGATTGCTTTTAGTTTTGATTTCTCAAACAGTGTAGTATGAGCCTATGTTTTTAACTGCTATAAAGAATAATACATGTAAATAGCTTGTCAAATTTCAAATAAAATGGATGCGCGGGAAATGTCCATATCGACCTAAAGTCAAACCGACCAATGCAATGACTAGTTAGTCAAAACGACCATGATACGGTCAAACCGACCAATCATTGTTAAAATGACCACTGGTTTTCAATAGCGACCATAGAGTTATATAGAACTTATATAGTTATTTATAACTCTATGATAGCGACAGACAAATTTTCTCTCGTTTGGTGTGACGTCTGGGCCCAGAAAGTAAGATTCCACGATACCATTATAGTCTGTAGATCTCTTTATATGTGTCTACAATCGAGACCTATAATACTACTACCACCTCCCTAGAATAGGTCATACCCCTGAAAAATTAAATTACGTAATATTCAGCTTGGTCAGAACGTTATAAGCTTACATAACTTAACTACGGGATAATGGGATATGTTTGCACTATGGAATGAGGATGAAATTTCAAGAATGTATAACTTTTTTAATGGAAAATGTGGGACATCTCAAACCAAATGATACCTATGCTCACTATTAGATTTGCTCAATTACAAACTTGGGTCACGAAAAAGCAATGCCAATGTGTCGTGTATAAAGGATTTCGGAAAGAGATAAAATCAGGGCCATTGTCATGTAATCACGACTAACTTCAAATAAATCAAATTCTTATCGTTTAGAACTCATTTCAATCTTGCATGTGTCGTCTGCCGGCAACTTCCGGTCTTTTTTCTCTACAAATTACAAATCAATTTTGGCTTTGGAATTAATTTCCGATGAAGAAGCCTGGTTATTTTCAATGTAAATTGTCGCTGACAAATAGACCATAGATACGTGACTAAACACAATGATTTCAGGTTAAAATCCATTCTAATGTCATCTGAAAGATCAATAGATCATCACCCAATCTAAACACAGACTGACCTATAGTAACATCTTTCAACAAGTGATATCCTATAGTCGTCTCCGAAACGTGTAATATAGACGTCAGGAAGCTGTTTAAGTTTTGTCATTCAGAAGTAGACATTTTGACTCATCTAGACATGGCTTTAAGGTCAATATTGTCTGAAGGATATCTAGCTACATCCTCAAAGTAGACTGCAACGCAATCTCAGATGGTGGACTACCACGAAAAGGATTGATTCCCAGCTGCGTACAACATTGCTTCCTGATTACAATGTACTTTTTTCAAAGAAATGAGTTTTTTTTTTTTTTTCAATATCGCGAGAGACAGATTTTATGTTAAATGTACATCCTCCAAACAGACAACACAATCTCAAGTGACGTGCTTCCAGATTAAGCTAGTTTGCAAACCAAAGCCAGTGTTGAGGAATTCTCGACAATCATGGGATAAGCACTGGTCAGAAAGCTTCTGTTACTATCGCCATTAGACCTGTATACCGGACGACAAAAATCGGATCAACTACATGTGCTGTGAGGAAACAATCTGGTATCCGTTTAGCTGTAATTTAGAATAATACAATCGGCAACATGAATAGTTGTATAATGAAATGACCCGAATAAAAACTACTTGAATAGTCTAAGTCTAGACTTTAACCTCTAGTGATTGATCTCTGTAGAATACTGAACAATATCCTCATCAATTGGTTTGTTTTTTATTCTCATTTCCTATTCTAAACCAATAAACACATACAATTTCTCTGTCTGAGTGGTTTTCATTGAGTTTCTCCCAGTTCTGCCATATTTTCATATATAAATTGGAGGAATCAGCTTTGCCATGTTTCGCTAAACATAGAATGCATGTTTTGTGAAGGGCAAATGGTAAGATAAATCACTCTTTATGGACTCTTATATACAGCAAGACTTGTGCATCGTGTGATACACATACCAATATCAACGATATCGATGCTAATCTCTCCTATTGTGATGGGATTATTTAATAAGAGGCTTTACCAGATGGTACACATATCGTAAGGAATAAATATATTTGTAACATGTATTCAGAAACCTTTGATAGGATCCTTACTTCCGGTTAAATCTGGACAGATAGTGAATGATCAGAATATTGTAATATTGTCCTTGGCTGACTTTATAGCTAGGGCTACTGCTATCACCACCAAAACAAGACAGTAGCATCATCTACAGCTACTACTTAGTCTATACAATCAAGCAAAACATTTCATACAACTGGCTATTTGATAACCGATTATTTACTAATATGCTGCTTGTGAAGAATTTTGCTGGTAAGAGGCATCTGGTCATATTTGATGCAGACTAAAGCTGATAAAATAACCACACCAATAATCTGTAGAGGTCCTCTGTAGAGTGGTAAAAGCATGATAAGGGTGAATACCACACATATCAATTTAATATACCTACACCTGTTCTGGAATGATGTAATTGGCAGTTTAAATGTTGTATTTGACAAGAAGAGGGATGAATAACAGATGGTTAAAGTATGATGATGAATATAAATAAAATCTGTAACGCACCTGTAACATACTGCAATGGTTCCTCCGATTGAAATATTGGGTAGAGGTCAAAATGTAATCATGTGATCTATGCATGTTAAAACTACAACTTCAACAAAGTTTTCAAACAGTCTATGAAAGTGACGCTATATATAGCGTTCTGCAGCATTTGGTTTATGGAAACTGCCGTCGATTGAAATGTTCTGTGGCATTTTAAGTGGACAGGAGAGTAGGGTAAGGGTGTGGGGAGGGAGGTCCAGTATTGTTTTTTAAAAAAAAGTTGCGTCATGATATGCACTTTGCGTGTAACTTTCCAATTACGACTGTGAGTTTATTCAAAATAAATCTGGATGGATTTATAGGTAATACGTTATGATGTGGCATATGACAACACATGGGCATAGCATACATTGACTGCCATGCCAATACAAGTCACATCGCAATGGTTGTTGACGATAATGCACCATCAAGGATCATTTTGTATAGTGGATAGCGAAAGTGATACGAATTGATAGAGATGGTGCAAACCATGAATCATAGATTTTGAAATTGAGAAACTCTACCCGTGGGGTAAATATTGGTTTAATCTTTAACCTGATATGATATTCTCGACTTCTCATATTAACTATTTTATTTTCTATCAAATTCACCGTAATGATATTGAGCAATCAAGTTGACTAAGACATTAAAAAAGATGAGAAATTGTACTGTAATATTGATTGAAGGAAATGAGTAAACAAAACGAAGATTAGACCAAGTGACAGTTAATGAAATGATCTGAAATAGATCAAATAACCATGATGTCAGTCATTACCATTTACGTGCCAAAAACCACCTGTGATCAATCCCTGTATTGGTCACGTAGCTTTAGAATTTTATTAATATTTTGTATTTTATATAAATATAAGATGCATTACATCTTATTTTGATCCAAGTTAACACCAAGACACAATTCTGTAACTTTGCCTAAACTGAAATTAAAGAACATGTTTGAATTCTTGTTTTTCTGTTCATGTTTGGGCTAATGAGGACCTTGCCTAACTTCTGATACCCTGTTCTTCATAACCGAAAAAAAGCTCTCAATTTGAGTTGTCCAGAAGGGCAAAACAATTCGTGCCTATGTCCACAACTCAAGGTAAGAGTTAATGCTTATCTGTGCTGGTTTAAGCGCTACCTCTCTCGCGTTAATCGTCTGATCATACTTTTATGGCAAGATGCCTATATAACATATAATGGATACAAATGCCTCATTTTTGAAACGAAGACCAAAGTTTAAAGGTGCTTTTTTTCATCAATGTCATTGAATAATCATCAACCAGTCCCTCTTTGGGTCATCTTAGCTTTATTAAGATAAGGTCATTTATTTCTGATTTCCAGACCAATATAACATTGCAACTAGATACTGTCGACCTGCGGCATGATCAGATACAGCTAGAGCACCATTTTCCACGTTGGACAGACAGTAAAATCTCCAGTAATACTTTGACTTGACAAGAGTTTGGAGTGATTTCAAGACAATCAGTGATAGAATTAACTTGCAGACGGACTGGGCCAAAATTTAAAATTCTCCCTTGATATCTTAATGCGAATTTAAATCGAATACTGTGTAGAATTAAAGAAATTGTCAATTATATTCACAGCAGCCATCAAATTGACTAAATCAGATTAATAATTCACAACATGGTGTCAGAGAGGAGAAGATTTTTTATTTTTATTAGGTCTTTAAGACCTGGCTGTCGATCTTCTGTACTTGTTTATGGATTAATGCTGTGGCAGTATGAAATACAGTTCCTGATTAAGGAGCACCAACCCATCCAACTCATTCATACAATATATGCTGTAAAACTGATCTGAATGTGAATTGACTTCATTTAATAATACACAGGCTTGCAGTCACACTTGCGCTCCATGATCTGGTTCATTTTTAAACCGTGCTCAGTGGAACTTTTGACAAAATTGCGTCAACATAGGCATAGGTTATGCTTTGTAAAATTTTGAATCCAAAACAATTTCGACAGATCATAGACTGCAAATGGGGTCACCCACAGTTTGTTAGACCCAAACCTGGTGTTTTTTTTAGTACAAGTGACTTGTTTGGTGGTAGAGAGTCATCCCATTTTCATGTCATTATCATTTAAGGCTTGTAGGAACATTGTATCTGTAAAAGTAACATTTAACAGTATTGAAATATGTGTGGGACAAACAGAACATACGATGGTGAACTTCAAGGTCATTTCAAGGACACTCACTGTATCAGCACATCTCTATAGTAAATTGTTTCCAGTTAAGATTGCTGATGTGTGCAGTGTTGCAATTACCAAGAATGAAGGAAAATCAAGTGAAGTATATAAGTATGCAGACATCTACTCGGTATCCACGAAGTTTATTAATTTGTTTTAAAGACATCAGTATGAAGATTGAAGGTGAGTGGCTTTTCAAGTTCCATACGTTATATGGCTTAGGGTCTAACAAATGGAGTCATTATGTAAAGGTGATTACGGTTTTTGGAAGATTCAGAATTGGAAGGTATGAGGGGCAAGATAATGGTAAAGTTTTGGCTGCATGAAATTTCATCCTAAATCATCCTAAATCAAATATTGAATCCTACACCAATGATCTTGTACAGTCTTATCTGTGTATGCATTTGTATTGCAATTGACACATACACATCAATATAATGGTATGACTACATGTACATATACAAATTAAAAATGTATTCAACAATCAATGCTTTATAGTTAATTAAAAAGGAGTTTTCTCCCTTGTACTTTAAATGTCTTCATAGCTTGAAAGACTAATGAGCTGTAACTGTAGCCTACATGAATAATGAAATATTATTGAAAATTATAAGTTTTGTCATGGATATCAAGGACAGTGACATTTGCAAAGCCATATCTATAATCAAATGTCTAGTGCAATAGTTTCGAAGTTCAATTAGCACTACTTCGACATGTTTGTGTAACAGTTATATTTTCAGTTCCTGAGGGCATTAAAACTATGTATAAATTGGTAAAGCCAGGTCTTAAGTAGAATGACATGGCCTACATAGAGGACACTGACTTTACACTGTCTGTAGAATAGTATATTAGATCAAACTTAATCTTACACCAGTGAAGAGTTCTAATGTTTTTATCAATAATTCAAACTGGTATTGTGATGTGCGTGAGAGAAGAATTAAAATACTCCCATTGTCTCGTATTCAACACAAGTCTTTAATGCTCAACGAACATGATTTTATTCCACTGATTTTTATGTCCTTTAATGTCTTCTATATAATTATTTATTATAGAAAACCATCACAGCATAACAAATAGAATGATAATGAACAGGGTAATTGTGTACATGTCTTTTCTTTATGCATGTATTTATTCTCTTTGAGATAGCATATTGAATGAAAATCAGGCTTACGTAAAATCTGAAATAGATTGCTGTTGTAATATTCTGGTTATGGCCATAGTTTTCCATTTAGCCATGCTTGTGTTCCTCTGATAAGTTTTATACAAACACAACTGAAGCATTGGTTGCATATTAGATTTAGGGTTTGCCCATTAGTTCCTGATTTTCTGGGTGCTCTGATTTTGACAGAAAGAAAGGAATAAATGAAATAGAATGGAATTTTATGCTCTTCTGCACATGTATGGGCTAATGGGGACAGCAACAACCATGCTATGTGCAATGAGGGAAATTTCGCCACGACAGCTGCATAAGCCTACTTTTATTTTTGTTTGATTTTGAACTGTCAAGGAATCTTTAACATGCACAGCCTGTGATACATGGGTCCTCAGATTATTGTCCCATCCGTATGACGAAGATGTTTTTTTCTATGTCAGCCCCTCCGACCTGATTCTCTGACAGGGGAAATTCGAGGTATTATCTCGATCCATGCTCATATTAAACCCTGGACTATTAGGTTAGAGCAAACATCTAATTCACTGATCATGGTGGCCCCCTTCATTCAAAAAGCATCATATTCCAAAAACTACTATCTGGGAGAGGGGGTATTATTTTCTGTAAATTTGATTTCAATACAATGTTCCTGATATTGGTAAAAGCCACTAAAGACATTTGGTTACAGTTCCATGTTGGAATACGTGCCTTTAAAGTAACAAACACTTAGTTCCATAGTCTTGGCATATGTTTCTTAGTCTTAATACACCAATGACCTTATTTTACAAATCCGATAGCTGGGGCCTTATTCTCGAAAACTTAACTAACAATGATTTTAGTGTTCCAGTCTTCTGATTGGTCAATCACTAAATTTGATTTTAAATATAGCTTTCTTATCCAATCAGATTACTGTATTTCTTAAAAACTGGATTTTATCTTAGTTAAGTTTTCAAGAATTAGGCCCCAGATCTATAGCTCTTAATAAACAAGGAAGTATGATTTTTATATTGATATAATAAGGAAATTAAGTTACGAATACTTCCAATACACCATTTAGAGATTAAAGATTATCTCCTTAAGTTTTTTTCAATTAAACTATAGTAAAGTTATTAGCTTTTTTTTCTTATATAATTCTCTTAATCTGAAAAAATAAATGGTGGGTGTAAAAATGAAAAAAAAATATATAGAAAAATTGCTAAGTTTAATGTGGTCCTCATAATGAGTCCTTTGCCTTTAGAAGCTGGTAAAATGGTGGTGTTGGTTTCTTATTGGAGCATTATACCAGTCAACCCAGCTGTAGGCTAATGGATATGGATCATCCAGGAAAGATTATTGCAAAGTAGGTCACCCAAAAACCAGTTTCAAGACAACAACAACAGACTTTACATGAACTTTGTGATGCATTGTAATGTTACATAACATAGTCTTAAAAAAAATAATAAAATCATTTTCTAAGAAAACACAACACAATGTTTTCTAGGAACAAATCTGAAATATTTTGGCATTCAACTTTAACAAATTGGAATTTATGAAGAATTCTTGAAATCTTTTTTTTACCCACCCACCAATTTTGTGAATGATGAAAATCTGGTTAAAGAAATATGAAATCCTATTGTATAGACAAGTGAGATCTGATTAGAATTTTGAAAAAGTATTTTCAGATTAACTTAAATCTCTCTAATCTTCTTAGTTATTCAAGTCATTCAGTGAGACTCCTGGTGCAGATCATTTCTATTGATGGAAAATTTATCAATCTGTTGCAGGATTATGAAACATATTTAATATTGAATTAAAGTTAAGTTCTGGTTTTTCCAATATTTTTGCAGTTCTGATGCTAGTCAGAGACTGATTTTGGTAATTTGGCAACTATTAGGAAGAAAAGAATAGTTACTTGGTATATTTGTTATTAAAAGTTCCAAAAAAAGACAAATGACTGTAGAATGATAAACAACAATGAAAATGTTCAACTAAATATAAATGGTAAATGGAAAATTTAGAAGCACTAAGAACATGTCCTTGATAAATGTCAATTTGAAAATTAAATTATAAAGGTATTGGAATGTGATGCCATGTTTATTATTCTAGGAAACCATTGAAAGTATATATAGTTATCCCATTCTGTTAATGAAACCTATATTCACTATCTAATCAGAAAATAATATAATGATCTTGTAAGTGAATTATGCCATAGAATAGCCCAATGCCAAAGGGCAGGGCAGAAAAAGAAAAAATCAATTTGAATCACAAAATTCTGTAACAATTTCTGTTGAAAGTTTACATTATTAAGACTATTTTACTTTAGAGAGAAGGAGAAGATGGAAAGACTTCTTTACACCGTTTCTGAGATTGAAAACTTTAACCCTGTATAAATTTGGAACTTATTTTATCAAAGTATTTATCAATGCATCATAATAACAACCCTATTTGGAGCTCCAATAGACATGACTGGCATCTTCAAAGCCTTGCTTCAGCCCCTGATTACGTAACCTTTTATACAGTCTTACGTAACAATGTAAAAGAGACAATGAATTATATAGAGATAAATCATGAAGTAAGATTAAGTTTCTAAGGGAAAGGTTTTACTCTTAGAATAATCATTATTATAAATGAGTATTGTCTGGAGGGTTTCCTCTACAATTCAACTCAATCTGTTACGCTTTCTTTCTATGCAAATTCACTCCATCTCGCCATCTGTATGTGCATAAAGCAAATTCACAACATATGAAGATTGATGACGGTTAATTTTCTTCTCTTTTTATGAGGAAATGAAGCGATGGTGAATAGAGACAAAGAAAATGGAGGATAACCTGATTTGACAATCGTTTAATTATGACATCATACTTCCCTATTACATAATAACGTAATTAACACAACTTTATTCTCTTGTAAATTAACGCACAAAACATTTCTTCCATGTCACCATTGATTTTCAGTCTGAAGTGTGAACTGACTGAATTTGGTACGGAAATGAATGCAGATGCCCAATTATTGACTTGTTTTTGAAAAATCAAATTGAACCGTCTCTAAGTGCTGTTTTAATTTCAAGACGAAGTAATCAATGAGTTATGGCCAACATTTTGCTTCATTTATTTAAATTTTCAATGCATTCGAATCAATGACGTTGTTTTTGTTTCCTGTTGAAGAAGGTTGAATTGCTAGTTTCATTGTTTCAAATCAATGTCACTGAAGGCAGGTCATGGTAACATTCTTACAGCATCGCACAAAACATTCAACGGGGATCTTATTTCACGTCACAAGGGATTCCAGAAGATTTCTATAATTACCATTCTTTACAACAATGTCACTTGTACAATAAATGATGTTTTAATAGTGTCTTTATAAAGTACACCACCTGACAAAATATCAACTCACTCATTCTAGTCTCTAGTCTAAAAACTATGTTACTTTGAACATTGATAGTTGTAGAAAAAAAAGAAAGAAAGCTTTGAACATCAAAAGCTCATGTAAAAATAAATTTAACTATAAAGATATGACCTATAAAAAATATTTGGCTTTGAACATGGACAACTGAAGACAATTATAGTTAAAAATGTGTGAAGCTTCAGACATTGATAGCTCAAGATAGGTTAGTAAAAATTTATGTAGCTCCGAACATTGATAGCTCAAGATAATTTTTTATAAAAATTTGTGTAGTTTCGAACATTGATAGCTCAAGCTGAATTTGTAAAATGTTGAGTACCATCAAACATTGATAGCTCAAGATAATTTAGTTAAATTTGTTAAAAAAATGTTTAGCTTCGAACATTGATAGCTCAAGAAAACTTAGTAAAAATTTGGATAGCTTCAAACATTGATAGCTCAAGATGATTTAGTTAAAATTTGTGTAGCTTCGAAAATTGATAGCTCAAGATAATTTATAAATAATTTGTGTAGCTTCGAATATTGATAGTTCAAGATAATTTAGTATAAATTTGTGTAGCTTCAAACATTTATAGCTCAAGATAGTAAGTATAAATTTGTGTAGCTTCAAATATTGATAGTTCAAGATAATTTAGTAAAATTTGTGTAGCTTCAAACATTTATAGCTCAAAATAATTTAGTAAAATTTGTGTAGCTTCAAACATTGATAGCTCATGATAATTTAGTAAAACTTTGTGTAGCTTCAAACATTGATAGCTCATGATAATTTAGTAAAATTTTTGTGTAGCTTTGAACATTGATAGCTAGCTCAAGATAATTTTTAAAAAATTTGTGTAGCTTCAAAGATTGATAGCTCAAGATAATTTAATGAAAATTTGTGTAGCTTTGAACATTGATAGCTCAAGATAATTTTGTAAAAATTTGTGTAGCTTTGAACATTGATAGCTCAAGATAATTTTGTAAAAATTGTTTAGCTTTGAACATTAATAGTTCAAGTGCTATGTTAAATCACTAAATTTTTCAACTTTCAACATTTTTGGAGAAAGTTTGTCATAGTTTGAATTGCAATTTTCTGAAAAGGATCAGAGAGCCTCATCTTGCTGCACTCATTACAGTAAAAAATCTTAGTGGGGAACAAATTAAGGTATTATAAAAAGGCTTTCTAAACTTATTATGTGTATTAAGAGACTTGTAGCATCGATTTGCACCATTCCAATTTTTAAATCAGATATCTATGGGTCTTCCAATTCCACAGAAACTAAGAAATTTATGATGTCACAATTGCAAAAGCTGCTAATTTAACCTAAAAAGTTGGGAAACCTCTTTAAAAACCCTTTAAGTATTAATTTTGGAGTTGAAGAATGACCTCGGGGACTGTTCTGTTCACCAGCAGATTCAACACCTATTGACATGGAAATGAGATCTTGAAGCAAAAATTTGTCACATTAAAGTAGAAAATCATTTTGTAGCACCATTGCCCTGATGGACATAGTTGTCATAGTTACCTAATACCCGTAAGGCTGGAAGAACAAGACCCCATGTTTCCAATGACAACATTAATTGTTACAGACAGACTTAATTTGTTACTCAATATTGTTTCATTATCTTTCAGATTGGATTGGCAGTGAAATAAAAACACATTCCCTTCTCTACTAACATCAAATTATACAACATTATTTTGATAAATTCCATCAATTTCCAGGCATATAACCTTAGGCTTCTTACACAGTCCAAAAATGTTGACTTTTTCACAGATTCTGTAATTTTTTATTGCTTTTTCTTTGATAAATTGGTGTGAAATGAAAATTTCTTGTCCACATTTGTATTTTTCAGACCTTTAAGGTGACAGCTGTGGAAAAAAATTGTGAAATTATCAATCAGTAATCCTTGTGGATGTTTTTATAATAAATTTTGTCAATAGTATGTCCCCTTTTCCAATTGCAGTGTAAACTCATCAAGGTTGATCAGGTTGAAATTGAAATTTCCTTTTAAAAATTTAAAGAATCTCTGGTGTTTTTCATTTAGAAATCATTTTGTCTTTGAAAAAATAAGGTAATCTTTCATCACAAAGAAAAGGAAATTTGGCACATATTTAAGGTTACAACTTGGGTTACAAGGATTGTGTTTTTCAACAGCCCCTCTGTTATGAAAGGTTGTTTGAATTTGTAAGAATTAACTGCTTTATAATCCAAGCTATTTGGATAAGAGAATTAATCCCATCTAGTTATTGAGGGGTTTAAAGTTGATGATAACCAGTAAATCCTTTGCCACCTCTTGTCATACCAACACCAACACTTCTCATCCAATCTGATAGTGTATGCTGGTGATTAAATAATAAATGATTGTTAAATATATTCGATGAAATTACCTGAAGCAGAAGACCTTGATTTTTAACTTCGGGCAAGTGATAAAATAGGTCTAAAAAATGAGATCCAATTAGACTGTCATTTCTTTATATTGCTTCAGTTCATTTTTATTTCATTGTATATAATTTAAATCACATGAGAGAAAAAAATGACAGCTCATTGAAACTGCAAAAGGTCAGATTAAAAGGCTTCATTGAGATTGGTGCAGCTGAAGTCATATTTCTAACTGGAGAGAAAGATTTATCTGGTTGCATTTCTTGAGAGATTGAAGCAATTGAAATGTATGGAATTAAGCTTTTAAGAAGGAGTCACAATGTGGGCTCTTGTAGGGTAATGTTAACAGTCCTACTCTTTAGGACTCCTAAACCTCATATTGCTGTGCTGATTCTGGAGTTGAGGTTAAGATATATAGCCCTCTGAGATGTTCCAACATGTTAAATCATTGTTACAATAGTACAAGAGTAATCAAACAAACAAGCTAATGAGTTACGCATAATGCAAATGACAATGGTACCCGGGGAATTGTGGGTTAATATGAAAAAATTCTTATAGACTTTCCATTAAAGTACATCAAATTCCTTGGAGTAATTTTTTTTTATCAATATTTTTTGTAGACTGTGTTAATAAAATCCTGATTTCTAGGTATATATGACTCAAGAATTGGAATCCAATTGCATTATTATAAGACTATCATGTTTTACTGTTACTGGTTTAAAATATGAGTAACAATAGCTGGCAGCAAGTCTGTCTTCTAGAATCTCTTTATATATCATAATAAAATCATACGCAGAAAATACTGTCTAGTTAGTTTGTGAGACAAAATACTAAGCTTGAAAATGTCAACATGTAGTCAATAATTACGTTCCCTTGTGAACCAAGTATGTCTGATGGTAGAATAAAGACAATTGATTATATTATATAAACGTCCACTTATATTGTACGCAAAAACCTGCTGTATGTACATATTTTTATCTAGCATCGACTAGTTCACCTTTTCTTCATGGTTCGTGACTTGGTCTGTTTCTCTTTACCATTCCTTACAAAAATTGCGACATGGTTTTACTACATAGATTATGTAGTTTTACTGTACAGTTAACTACATGTATATAGTTTTTCGATACAATAAATCATTAATTGTATGGTTTTACCACATCAATTAACTTTAAACTACATGGTTGTATGGTAAAATTGTGTAGTACAATCCTATGGTTATAGTATAACTACCTTAACCATGGTAAAACTACATGGTTACATGGTGAAACTGTATGGTGGATATGGTTTTACAATGTTTACCATGTCTCAATTTTTGTAAGGGATTATATGAGAAAGATTGACTGTGGTTTCTGTATGTATTGAAATTTCTAGTAAAATGTAGATCACTTCTTTTGGTTCCAAACATATACAAGATGTTAATATCTGAACTGCATCACTGAAAAAGAAATTTGTTGGAGCTAAACAAATCATCTTCTCAATCTCCATCTGTCATCATATTCTGAAATCTGTAAAAAAATAAATAGATCATTGCTGGCAAAGGATTTGGAATCACAAGGACAAACTGATATTTTATGGAACAGTTATGGTTTTTATTCTATAGTTCCTGGAGTTGGTCAAGTGATATTCAGATCAGGTGGTTAGAATGGAAGCCGACCAAAGGTAAGTAACTCAGGCATGATCAGACCAGATTAAAGTATAATCTACTGCAGTTTAGAATAAAGAAACCCATTTGAAGTTCTTATTCACAATTTAGTTTTCAGATTGTTTTCTTTGCACATATGTCTTAAGTCCATTTTAGTATAGAATATCAAATACATATGTGGGTAGAAAAAGAAAAGTTCAATGCAATAGTTCAGTTGCAAACAAAGATCCTGTATAACCAATAAACTCTGCAGACTATAAGATCATAATGGTAAGATTATGGTAGATAGTTCAGAGACCTGGATTACTCTGACTATTATTAATATGATGACAAACCACTGTCTATTTTCAAGTCTCATTAGGTTGATTGACTCACATACCTTTACGTCATTAGTGCATGTAGCCCACTGATCTATAATAATAACACAACAACATTATACGCAACATTTACCTTATCTCTTGAGTTTATCTAGTTTACAGTCACATCACAAGAGACAATATGACATCAACATAGAACACTTTAGAAGCATTAAGAGTGCACATATATTTTATACTCTGACTCATTAAAAACCTTATAGCATTTTGAAATGAAATGAATATCCTACCTGTTTGCATCATTATGAGCAACAACATGTCAGGAGAATTTTTTCCAAGATAGTGGCATAAGCTTGCTATTTTTTTATTTCCGATTGTCCAAGGGGTGATTAACATAGAT
Organism: Lottia scabra; assembly: GCA_029955415.1. Classification (NCBI taxonomy): domain Eukaryota; kingdom Metazoa; phylum Mollusca; class Gastropoda; family Lottiidae; genus Lottia; species Lottia scabra. The sequence goes on along the minus strand of JARJEI010000006.1, from coordinate 6,944,545 downwards.
TCTGTAGCACATGATGTACACTTGTATCAGTTTTATTGTCCCATGCCTAGATACTTCTCTAGGCTCCTGTTTCACTCACAGCAGGAACCTGGCAGAAAACACCTCTGAATTATCTCTACTTTTGCCAGGATTGAACCTTTGATCTACAGGTTAGCAAGCATTGTGACTCCCTTGTGTCATTTTGGAGTGGAGCTTATCATCTCAGTATGTGAGCTACTACAGGTGTATGCAATCTCTTTTAACTTACTTTTTTGGTTGTCAAATTATAGTATTTACAGAACAGATTGTTCTTCAATATATCCAACCATTTCTGATATCATTATGACCATATAAGCCCTGAAAAATTCATCTCTGATATCATTATGACCCATAAACCCTGAAAATTCATTCCTGATATCATTATGACCCAATAAAAGCAGGTCCTTAGTTTTAGAACAGAAATACCATCATTAGTTCACAGTATGTTGTCATGTCCGATATCATTAGTGAGGTATAATGATTTGTCACTAACTTACTGCTAATTGGTGTCTCTTTACTGACACACTGACACCAAACCTACATTTACACAACATTTACACTGTACAGGGAACCGTAACGGTTCGGCAATTTGTCAGTGGAAACACAAAAAAGCTAACTTAAAGCCGGCTTTTTATGTCAGTGGAAACACAGTTATTATGACATACATCCCTTTAATCTGATTCTGATGAAGAAGCTCTATCAGCTATAATTTGAAAATAACCTAATAAATACACCTCCTCCAGTATAATTAACATGTAAACATATTAACTATAGAAAATTTTAGTGCAGCAAGGCCACTCTCTTTTCTTGCTGTTTTCTAAAAGATGTTACATCAATTATATTATATATGTCATTAAAAAGCAATCATCAATTCTAGTCTATATAATATGTTTTATTTCTGACATGCATCTTACAGTTGTTACTTAATTTCTGTGAATGTAGTTAAAGGGGCCTGTTCACCACCCATTCGACCTTCAAACTTTAGTTTCAAAACTTAGAATTGTTTATCTATGCCTCATATCTCAATTAATTTTTGTCAAGGGACAATTGCATTTTGTGACAAAAATAAAAGGACCAAATAGAGCTTTATATAGCATAGAGAACAGAACGTTTTAGCGGAAGGAGTCACTCTTAAGGAACTATTCTTAAGGGCGATGCGGGCCACCATTTAAGTGTATATCTGATTTAATCAGTAATAGTGTTCACAACTCTCGTTCTAAATTAAAACCTTAAAATGTTCCCCTTTGAAGTGATGGTGTATATTAAAATTAATGATACATATGAAATTTCCTTGAATTCATTATTAATATTATAATTAAGGATGTGGGTTCAGATTGATAACAATAAAATATTGGTTAACCAACAAATTGAATGAGAATAGAGTATTTTATCTTAATTTTCTGCTCCTTAGTGTGAAACATTCGCGGGGCAGTAACATTAAGGTACCTTCTTTTTCAATTTCGGAGAATTCTATAATACATGTATGCATAACCTGTAGCACACAGGAACTTAATTATCCCTTTTGAAACGACAAGACACTTTTTCAATGTAAACTCATCACCAACTGCAAGAAAGGGAGTTTTGGGATCTCACCAGACAAAAACTACTTTGTCTCCTTGACCAATAGTGTTACATTTTGTGGTGGAATACCCAACTAAACGTATATGTAACTTTGTACTTTTGTGCTAAATGTATTGATGCAAGAAGTAGCATGTTTATATCATATGCAATCCATCCCACTGCTAATATCTGCTTCCTATTAACCAGAAATCTTAGACAACACTTGCATTCCTTGACTCAAAGGTTATCATTATATATTTATTTTGGCTTTGCATTCAAAATATTTAACTTTTTACAAAGGCATTATTTGTCTTGCTATGTCAACAAGGTAACTCCTCTTATAAATTTTGATATGTTAATTGATGCCATTTTCTCTGTGAAATTATTTCTGACATTAAGAAGCTGGATTTCTCTTATTTATTTCATCAGCTCCATCTGTTCTCGATGGATTCAACTTGTGTCTTTAAATTTTGATACCAAAATAAATGTTTGATATCTGAGCCTAGTTTTTACCTGGTATTTCAGTTTTTTATAAGATAAAAGATACTTAAAGTTAATGTTGGGTAAAAAAGGCTGTGCACAATTGTTTTAAATTTGAGTAAAATAAATGAGAATTTGACATTTGAGATTGACAGAACAGCCTCCCCTAGCTCTGTTGTTACTGGTAGTTAATATTGTAGATATACTTCAATTATACTGTAATGATATGTGTTATATATCTTATTTTATATTTATACTTTACTGTTTTTGTACTTTTTAGTTGCAGTTTTGCAGTTTTAGTGGTATCTTGAAGCTGCTATGTAGGGTGTGAAAGTCCGATGACCTTGAATAAGTCATCTTCACTCATATTTCCAGTCCACCCAGCTGTAAATGGGTATGGATTATCCGGGAAAGATCAATGCCAAGAGGTTTGGCCAAGGACCAACTGGGAGATAGGATCCGGACGGAACCTAAGTTGTTATCCTTGTAAAATATAGATGTTTCTTTTTTTTTCTTTTCTTTTTATAGTCTGTTTGGTGCTGATACTCCTTAATTCATTTCACCATATTTTTAATGACATTGACTGATTTTTAATTTGGAAGTTTTTAAAAACAAATAAGGAATAAGCATTATGCATCATTCTTGACCACATGATCATCAGGGTCCTGTATTTCTTGATCTTTCAGATTCAAACAATTATTGCACTTAATAAATTTTCAGGGAAGCACTTTTCTTAAATAATTTTATTCTAAAATACTTGTTCAGATCAGTAATTTCACAGTATTTAAAGAAATTTGTAAACTTTGAAACCACAGTCCTAGATCATTGACTAAATTATAAAAAGATAGGTGTGAACAAGTTGGAACAAAGCCTAAATTACAATCCTCATAAAATACCATATAGACAGACAGTTGTCATTTTTTATACCATTAAAAACTTGTATTTTAACCTACATTTTCTGGTTGAAGGAAGAAAAAAAAAACCATAACAAAAAATGGCAGTAAGGTTAAAATGACATGAAGTGATTAGGCTTATCTTATATAGATACCACAAATGTCAAACAAACTTAAAACTTTACTAAACAGAAGCTAAAAAACTTCACGTAAACCTAAACGAAATAAAAACAGAGTCTTTGTGAAACTGTAAGCTTGTCTTACATATTCTTGATTAACTAAATATTGAAATAGAAAATAAAAACGCTGGCAGTTTGGTTTGAAGAATTTGTTAAGCTAATAAGTTTTTAAAGCTTGTCAGAATATAAAATAATATGTCTGGCTTCTAAACATCCAGCTTTTGATCTCCAATGGACGAGAAGATTGGTTTTGACAGAGTATGAAATGCTAATTTATTTTTTATAAGCAGAAAGAAAAGAAGACATTGTAAAAATTCCAAGGAGGAGTTATAATATTAAATTAAGTGGGATGTTGTCTGAACAGCAAAAATGAACACAAACTATTTGATTAAAGCACTGTTAAAAGGTTTTCTATGTGTACAAGAGAAATTGACAGCATCAATTGACACTTTTCTTAATTTCGTCCTGTAGTTCTTGCAATTCCAATAAAAGTAAGCATTCCTATTATAACAGTAACCACAGACATCGAACCGAAAATTGGAATGGTCCAAATAGAAGCCATTAGTAAATGTCCTTGATACACATAAATACCTCTTAACAATTCCTTAAACAGACAAATGGAGATATCAATTTTAACCATCTGGAGGATATTTGTCAATTAATTGAAAATTCAGAAATTATGTAGTCTAGAAACTGAAAAACAACATTTATGTTCAAGCATTTTGAACCATTTAAAGATTTTCTATGTATGATATAAAGGTATTATAAGGGATCTAATTACAAATCGTGCAACATGATATTGTTTTTGTCTGGCATTTAAATGTCCATTCTCTGGAGTAGTTAAAGGGATTGTAAAGAGGTTTTCTAAACTTTTTATGTGTATCAGAGACACTGATAGCATCAATTTGCGCCATTCCAATTTCCATTCTGACATCTGTGGTTCTTGCAAATCTGATAGTGATAGTGATCTGCATAGTCATCAATAGTAGCATCCCGTAGATCACTGTCAGTGACGTTATAAAACGCGCTAGTTTTAGTGGGATTGCAAAAACCACAGATGTCAGAATGGTAATTGGAATGGCGCAAATTGATGCTATCAATGTCCACATACACAGTTTAGAAAACCTCTTTACAATCCCTTTAAGAAATGAATGTCAGCATATTATTCAATAACTATGGTGATATTAGTATATGAGTCAATGTAAACCTAATTTCAAGTCATATCTGGCCGGAGGGTATAATAACCAGATATTTAATAAAATATTAATGAAAAATTTAATATACTAGAAGACATTGGTAATCTTATTTCTCAGTAATAAGTTTTTTTCTTTGATGTTGTTAATAAGTGTACCAATCCTAGATGGTATAGAAATGATTGAATGTATCCCGTGATTTATTGTTCCACCATGTTTCTTGTAAGAGGTACCATACGAATGATTTATGTTATAATATAAGTGATTTTGCTGCATCAATTTTGTGAAAATTTGAAACACACTAACCATTTACCTACTTGATGCATTAAAGAACTTTTTGCTGAAAAGAGGATGGACATGATTTTAATTAAAGTCTCTGCATCTCTCCATCCTGAATGTCCTGTGTCTAATCCCAGTACAAGTCAAGATAATGTTTCAACCAGATGTCTTCTATCAGTGAAACCAATCAGAGAGTTTAACTTTGTTCATGGGATGGGACAATAACCTATGTCTAAAAGATGTCCAGCTATAGTTGGCAATTGAAAGGATTAAACTGATGCTGTTTCGGCAAAATTTCCATCTGCAATTACCCAAATCAGGTGATGAAAATAAGGACACAGAACATTCCATTGCTGATATAACAGTTGTCTAGTATGGAGTTTGATCAAAATTGTTGTTATCAGAGTTATTGAAACAAGACTTGAATTTGGAGAGATTTTTATAGATTACTGATACTAGAAACATGAGAATCTGAGAGGATTCCTCAACAAATTGACAAATTTCTAGATTTGTCTGAACTCTTTTAGTATTGAGTCTGATGTTAGGTTAGTATTTAGACAATGACTAGTAGTTGAGCAAATTAATATGACTAGTTGTTTAAATAGTGACAATATTGACCAAGTACTAATCTCACAACTAGACAGCTGTATACATACAGATTATCAACCACTCAGGCCAAACTTGAATATTTCTACTTTTTTCTTCTGAAAAATCATGTTTGTAAAATCTGATAAAAGTGATTTTAAAGTTGAATCCTCAAGTCACACTTACTGTCTTATGTTCCTGTATGAACACTGCTGGAACCGGTGCCAGTACCAGTTGTATAGTGCTTTCTGTTGAAATAGCACATATCTTGAACTTACAGAAACTATGAACTACATGTAATAACTAGCGCATGTTTTTAACTTACAAAAACTATGCATTATGGTGTATATCTTGATCTTGCAGAAACTATGAACTTAAAGGTCATGAACTAATGGAACATGCACTGAACTTGGAGAAACTATGAACTAATGGTACATATGATCTGAATGTACAGAAACTATAACCTAACCGTACATTGCCTTCAACTAATGCATTAATGGTACTTGTTTTGAATTGGAAAAACTAATGGTAGGCTTTGTTATGAACATACAGAAACTAACGATAAATGTCTTGATATCTTACTGATACTATGAACAAATAGTGCATGTTCTTATCTTACAGAAACTATGAACTAATGGTATATGTCATGAACTAACACAAACTATGAACTAATCATACATTATGCACTAATGGTACTTGTTCTGCACTATGAACTAATGTTGCATGACTTGAACTTACAGAAACTATGAACTAATTGTACATGTCCTGAGAGATAAGAGTTATCATAATGCTGTCTCAAGTGAAAACCTAGACAAATAACTAATGTAAACTGATACAATGGTTTAGAGTGAGATTAAAGTTTTATCAGATCACTGATTATCAATATAGTTCTACTGTTTCTACTGATTCACTCATCAACATTCAATCATTACAACTAGGACTTTACCCTACTATTGTCTTCAGTAAATTGAAATGTTAATAACTTGAAATAGGATATCAAGACTATAATTTAATAATTACTTTTTACTAACTTTTATTTATTAGTATTTTACTAAATAAAAGTACCTTACAATATCATTAACAATGCATTGAACCATGTTATCCATACTAGATATTTTTGGAGGGTTTTTCAACCTTCCTGTCCCTAAAGTGAGTGCTTTAAGATTTTGAGTTTAGATATTTTTAAAAAAATTTCAGATAAGGTGTAATAAAGTTCAAAGATTGATTTCAAATTTTTGTTTTATTAAGTTTTGGCGTTCATTATCCTGAAATTTACAAAATAAATCAAATGAATATATGACAAATATCAAAAAGAATGTTTAGTTTGTGCTTCAGATCTTTTTTAACTTCATTATAGTTATATATATGCCTTGAAACAGTTTTTACATAAAAAAAAAATCTCATTTGTTAATTCATTTCCTTACTGTTGAAAGTATCGGTAACAAAATTAGTTGTTGAAAATAGATTGTGCATTAGTGAGTTGTAGAGATTGCGTGGCTGTTGTCATTAGTCAAAAAGTAATTTTTTGAAGAGGAGATATTATCAGAGCTGATGAGAGGAGAATCCACTCAATAATTGATTCCAATGAAATCTGGGGATTCATTCAGTTCAAAGTGGTGATGCATTCACCCATGTCATCCCGACATTGAAAGAGATTGGAGTTTTTTATTGCCCAATGGGAGAAATATTAACTAATTAATTGACCTGCAGTGTGTCATGCTTCAATGATGCTTTTAATTTTCTCAGTTTGTATTAAAAAACGTGAATTGTTGAGTTGATAGGAGATACAGTGCTACTTGTATTGTCAATATCATCTGATAAGAATTTAATTTGTTTTTTCACCAGTGGTGACATTTCATTTCAATTTTCATTTTTGTTAAACAATAAACACATTTATTTTATTTTTTAATACCTTAATAGGGTTTTATGTCTTTATTGTTTTTTTTTTGTGTTAGACTTTTTTTTTTCATTTATATTATGAATCTCTAGTGCATCTATAACTTTCTGGATAATAAAAAATGTTGATTTATATTTATTATAATATGTTGTTATGTTTACCTGATTAAAACAATTTATTAATCTGAAAGTCAGGATTCTATGTAATAGTGATGGAGGATAAAGGGACTGATTTAGAAAACTTCTTGTAGTTCAAATGCGTGTGGGCTTTTAGGTTTTAATCAAAACATGCATCTCTATATAATATGTAATCAATACCTATATAATGGTATATTATATTGCTTTCCTGCACATACTTCAAAAAATAAACATGTCCACTAGGTTCAGATGAGGAAATCATATGTGAAATCATAGACCATTAAAATCGCTTTCTTTGATTAAATGACTTGATATTAATGGAGTCTTTAACACTAGAATGGCTGTATTTGATTTCTATTATGAAATGATACGTTTCTTGTCTAAATTGTCCTCTTCAAGACAATAATCAGGGTAGAATATGATAAATCACACTTCCGAGAGGAAGAAAAAGATCGGAATAATTTGATTCCATCTTGTGTCATCCTGCAATTTACCAGTCACCTTCTGACGTAGATCGCATAATAACACGGCACCAGTTGTCCAGATTCCCCTGTCTGCTTTTCACAATTCTCCATGAATATTGACAAAATGATTTGCTGGTAATTGCAAAATTATACTCAGCTAAATTGATTACAGCAGATCAAGTGTGGCGTATTATAGAGTGAAATTACTCTTGGACAAGACAGTGTAAGCCTGTATAATAGACTGGCATTGGTCACACACTGACATAATAATTGTACACAGCTAGTGGCATGATGGTCTTCTGGTCAACAAACATTCTTATCAACTCCGGGACTAAACAAAAGTGATATATAACAGGTAGTTCGCCATATTCAGAAAAAAAATTTCAGACAGTGATTTTTGCTACTGTCCTCAAATCAACTAATAAAATTCATACCTTATAGAGGGTTGTCTGCTCCTGCATCAAATTAAACTCAATTTCATTTAAAATCAGCCAATCAAAATAAATCTTCAAACTAAGAGCTGTATGTTTTTACCCATTTACAAGACAACATGTCTTCCTTTCATAATCAAGTGTAAATGTTCAATTCACAGAAACTAACAGGGGTCAAAGAAGGTTGTACCAAATGGTCAGTAAGAGAATCACACTCTCAGTAGATTCTGTCATGTCCGAACTTTTTATTATTCTCTCATTATGTAGAATTGACCCCATCTTTGAATGATAAAATTTCATTACCCTAGAAATAAAAATCAAGAGTCTTATTCAAATTTACTTACTTAACTTAAAGTCATTTTCTTCTTAAAATAGTAACCATGAAAATAAGAATTCTAGAACAAATTGGTCAAACCTCTTGGCATTCATCTTTTCTGGATTGGTCCATTTACAATTGGATTGACATGCATATCCCAACTGCGATTAGAACCCAATCAAGGAGGTTATCTCAAGTTAAGTGTCCAACCCCCCTAATGTAATGCCCATATTTAAATCTTTTAGAACCTGATGATCACAATGAATATAATACAGTCAACCAATGGTAGCAATTCAATTTACAAGTGTGACATTTATGTTTTATTAATGGTCAAATATTGGTTATTAGTAAATGACCAGTGGTCAATATCTGAGTGGAATACGAGAATAAATATTTAATATTAGACTATCATTATCAATGTTATACCAACTGTTTACTTGCCTTCTTACTCCTGTCTACAGATCAAATTGGCCATAATGGATGATTGTACTTCCCTAAGGTCTTTAAATAAATGGACATTATCCATTAAACATATTTTGACCTTTTCCGGTAACCTTAAGGCAAATCTGACAGGACTTCCATTATGATTCCATGGTGTCGGTATACAAAGATTGTTGAGAGCCGAAAAATAAATAACCAGTAAAAGCTTTGTCAATTCTTGCTAAAAAAAGTTTCTGAAATTGTTCTTTTCATTTAGATTTTTATTTTCAACTTTCATTTAGGAGTTGCACACATACAATGGATAAAAAATGTCTGTTAAAATTTGACTGTAAGAGGGAAAAAAGTCACACAATCTGGCTTAGTCAGTGAAAAAGACACACAAACTGGCTGAAAGGGGTAAGACATACCCTAAAGACTACATCTATAGTGTGATATTTTGTAGTGTCAACCAGACATGATTGGCAGCACCTGAATTTAACCAGAATAAATCAACAGCCCTGAGACCTACTGATCATCATCCAGCTTTAAATGAAAAATGGTTTGGTTTGGTCAATGAATCAATTTGAAATACCAGTGACATTAAAGACCTTTCATCTCAATAATAACACTGATTCTAGCTGGTAATTCCCTCTTATCATGTATCATAGGATTCATAGCATGTGTCATAGAATTATTAAGACTTTGTTTCTCCTGTTTTAACACCAATATTACGTCTTAAGGAAAATAGTCGAGAGAGATTGAGAGATTAAGCTTGTACACGTGCAAAAACTAGAAAATGAGAAAATCTTTACATTTGTCTTTTATTTTAAACAATTTTCATTTCCTTTCCTTTATGTTCTGATTGATAGTAATTTTACCACCAACAAAAGATCAAAGGGATTTTAGCGATGAAGCATAGTAAAAAATAATAGGACGGAATGACAAAATGTCACAGCTACTCTTTGATCATGCTGCCATGTCAATTGTCTTCAAAGACTCGCAGGAATCCTGATGAATACAAGTGAGCAATACCTTATAACTCGTGTCTGATTCTTTCCAATTTTAACTAATTTACATCTTTAAAATATTTATTTGAAGTGCTGGGTATGGTTGGCACGATGCCTTTTTAATGGAGGTTCTTTGATTAAATGCTCGAGTGTTTGTTTGAGGTTATTTTTTACCAGAATAAATGAACAATTTCTTATACTTTATATGGTCAATTAGGGAACAATTTGGTCGCCAAAAAGATTTATTTCAACTTCTTTTTATGTGTGTGGAAATAAATTGGTGACTTTGTGGATAAATTGAATTTGTAAGAAATTAGAGGTGGGATGAAGGCAATCAACGTGACACTAATACTACAGTGTCTGGCTACATTCTATTAATATCACTGAAACCACAGACCCGGTATGTCTACTAATATTCAAAGGGTTTTGTAAAGACAAAGACACAGAAGTCGGGAAGCTCTGCTTTCAGAAAGACCAAGGTGTTCAATACGGTGGCATAGAGTGTATGTCTGTGCATTTAGCATTCTTCTGCTATCAATAGTAGCATCAGGTAGATCACTGACGTCATAAACCATGTTAGTTTAATTGGAATTGCACGAAGCACAGACGTCGGAATGGAAATTGGAATTGCGCAAATTTATGATATCTGTGTCCCGGATACACATACAAAGTTAAGAAAAACCCTTTCCAATTACAGTGAATGTGCTGTAGTGTATATCCAGATATTTTTAAGAAGGGTATACAAAAATGTAATTTATACAGAAAAAAATCAGAATATATTGTAATCTTACTATTGTTGGACACAGGCCATTTCTGTGAACCGTAATTCATTTTACAACAAAAGAAATATGTGGTTTCATACCATTGACGACTTAATGACTGCAATTAGTTGTTTCTATTCCATTAAGAAAGAAGTTGAAAATGAGCTAAAAGACCATTAAACAGCTGAAATTAGAGTAAAAAATGGATTGGAATTATTTTAGGATCAATTAACACAAGTTTAACTGTCCATTCTCATGCAATGTGAATTGCCTGCCTGCTGGTAGACGTAGATAATGTTGATTCACCATAGATTTCCTACCAGGGAGATATTTAGTTAGAATTCAATTCACTATTCTGTCATTTACATTGCCTCTACCACCCACCTTCATCTGTCCATTCTGCATGTTAAATAATTTCAATCTAATTCCAATCTATAGATAGCTTCCCACATTAAGAACGAAATAAAAAGGAATGGAAATCCCAGCAACTGATTACAACTATCTGTTTAATGCAGTGTCAAAATATTCAAATTTATAAAATAAGAGGACATTTGAATTGTTAATAACGCCTAAGAAGCAGATCATGCTTACTCTTTTCAAAACACCTATTGGTACTTCTCTTTGGAGTAATCAACTACTATACAACTATTACTCTCGATTGTTCCTCGTTTTTTGGATGTGAATTGGATTAACAGAATTGTTATGCTTGTACGAATTTTTATTAAAATAGCCAAAAATTGTGAAAGATGACGTATTCAATGACAGCATACTTTCAAACTTTCAACCCTTTTTAACCCTTGACCACAATTTGTTCCATGTAACCTAGCAAATGACTAATTTGAAATATCCCACTGCTTTAATCGACTGCATTAGAATATGTCAGTATTAGGTGTTCTATAAGCTTGAGCAGGATCTATATGTCAAGCAAAACTATAGTAATTACTTTTTGGCATATTATACTCAATTTATCATATAACAATTCAAACTTTACTGTTATTTATTTGTTAATGTTTGTGACCTTAAAAAAAATTAATCTTAGTTTAGTGTTGGTGTTTCACTAAGTTAAAAGAATGATTTTTAAGTGTATTGGTATGTTTCATGACAACTAGTAATAAACATACAGTGTATTGTGTTGGTATGTTTGTTAAATTAAACACTGTGTGAACATTATTTCCAGGGTTTGATTGATGTACAAGGTAAAGGAGTAATAAAACACAATGTTATTGAAGATATCTAATTGTAGTTTTTACAGATGACTAAGACTAGAAAAGATGATTAAGAATGATCTAAGAATCTATGTTTAGAACACCATAACCCAGACATATTTACTAATCCTTATTAATACCAATATACCGTCAAACAGTAGTCGGGTACAACTTACCACTTCCGACAGCTACTAACTACTACCAGCAGCAAACATTGGACAAGGTCATTGTAACCTTCAGGCTACCCAAACCTTTGTTTGAGGAATAGAATCATGCTCCAATTGGAAATTATTGGGCTATTGATCTTTACTCTTGATACTGTAACAATTTCATCAAATTTGATAGAAGATTGTAATTTAGATGTCAGCGCCACTGCACTGCAGACGTCTTATTCTCGACTTTCACATGATGCAATGAAGTTTCTTCCAGTGAAGAGATTTCAATCAAAGCCACTTCAATGGCAAATTTTATTATTCCGAATAGTTATAATTACATAGACAAAATGAAAGTCGCTTGATGGCACTTCTCATGCCTCTTTGTCAATCCAATTTGAAATTCATGTCTTCAAATCCTAGCAGATTCTTTTAATCATATTTTTACAGCTCAAATTTAATTGAATCAAATGAAACCATGGGTCTCGATTTATTTCAAGATTTATTTCTAGAATTTCAAGTCAGATTGCTTTATCTGAAGAGAATTTAAAATTTCAATAAAAATTTATATTGGTAAGCCAACTGTATGAAATAAAAAGATTGTCTGAATTCTTTATTTAAGATAAAAGTAAAATTTAAGGGATTTCATACATATTAGAATATTATAGGGAACAGTGTAAAAGTGTACAATGTCCGCCAGTGGGAAATGTCCGGCGGACATTTTGCACTAGTGAAACATGTCCAATGGACATTTTTAACTAGTGATTAATGTCCGTAACTAAATAAAGGACAGTTCTATCTAGTGTATTGTGTCCAACCCGGACATAAATACCCCCGGACATTATTTATTTATTACAACAGCAGTGACATATGTGTTCATTTCAATCATTTAAAGGGGAATGTTCAGCATTTTCCTGGGTAAATTTGGTCCTTGTTATAAACTTCCAGGTTATGATACTAAGGTTTGATTGGTCGAATGCTTAGTGAACATATCCCTTTAAACTGTGTTTTTTTTTTAACTAAACGATATTTGGAATAAAGAACTAAAATATTGAATTATTTTTTCTAAATTTATAGAATTGACTCTCTCAAATGATACTGAAGAGAATGTAGGATTGTATCATGAAATGTGAATGAAAGTTAATAAGATAGAACACTTTGTAGGTGATGTCCTTTGAATTATTAAAACATTCCAAGTAGTTTAGTATTAGTAGTATAGAGCTACAAAATCTGTCCTTATTTTTCAACCACAAAATCCCTAAGTGTATAGATGATTAACTGTGAGGTAAACTATGTTCACAGATTAATAATAAGGTAAATTGGTGTTCTTGAGATTTATACAGTCAGATGTGAACAGTGCTACAATATTGAACTAAACTCTTCATGATTAGTAAAAATAACTGTACTCACAGAACATTAGCAAAGTCTGAATATTTCTGTATCTTTTGGAACTTTCAAGCTGACATTAACACATTAACAGATGGATGTCAACCTAAGATTATTATTGGGATTTCAAAATACTGAAAATGATACAGTTAGCTTTTATAACACTTCAGATTGGAACGTGATCTGTCTGCAATTCTTGCAATTCCACAGAAACAAAGCAATTAATATCTAAGTCCTTTTGAACTGCAAGAACAACAGACATCAGACTTAAAAAATTAGAATTCTACAAATCGTTGCCATTAGTTTTTAAATAAAAGTTTAGTAAACCTCTCTACAATCCCTTTAAATGAAAACAAGTCTTGATTTAAGAAGTGAACAGTCATCATCTGATCAGATTTGAACAAGGTTCTAGATTTAACAATCAGTGGTCTTAATTGGCTAATTATAATGACTTTCAGATAGAGGCAATACTCAGGTCATGTTGTCAAGTAAACTTCTTTACAACTCAGACACAACAAATATCTTTACAAGTCTCAACAACTGCTCAGATAAGTTTGATTTTGAATTTTTTTAACTTCTAAATTTCAAATCCATACTTCTCATAGAGTTTATAATTCACAAGTATAGTATAGGGTATAAGTTTATTTGATATCTCAATACAAATAGCATTAATTAACAATATTCGCTACCTAGCTGTTTTAAAGCAAAATGAGATCCAACTTGGTATCTGTTTCCAAACTAGAATCTTTGCTAATGCTTATTAAATTGTTATGGATAAGACTAAAGCTCGGTGGCTAAAATTCTGTTTACAATGGGTTCCAATTTTTGACCGTTTTTCACTTATTTTCTTATTCTAGGCTATGAAGATATTTATAATCATCATTATGACGTCCCTGTCATGTGACATCCAACTCTACAAACATCTTACCAGCAGAAAATGGCTAACAAAAAAAGCTGTAATAAGGTTATTTTGCTTTTTTTTATTTGTTGATGTAAAAATTATTTGCATTTAATATTATTGTGTTAGTATGTCCTCCTCTTTTTTGTTTGTTTTCTCATCTTCTCCCTTCTGTTTGATCATTTTTTGGTGCATTACAGAAGAAGTAAAACTCCATTCCATTTCATTTACTATATAGCTAACCTTAAAAACAATTTAAGATTTATTGTATACTCCATTTCCTATATAGAATAAAAAACCAATTACTCGGAAATGGTGGAGATTTTTTCTGGCGTGAAAATAGATTTTATGTATTTGAATTCCTGGAAGTGTAAATGGATGTCTGTAACTGATAGATTTATTCTGTTTTTCTGACATATTTATGGAAACTTTCAGCGTCCAAGATCTCAGAGGTATCCACATTTCTTGGATTTTTTTTTCTAATTTCTGAAGAAGTCAGACCTATAATTCAAATTATTTGCTACTTATCCACCGACCGTTTAAGATATTCTATTTGGTTAATGAAGTATGTCTTCTGTAAGCAATTCTCTCCCTTGATATTCACTTACCATACAAAAATAAAACAAACCATAGTCCTTCCCAAAAAAATATCATATCATATAAGTTTTGAAAAATATGCTTCTTGGACCACTCATAAGGTGCTGAGATCAGATCGTTGCTCTCTAACATACAGCTCTTAGGTTGATCTAGAAGTTCTTTTGTCATTGATTCAAGTTGGACAAGCTATCATGGAAAAACGCCCATGGACACTGGGGCAAAAAACTCTGTCTGGTGTAATCAACTACTGTGTTAAAGATCCCTTAACCCTTTCACAGCTAGAGGTAAATGTAGGCCCTGTGCTAAGCCCAGATTTTAAGGCAAAAAGGCGATCCATAAATGAATGCCAAAAATAACCACAAATGCCCCCCTTTGAAATTGTTTTTTTTGTGACAGAATGATCTCCCTTGAGTCATTTATATTACACCGGGTACTATTACGATAAAAATATTCAAAAAAAGTACCCAGTGATACTAGGTATGAGCATTTTAGGGACATTGTACTATACCTGGGACTACCTGGTGCACGCATTGAAAGAGTTAACAATTAAAAAGGTCATCAGAGTAAGCCATAGTGGTGGTCTTGTCAAAATTTCCCTCATTGCACATTGCCTATTTTAAAGCAAGTTATAAAATTAATTTGATCTTCATGTCAAGCTCCATGAAATCAAAGTATCACTCCAGTTTTTTAGAGATTCTCAGATGAATAAATATCAGGTCTTTTCAGTTTAATATTTCTTATTTCCCACAATTTCATTGATTATAGAATCAAGAAATTAATAAATTAATTTGTTTTGAGAATATATAATTTTAAGAATAATTTAAAACCTTGAACTGCAGGATGGCCTTACAGCTGGGTTTGTCAATTCAACTTCCATTTTATTGAGGTTGCATGCAGCTAAAGATGTTCACTTTGGTATTTTGATTACTGTTTAAGATCATTATTTTAACATTTGAAAGTTTTCCCCTAATAAAATATGTTTTTATGCAAAGAAAATAGATAAAACTTGACTCTGGTGCACCAGAACTAAGGTAAAAAGAAATGAATTATTTTGGCTAGGTGCTGTCAAGGTAAATCGTAAAATCTTGAAAGGTAAATTGTAAATAAATGTGTTGTAATTGTGGCATGACGAGAGTTTGAGGTTGTTACCTAGCAAATATCTTTATTACAATCTTTTCTATTTCTCCTCTTTCTCGTTGTCTGTCAACACTTGTCAAATCAACATGCTAACTACTTTACCAGATTATACTAGATTCCTCTAGGAGGGTTGGTTGTAAAGCTTTTCTGGTTTCTTATCTACATCAATATTTGAAACTGAAAGTCTGTCTGAAGGTTTAATATTTTATAGGGATTGTAAAATGGTTTTCTTAAACATTTTGTGGCATGGGAACATTGTCATGTAATATAAAAATGTATCATTTTATGATGTCAAAGTTTGTTATAATATGTCTTTTGCTGTTTGATTCAGAGTCATATTTGTGTATATCTTGGGTGAAACAGTCATTCTCAAACCCACAACTACATCTTAAAACAATTAAAAGAAACAGTCACCCTAATACCAGTTGAAATTTCTGCTGATATTTAGTAGAAAATCTACAGCAGAAGATTCCCTTGTTCAGGACTATTCAATGAGTATAGAAAAAACTTTTTGATCTACCCTCCCATCAAATTATTGGCTTTAAAATTTGAGTTGTTTGTGCAACATAAAATAGTGAAATTATTTCATTAGGGAGGGAGAAATTCTTGATCTATCTTTTCTACATAACATACTGCCAAATATCATTCTTACACATAGTTTATATGACATGTACAATTTCAAACAAATATCAGAAATAAGGGTGAAATTAGTGTAAAACTAGGAGATTCTGACCTATCCTTTGGTAGCTTTTCTGATAGTTGTTGGCGATTAGGTAGCCAAATGAAAGAGAGATAAAAAATTATGTTCACAAGGATCCTCCTTCTCTCCCTCTGCCAAGCCTCGTGGTATTGAACTGCAAATTTATACGCCCACATCTCTCTATGTGGACGTACATTGTCGGCACCCCTGTCCGTCCATCAACATTTGCTTGTAAACGCTCTAAAAACTAGAAATGTTATTGCACCCAAATCCAAAGGTTTCAGAAAGTTTAGTTTACTCCTGATTAAATTTAAGACTTTTGCGTTTTACCATCCACATGCCGTGGTGGCGTTAATGGCTGTGGTTAAACTCTTGTTGTACCCATTGTACAGCTGGGTAGACTGTTTCGTGCCTTACTTTTGACTGTTCATTCTGATTACAAGCAAAATGATTATCAGGGACAAGATCAGAGCTGTTTGGACTATTGTGAACTGTGTACTGTGATGCATCATCTGATATGTTAGTCTAACCTAGATGTTGATTGTACATCTGATAAGATTCCAGTAAGAAACATTGCTGCCATTCAGTGATGAAAATATGAAATTATTATCTTCACTGCAAGAAGTTTTTACACCTTTTATCATGTCAGATTTGAAAGATTTAAAGCCTTTTTTGTTCAAGGTGTATTGTTCATTGTTTCAAGGTTGGGTTAGTCCAATGGTTGAATCCTTCTTTACAAAAATATAACACTTATCTGAATTTATTCATCCGACGTCTATGGTTCTTGCAATTAATCCACTAAAACTATTGCGTTTTATGACGTCACTACCAGTGATCTGCATAGATATCAATAGTAGCTTCCTGTAGATCACTTGTAGTGACGTCATAAAACGTGTTAGTTTTAGTAGAATTGCAAGAACCACAGATGTTGGATTGGTAATTGGAATGGTGCAAATCGATGCTATCAGTGTCCCCGATACACATATAAAGTTTAGAATCCCTTTAAGAAATCTAACCAAACATGACTGGTAAATATAGCCTAATCAACAGCCCTGGTTGAGTCATTAGTAATATTGGTGTTGATTGTTGTCCTAGACTATTCTATTACATGAAAGAGTTTCTCTGTGGACAAAAGGATAAGTTCAAAGAGCAAGAGTAAGTTACTGGGAAGCTGAATTCTTAATCCTGACTTTTATTGCCTCAAGATCTATCAGAGGGAATTGATTGGATTGGAAACAATGAGGAGATGTCCATATACTGCTGGAATATCAATATCATTCCTACTAAATATAGTTAGCACTTCAGACAAGTGTGTCAGCATTGTTATAAAGCAGGTCTCCTCCAGGGATTATTAAGTTTCAAATCCATGTTCCACAGCGGATGATATGTTTTGAAAATAGAATTAATAACATAACTTGATCTTGATAGTGTAGCAGGCAGTTATTCCCTATAGAACATTATACACAAGATTTTATACCGATCATTTTAATTGAAAATCTTATCTCCCTTCTAAACCAACCTTTATTTTCAGAAAGTCAGAATTTAAAAATGTACAGTTTGATAAACTCATGCAAATTCCATCAAATGTTTGACAACATGGAATTAATTTTTTTCGTAATCTTCAGGTTATATTTTGAGCGTGTTTTAATTTTTTCCTAAACCTAGAGAAATGCAAATTTGCCTGTTTATGTCATCTTTGAAATTCTTAACACACCCTTGTAGACTTATAATGGAATATGACCAAGCATCCTGTGGATTAAGCATGGTATTGTCTTGAATGATGATGTTGTAATGATACCAGCATACTGTGCTTTTTCTTACTGAAAACAGGAATGGTTTAGCATGGTTTATTAGGTTGGAAGAAGACAAGTTGACATCCTAACTTACAGTTTATATTCCTTTTAATTGCTAGAGGTTTGTATATTCTACAGGGTGGTCCTAGAAAACATGTATCTTGGTTGCTAATTAGCCATGTTAACTTTGTTCTTCATCACATTAGCTTTTTACTTCTGAATCATCAACTACAACAGCAATTTTTACAATGTCACAATGACTTTTAGAGCTAACCTAGATTAATTAAAGTCGTTCCATTGACCTATACTGATCTTGCAAATTAGCCAAATGATCTGTCTGGCTTACCATTTCTTTAAATTTGTACACGTGGAAGTACTCCATCAGGTAATATCTCACCTAACTGTCATGATACAATCATTATCATTGTTATAAAAACATCACCTGAGATATATTCCTCTATCACCAAATTTCACAGATTATCATCAGAAAAACTGGCGTTTGATAGAAGAGAGATACTTTCTATAATTTATTACAGTCAAAACAGTTTTTTACCGTAATTTTGGCTTGGATTTATCATTAAAATTCCCAAAATAACAATTGGAGTCTAGATACAAGACTGTAATGAAAGATTGGAGATGTGTTAAGACTATCAAATTTGTCTGAAGTAGAATTTGTGGTAAGAAATCTGTCTGCTGGGCTGATCGATATATTGTGTCAGAGATAAAACAAGTTAAATCTCTAGTTCTCTTGTTCCTGTTTTTTTTACCTGAGACAGATTGAACATTTGGTGAATTTGAATTGTGCCTTCATATTGTACAAGAACTTTTATAGAATAGAAGTAAAAATACCAAATTCACAATCTGGAATGTGTGCATACCAAATTCACAATCTGGAATGTGTGCATGAAAGTTGACATGAGAAACATGAGTTTTTCCATATCATACACTGTCAATTGAAATTTGTAAAATTAATAAGCTAAGCAATGAAAATATGTGTATATAAAAAGATTAATGGGAAAGTTTTATGATAAGCATTAATCTCGTAACTTTATTTTGTTTATTTTATTGGAACCATGCCCCTTATCTTCTGTCTTATTGGACCCTAGCCCCTTATCTTATCTTCTGTCTTATTGGAACCAAGCAACTTATCTTCTCTCTTACTTTTAGATGACAATCCTGGGCAAGGGAACTTTAAATTTGTATCTTAAAAAGACTCGCGACCTTAAAAGGTGTATGATCTGCATGAACAACCTTGTTCCTTCTTTTCTTCTGAGCCACCACCACTGCCTTCTGCTGTCCACTGCCAAAATCCAACTCCATTTTAATTACGTGAATCATACAATAATGTGACTGCTGAATATAACAGAATAAGTAGACTGACAATGATTGGTGGTTTTGTCACTATTGTAATAATACTCTATAATCATTTACAAACTATGAATATTAAAAGCTTATTATAAACGAAAATTACATATGTCAGGATCAGAATTATTGGGTTGAATTTCTTGATGTTGTTTACTAATCAGAAAATATGATGTCATTTTCTACTTGCTAAAAATTACATTGATGGATTTAAATAATACGACTTAAAATTCTTTTTATTTAGTTTTTATGAGACAACATGTCTGATATCAAAGACTTCAGTTCCCTGTGATCACTGGTCTGTTACCTCTCTGGCTTGTCTCATTTCTAATGCAAATTGCTCTCTTCATTCTCTGTGGAATGCACTGATCGCGTTTGTCAGAGTAAAGATACTATTTGCATTTACTTTACTCGCCCTTCGTATTAGATGTCACTTGGTTTCTTGTTAATAAATTGAGTTTAGGTTCAGTGGAGGTCTCGGAAGAATTAAGTAAAGGTTGTAGTTGGAGTGTTGAAGAGACCTAATGAAATATGGTGTTTGTCGTTTTTCTCAGTAATTAAATTGACTATAAGATTAATGTGATGATTGCTTACTAACTAATTCCCCGAGTGTTTTCATTCTCAGTTATTTTTATCAGAATATCAGAATCGATGCTTAAACCCTCAGTTCCCAACCAGGGGTAACAGCAAACACCACAGGGGGTACATGAGAAGCCTCATCAAAAAGTTACAGTAAAAACTTTTAAAATATAATTTCGTGTGGGGCTATGAGTGTTTTTATTCTCAATTTGTCAAATATCACAATCAATGCATAAAACAGTATATTTATACTATTCCTTGAAATTAAACTTCAGTTATTTCTTTGAGTAATTTACTTAATATGTATTCCTTTTAGTTACCTCATTCCCTTTCTCCTTTCATTATAGTTGTCTCTTTCTTTCCATTTGACAGTTCTTAAAATTAAAACCAGTGACAGTGAATTTTTATGCTGAATTCTTCCATGTGACACTGAAAAGGTTCTCTAGTGTAACATTGAAATAACATATATTGTGACATTCCACCATTTGTCCTCTCTTGTGACATTCAATCAACATTCAACATGTGATCTTTGTGACATTCTAGACTTTAATGCTGTAATTCCAAAATAAAGTACTGAAAAGAAATCAAAAATGTTTTTTTAGGACACTTTAAGTTTTATTCTTTTACCATTCCAATTCCTGACAAAATATCTTGTCAATACATTAATCTTGATATACTAATTCATCTCTACACTTGATTGATGAAATATATATAGAAATTTAATGTCAGAGAATATATGAAGCTATCATGATAAACAATAGAAGAGAAAAATATGAGTCTGTGCTGCCTATTATCTTATTAACTAGTTTCTCTTTGAACTGAGTTTTAAATCTGTGAAATATAAAAATACCAACACCTGTTCATCAAGGTAAGGTCAGATAACCATCTATTCTGTTAATTAATAGGTTCTATAGTCTTTCATATTAATAACTCAATTGTAACAAGTCCTTTTATTATCAATTAAAATATTCAAATTATTTATTTTTTAAAATTTACATTTAAATATTGCATCTTTTGTGATTGAATTTATTTACATGTAAATTTGTTGTGATAATATAGTTTAATGTGCAGTATGACCTAACACTGTTCTCATCTCAAAGAGGATTCAAACACAATGGAAATCATCTTATGCTGTGCTGTTAAGTTAAAAATATCTAAAAGGTGTCTAATTTTGCAAAATATTTAACCCTTTGAACCCTGAATGAAATTTAGATAAAACGTCATTTACCCTGAACTCTAGTAGGCAATATTGCTTAAAGTATAATTAATGTTATATGACGTCACTTGACAACGGTCGCTTTACCAGCTGCTTGGGTATATATAACATAAGGTTTGCTTCTCGGGTTTAAAGTATTACGGATATTTGGGAGGATTAATGTGACAAAATCCAGTTCCAATTTTTAAAAAGAAATTAAAACAAAAATTGCATCGTGCGTACAAGTGTTCAGGTTTGCGAAAAAGAATAATGCATGAATCAAGAACACCTTGTTAATATTAAATTATGGTATTATAATTAATCTGATTTTAATCAGCTCTCAAATTGAAATTAAGCCATAAATTTTATTTTTATATAAAAAATACACCAAAGTAAAAAGTAAAAAATGGTGTTTTGTTTTAAAATTTTTATTGCTGAAATGGCAGACTCTGTTATAAATAAATAATAATTTTGAAATTAATAAACATAAAGCTTGAAACAAATGCCTTAAATAAAAAACAAATCTAACATTTTATTATTACCTGTGTCGACACCTGTCTGCCGGCTTTGATCTCAGTCTTTCTCTTAATTAGTTGTATAATTTATGAGACTTGAGGTAGCTGACTAATTAACTATTGAATTCTGTTGCATGACTTGAGAAATTATGGATATTAAAGCTCATTGGTGAGATCTAAATGTAGTTTTTTTTAGGTTTATTGAAATTTATGAGTATTTATCAGTGATGCATGTGATGAGTAAAAACTGGTGATGAATCAATCTTTTTTTCTCTCAAAATAAACCCTCTGCATTTTATAGAGTGATGTAAAACTCCATTTATTTTCAAATGGTACTCACATTATTATTACTGTGTGGCTATTCACCTAAACAATTTTGAAAACAAAATTTTTTCTATATCACTTAAGATGAATTTCCCACATCCACTTTGCAAGACAGAGTTCATCTTCAGTAACTCAAACTGGAGAAAAAATTAAAGGATGTAAAACACAAAACGCGTTGCGTACTCGTCTTAGCGGTCATCGCTTCGACATACTCCATAAGAAAGATAGACCGATTGCGAATCATTTCAATTTACCCAATCATTCCATTGAAGACCTTCTTGTTATGCCTATTGAAAACGTACCTGTATCTACATTAATCAAACCAAAAACCAAGCGATTACAAAGGGAGAGTTTCTGGATAGACCAACTACAAACAGTTATACCTAACGGTCTAAATATCCAACATGACAACCAAATCATACCTTTTGTTGCAACCTACAATACTACAGCCAAGAATGCCTCTGTCATTGTCAAACGATTGTATAATGAACTGCAAGATGAATTCCCTAACGTCTATACTAAACGGTTAGTCACTGCATATAAAAGAAATAAAAACTTTAGTAATATACTGGTTCATGGTAAATTAGAACCCCTTTCATCAACTCCCTGAAACAATTGCTTTGGAATTTTTTGTTATATATCATTTTACTTGTGAATCTTCTTAGAAGTAATATATCCTTGAATATTATGCAGTAGAAAGTATTGTATTAAAATTTGATTAGTTTCCATGTTAAAATTGATTGTTTCTACTTGTGACCTAGGCCAGTGCTTCTTTAGGAGATTCTCTCCTATAACACCTATAACCAATTTCATTTATTTCTAAAAGAACTCAACTTTTGGAATTCTAACCATCTTAGTGTCTTTAAAGTAGTCAGCATGCTAGTTCAAAACTTGTTGACTCTATCCTTTGATAGATATTTGGACAGATATGGCTAGGAGATCTATATTCAGAAAAACTAGGCCACAAAAATTTGGGATTTTCCACACCTTGCGCTTGCAACCTTCAATGTTGTTCCACTGATTGAATTTCTTGAGAAAAAAAACTTTGTTGGAACAGCAGACGTGTCATGAATGGTGTAGAGGAATAAAAATGATATGATTGAACTACAAAAACATTCATCTTTCCGGATATATAGAGGTTTTGTGGATTCGAGGTATACAAAACCCTCACATGCGAAGGTGCAGAAACTCCCCAATTTTTTGGGCCTAGTTTTTCTGACTCTCCCCAAGCCATATCTGTCAAAATAGTTATCGAAGTTTGGGCATAGAGTCTGGAAGTTTCGAACTACCAGCATGCTTGATGTGTCCTATCTGGATACATGATCTATTATTTGAAGCAATTGCTGTGGCATGGTTTTATAGCTGAAAGTGATTTAACTAAAATGCTGTTGGATGGCTTAGATTTTGTGAGATGAAATGTCAATAGCAATAGAAAAGGCAATAAATAGGTTAATGGAATCGAGTGAATCACAACTTGTTATGAAAGTCTGATAACTATTTTCAAATTTACCTTGACATTGTCACATGACACATACAGCAGAAGACAAAGAAAGGGTGAGTAACTCTTGTATGATGTAATAAATAAACAGGAGAATATTTAAATTATTAAAACTAATAGGTTGAAAATGATAGATGATAGATATTTGAGAGCTATAAAACAAGGATAGAGGCGATGTTTTAATATCACCACTGTGATGATATCTGGTTGATGAGTCCCTATAGACGGTCGGGTCATAGTATTTTATTAGACCCCTAGAGACCCTATATCATCATACTCTACAACTTCACTCAATAGATACTACATCACTATTATCATTCTAGTATTAAAGCATTTATTTCTAGTAATTAAATCTGTACACCAAGTTATGAATGTTTTATTCAGGTATGTTGAAGCATCACTGTCATTACAAACAGAATACAGTTCCACTATTCACACCTTTCCCCATTGCTTCTAAAGGAGAGTATCCTCTATAACATCCAATACTACTTCTGTTATGTACCATAATCTAATGTAAATGCTTCCTTTAAAAGAGTTCTTAGAGTGTAAATTAAAATCATTCTTTGCATTCTTATCCATGGAAATCTTTGTGAAAAAGTTCAAATCGATCTGTACAGCATTTGCAGTAAATTGGTTTAAGAATCGTCATCCAATTCCATTATAAGAATTGAACTTCATTCGGAGGTACGTTCCCAGACTTCCTCCTTGAGGTGCGTTAGAATTGGAATGGTTCTCAGAACACTTGCCTGTTTACATTACACCAGGCCTTCTCAAATGGCGGCCAGCGACACCCTTCAGAATGGCCACAAGAGTGACCCATTCTGCTGAAATGCTATGATTGCTATGCTAGCTAAGCTTTATTTGGCTCCTATATTTTTTCAGAAAATGCATTTGGCACTTTACAAAAATTAATTGAAGGCCTGCATTACACATTATTTATGGGATCTATGAAGAGGATAGGGGATAATGACAGCGCATCATGCACATGACAGCAAAAAAGATTTATTTCTGTTATCAGTAAATGATTGTATCACTATTACAGGAAATGATTCCTTAAAAGCATTAATTTGTACAGGTTTTCATTTGCAGTAAACTAATCAGAACCATTATAATAGTGATACTGTTATCATTCTCATTGAATGGTTTTATCTAATATGATGACAAATCTGATAACTTTTCTCCTCTTCATCAGAGACAATTAAACGTCAATTAAACTAGTGATATGTACTACTAACACTTTATTATGTTACTCCAGTCTATATACAGTACCGTTTAATTATTCATTAACTACTTTGTTCATTATCACATTCTCTTGCAACCAATTAACATAAAGCTTTTATACCTTACAATGTAATATCTCAATTCTTTTATAACATCTTCTATATTCAATGTGTTTGTATCTTATCTAGCCCCATCATCTTTATTTGCTGTATTTTTCATTGTCATGTCAGAAGTAATTAACTCCTATGATTGAAAACTGATTTTTCGTATTGTGTGGACGTTAGTTCCTTTCAACTTATGAAGTCTGTCAGCTTGTTGAATTTGCAACAGAATAAAATGAAGTTTTCAGTTTTTCTATTATTATAGATCCTAATATAAGGTTTCTATGTCATATCTTGTCATTTAAATTCTGACAATAGATCTGATAGAACATTACAGAAAATTATTAACAAATTTTTTTAATTATGATATATGTGACAATTTTAAAATCAAAGCTAAAATTTCTAAACCAGTTGACATGATAGCGTTATACATCCTACTTTTCGTACACAGTTCATTGTGCTATTCCTCCTAGCTTTTTCCGTTTCAGCCCCTCCAATCTGCATCACTTAGAGGGAAACCAGGTTAAAAAATCTTTATTGTATCACATATTATATTCCTCTGCACATCCAAAGTAGGATTAATCTATTTCTGCCTTTCATTCTGTGTAGATGTCTCAGGATCTGTAATGGTCAAGAAAGCTGCTATAGAAATTAGTTCATCACAATCAATCAAAACCATCAAGTCAATCATGGTTATTATCATTTTATGTAACATTGTAAATTATATAGTCCTACTAAAGTTATATGAATCTTTATTTTCAAGTATTATTCAGGAGTAGACATTTTGAAGTTGACAGCAGGGTTCAGAATAATCAGCATTCACTGTATTGGGTTGAACTTTGAACTCTGAACTTCCATGCCAAATAAGTGAACCCCACAATTAAAAATGTAGAATTTATAGAATTTACCATGAATAGACTGAAGACTAATTGAAAATGTTAACAGATTTAGTCTAGCGAGAATCAGATTGTAATTCTACTGAAGTAATGTAAGAGAATGGGTTTGAAGTGTGAATTAGCAGAAATGGAAAAGTAATTTAAATGTTCTATTAGAAGATAGACATTGTTATTTATGTAGATGGCACCACTCCTAATACAAATGGCAGGTGAAATAGTCATAGAATTTCTATCTTATGTCTCGTTAAATCCGTCGACATGTGGACGATAAAATCAACGTTAGTCTACGTACTAATTTCTAACATTAACGATATTGGCTGATTGTCAGAAATCTACTGACGGAAGATGGACTATTTTTGATCAATAAGTGATTTAGTTTTACAGTCTGAGTACACTGTCTAGACAATTTAAAATGAAGCGTAGGAATACGATTCCGTCAGTTCAGTAGATGTACCATTATGAAATGAAACATTTGTTGTAGTTCAATGATCCATCAATGTATTTTATCAGTTGATAAATGGCGTATCAAGTACCGAGTCATCCATTACTGGTATTGACTAACACGATTCAAACCTTTAGGGGATTATCACTGCAAGCTTTAATACCCATCTTCTTCATTTTCCAGCAATTTGACTCTTAGAAACAACAACTTCAATTAATGTCATTGATACTCTTATAAAGAAGGCTTAGTTCGCTTCCGTATTCTGGCACCACATTTCCTGACATTGTAAATTGTTGATTGACACTGTATACTGATCATAATAACACCTTACTCAAACTTGGAATGGAAATTTTTCTGTCACTTCCCAAATATATAAAAAAAAGGGCATGCCAGATATCTTGGAATATCTATGAAAGGCAAGGTTTTGTTATTATCCGCAAAGAAATGTCCTCTAACATTGACAATGTTTCAGAATGAAAATTGCTTTCTGTAAAATCATATCCCCAATAATAACAGTGGTGAATTTAGGGGGCTGGAAATTTTACTATAGTTTCACTTGTAAAATTGCAAAATTTGAGCATTTTCATGCCACCCAACACCCTCATCCCCTGATTCCAACCTTCTCTTCCATAGCAGCAAAAGTAATTTGTGTCAGTGAAACTGTGAAACTATTGGTTTAGAAACTGATGAAGTATATGAGTAGTGATGAGAGTTGTAAAAGAAGCCACCCTACTGATTACTATAATAATGACAGATAGTAACACGACTCTATACATTAACTTCTATCTTGTTCAATCTCGTCAAAATAACATTCTATCAATTTACACTGGCATGGTTTTTTACTGATTGTCTTTGGTCATTATCACCTCTACTGGTCGATTTGACATACCACAATCTTGATGTATAAAGTCACTATCTTGTGATGCATACTCAATAAAATTTTGAGATTGGCTCGCTTTGAGGTGCTTGCAAGTTTACTGAAGTAATGTCTGGACAAATTGGGCAGTTACTTCCCCTTGACAATTATTTGCCATATTTTATTGCCCCTATACTTGTCAATGTTCCATCTGCAAGTTTTTCTTTTGTTGTGTGTTTTGGCTGTATTGTCAATAAGGAGTAAAATGGAAGACTGGTCTGTAATTTGGTTATGTGTGGTCAGATATTTTTACTCTTTTGTGATAAAGATATTATGGTTGATAAATGTTGAATTAGAAATTATCTCCCTTTCCCTGAAGTACTGTTCAGATCAGAAAAGTATAATATTTGAATAATGTTTCTATTGACAACAAGATTAGACAAGACAGAAGTGAAAAGAAAACTTTCCAACAAAAACCATATGTTCACCTCATTGTTTCATTCCCTATCATCAATCAGTCTTAAATCACCCCAGTTCAAAACAAACATGGCTACTTTATCATAATAACAACTTGACCAAATGTTTTTGTTTTAAGAGTACATTCTACTTAATCAAAGTTACCAGTTTATTTTTGGAACTATTAGACTATACAGGTGCTT
The DNA here is from genome assembly GCA_029955415.1 of Lottia scabra. NCBI lineage: Eukaryota > Metazoa > Mollusca > Gastropoda > Lottiidae > Lottia > Lottia scabra. The sequence goes on along the minus strand of JARJEI010000006.1, from coordinate 6,916,409 downwards.
GAAATTCCTGGAGATATTAAGAGAGTTTCTACAGTAGTATTAGTGGCCGAAATAGATCTCGTGTCATGAAACATCAACATACAAGTTTCAGACCTAAGCTTAAAGCGATACTACGTCTTAGAATGAGCAAAAAAATTAAGTTCTTAAACTTGGTCAATAAGAGTATATATTCATCAACAATGTCCAAAGTATACAAACAGAATCAAATAAACCCATAAAACTATGTAATTTTCCATACGTAAGTAAGGAATAAGATAATATTTTGCTACTAGTTTTGATATACAGTTTGTGGGTGGCTAATCAAGCATTGTATCTCTATTGTTAACACTAAGATTGGTGACCATTGAATAATAATGATATATTTCTTGGTACTTTCTGATATTATCAAATAAATGAAGTGTACAGCAGGTCTTTAGGTTCCTTAGTTTTGTCAGAGTGAGAACCAGGATTCTCCTCTGTCCCATTAATGCATCTGTTGAATGCTCTGATACCATAGTTGTATGGTTTGGATGAGAAACAAAGTTCTGTGTGCTGAAGGTTGTGTTGTCTTACTATGTTAGTTGCCTTCTTGTCTTGAGGATACTAGTCAAGATGCAGACAGGATACTAGTCAAGATGCAGGATACTAGTCAAGATGCAGACAGGATACTAGTCAAGATGCAGGATACTAGTCAAGATGCAGACAGGATACTAGTCAAGATGCAGGATACAAGTCAAGATGCAGGATACTAGTCAAGATGCAGGCAGGATACTAGTCAAGATGCAGGATACTAGTCAAGATGCAGGCAGGATACTAGTCAAGATGCAGACAGGATACTAGTCAAGATGCAGGATACAAGTCAAGATGCAGGATACTAGTCAAGATGCAGGATACTAGTCAAGATGCGGGCAGGATACTAGTCAAGATGCGGGCAAGATTCTAGTCAAGATGCAGGCAGGATACTAACCAAGATGCAGGAAGATGCTTAAGATCTATTTATCAATACATAGACAGAAAGAGTAAAGCAACATTCAAATATTAAACTCGGCAGACAATTGGATACCCGTGATGTTACAAAGTACTTTAATAATTCTGTTTATTATGACTCTGATTATCTCTCAGACTTTCATGTCATGTGACTTGATTATGAAACAATCTGTTGAAGCAATTATTATCAAAACAACTATAAGTACCATAATTTGAAGTCTATTCTTGTCATCATTGCTATAATTTGACTGAGCTGTAAAAATTATTTTATTGTGATGGTTCCAGAAATGAAACAGACAATTTTTATCACCAAGTATAATTGTTTAAGGTGTTGATAGAATTACCATGACATTTTTTGTGATAGTTATATATTTTTTTTTAGTTGTTTATACCTAAAATTTTCTTTTGGAATATCCATAAATATCACTTTAAAAAGACCTTAACAATTTCTTTAAAAAGACCTTCAAAATCACTTTTAATAGAGCAAATAAATTAAGAGCAATTATTATATATTAATTTTGAGGATTCAGAAAATATAGTGTTGATCTGTGGTGGGGGTGGGGGTGGTTCATGGTTAGCACCTACAGCCCTCAAACTATAATGGCAAACACCTCCACCCCTCAATCTATAATGGCTTGTCCTCTATAATTATTTCTGAGAATTGTCATCTATTATGAATGATAGTATAATTATTATTACTTACTCAACAATGAATGAACTCTCATTCAAAGTGCACATTAAGTTTTTTTCTAAAGTAAATGTCAGTGTGACTGTATGTAGGTTTGAGACAATGAGGAGTCAGTAGAACAATAGGATTGGTACCAATACTATACAGATATTGTCTGACTAAAGATATAAAACCTAAACTTCATTCAATATTAATACTTTCTCTTATACAATGACGTAATTAAAAAAACGTAAATATATGACCTCACTTACAACTTGGCTTGATTACTACTTTTATATTCCGATTGATGTTCGAATTGTATAGTCAACAATCAGCATGCAATAAAATACATGTGCATTACATGTGCACAGCAGGTTATTCAAGTAATTTATTCATATAAAGCAATCTAGTCAGACCTTTTGTCTGCGCTGCATGCATGAAAGTGCATTTAGGTTCAAAACACTGCGATTCAGATACTTGAAAAGGTTAAAACGGTCTTGAATTTGAAAAGGAATAGTTTTCACAGTTGCCTGAGTTTGAATTGCTGATAGGAAGTTTTAAGATGAAGTCAACTGTAAAAGTTGAATAAAGTTGATCAATTGCTTGTGAACTGAGCTGTCTTCCAATTCATTTTATTTGTGCAGCATTTCATTCCTCCAATATTTTGCGTTATTCAAGAAAAAGATTGATGGATTTATTTGGTATTTTATAATTCTGATGAACTTCTACTGCTCTAATAAAAATATTAAGCTACAGAATTTCGCTACAAATCTTAATTTTACATTATTTTATGATGCTGACTTGAGCTTTCAATCCTATTGCATTTCTAGAATGTTTAGTTAACAATTCACTTAAAAAATTACCTTCTTCTGGATTATGCATGAGTATTAGTCCCGCAAATTGTATTTTGTCATATGAAGCAATAGAAGCTTTTGGTAGTAATGTTGTGTGAATATATTATGTTGCTGAACAGTCATATTGCAATGGAAAGTTTACATAAAATGATACCAATACCTTATAATTCTTATGGTTTGTGTAAAGGAAGCCACTGACTATAGAATTCATATATTTTACCCATACAATTAACCAAGGAACCAATGTATAGTTTTAAGTTTCATAATTACACAACTGTAAGGGAAGTTTTTAATAATCTGCACCAATTAAAACAGGAACTCCAAAATGTAAATTATATGATACAGCATCATTGTCTGTATAGTGTATAGGAAGTTATTGTTCTCAACTGTTTTTATATTGTTTAGTTTGGTAGGAAAAGCTATTCCGTGAGTATGCTAGAAAAACTTTCTAATACATGCGTTTCATGGTACGATATATTTTGAACCTAAATACATCACATATCACAGTCAGGAGGTTTCTGATATTCAAATATTTGTCAGATTATTGGAGATTTTCAATCTTCTATGAATCTAAAAGTGTCAATATGATGTTTTTGAAGCAAACAAAAGCTTGTTTGTTGTTATTGTTCTATATTTCTTTACAATTATATTTCTGTCTTTTTTTATGTCAAATATTTTTTATATAACTTGACAACAATATAACAAAAGTAAGTATATTGTGAAGAAAGATTTTTTGAATCTAGCATCAGATCAAGTATTGAAGGAATCGAATTCATGGAGAAGTAAAAATCATGGAGCCAGCATTTTAAAGCATATAACACAAGTCTTTTGTGTCTTAGAATTATAAACCAGCTGACGAGTGTACACTTGCCCATTTGAATCCATGTTCTGTCAACACATTGCTAATTTAAACAATATTTTATTTCTCAATTTCATGTTATATTTTTACAGAAAATAATTTAGGTTTCGGAAACAAGTCGAAGCTTATATTAATCCTGCACCCTGATACAAGTAAAAGACACTATAGAATATATAAAATATATGAATAAATAACTGGTTATCAATATTAAAAACAGGCTGTTGGATGTTAGTTACTGCATTTGCAATAGGGAAATAAGCATTTCTTTAATTACAGAAACCACAGACATCAGACTCATAGAAGAATTTTTGAAGTCTGCAATCCATTTCACAACCTCTTGAATTACCTGATAGATTTCCAGTCTGGCTATTTTTTCTCTGAAATTAATTTGTTTTGAGAGAAAATAAAAAGACTATCGCTTCAATCTGTAAAAGACAAAATTTGAAGGGTGTTTGATAATTATAGAACAACAGGGAGGAAGTCACCAGGAAGTGAAATTTGGCACACATTATCTTCCTTATTAAACCAGGAAAGTTATTAACATATAGGTCAATTATAACTTTTGAATATAAAATATTTCCTCTTACTAATCTAACTGAGGGGAAGTCCTTATCAAATCTCAAATATAATAGATATCAACTTAAATTTCCCTAAAGTCTTGCTCGTGATGAGTTTCAGTTCCAATTCTTTATCTACATCTGTTGAATTTCAATGCATCTATTATCTAAATAAGATTTAATATTTCCTAGTGTGATTCAAATAATATTTCCTATATACTGGTAGAAATAATCTGATCATTTTTGAATATCAATTGTTATCAAATTTGACGAATTTCAATGCACTGTTAATCTGAATGAGATTTAATATTTCTTATTAAAATGCGTATTGTGAATTTCAATGTCTGTCTTCAACTCTGGTAGATATTTGTAAAATGAAATTAGCCGCGTTCCTTTCATCTCAAGTTTTTATTCTAGTTCCAAATAATCTTTCTTATACAGTAATAAGTCTAAATTCGTGAATTTCAATGCATCTATTATGAAATGAGATTTAATATTTTCTTATTCAAAATAATATTCATATCTCCCCCACACACCAATAATCTTATTATTTTCAATGCATTTCTTCATCTGTGGTAATTTGTTAATCTTGAGATTATTCTGGATTATATTAAATGACGCTATATCTGTTACTCTCATTGTATATCTGGTCTACATAAGTTTCTAAATGAACTTTAATCATCTGCTATGATATTCAGAAAAGATCTTCTTAGTTTCCCTTCCTTGATGGATGTGCCTGTAGTTTTCCTGTAACAGCTGGTTGGAATTATATCTGATTGCAACGCAAAGTGAAGCCAATATCTGACTGGCTATGGAAATTTTGGGGGTTTTTGGTCAAGTAGAGATACACAACAATAAATTTCATATTTTAGAAATCTGTTCACATAGAATTGCTAATTTTTCTTTTTTCATGAGAAGAAAGCAGACCTCCCCTTTAAGTGATCTGTACCCCTTTTTAAGGTAGACAGGTTGAACAAATGGCCATTGACCTTAAACAAGTTGAACCACAAAAGGTCAATTAAGGTTGAGAAGCTAGATTGTTTTGGTTGAGTTAACACTTTGTCTAGTTGAAGGAGATGGGTCTTGACAGACCAAACGGTTAATTATCTGTTGGCTACTTGATATGTATTAGATTGAGTATTGGCGGGTAAAAAACCAGTCAGACGGCGATAATGGTCCAATGATTTAACTATTAGTCTACTAATCCTACTAGTTACCAATGAATATATCTAGTCTAGCAATTAATAACCTTTTTGATTATAGCATTATTTTAGGAAACAATCGGCTCCTTTTAGATCTCCATTAATTCAGGTTACAATCAGTGATCAGATAAAAGGCTTACTGTAGATCATTTCCAATTTACGTCTGTTTTTTTGAGACAGGTCAAATTCCCCTTTAATTATTTTAATTGTACTATAAATATGATGCTTCAGTATTGGCACCAAGAGTCTAACATTGTGACGCTAGTGCTTTGGTATGGTCTCTTTGCATTATTTTACAAAATAAAGGTTACATGCTTTTTGATCAAACCAATTTCAGATAAGCATTATTAATGATAAATGTGATATGTCTATCAATATGCTGAGATGTGATGGGAACATAATCTACTTCTGGCTACTGGAATGTACAGATAATCCATGAATGAATCCAGATATTGGATCAGTTTTTCAGAAAAAGCTCATAGTTTTACTTCAACAGGTGCTACCAATGTGGACAAATTTGAGGGTGAAATCATCTTATCCATTAATGTCCAGCAACCATATGGAAATATAAAATAACAATTACCAAGGTTAAGTGGCAGATCAATGTGAGGCTTTAAGCGACTATTAATATTAATTATATCAATCTGATTGGCCTGTAGGGTGTTCTGGTCAACCAATGGGTTATTTAAATAGTACTAATATCACCATTTGTTATCATTCATACCAGGGAAAGATCAATTCTGAGAGATTTGGTCAAGGACCAGCTGATAGAAAACATCTTTGTGAAATTATAATCCTTAAAAAAATTGTTGTTTCTTTTCTTCTCCTTTCTTACTATTAACAAAGACTGCCCAGATTTTAAGGTTGGAGGAAAAACAAAACTCCAGAACCTATACTTTGCTCTGATAACTAAATGTGTATGCGCTGATATGAGTAATATGAGCAAGCTGCCCAATTTTAAGAATCCTGCAACAGTTGTCAATTAAAACATTGTATGGTATTGCAGTTCTGATTTAAGCCCGATTTTGAAATAATATTCGATGGCTTGCCCAATAAATCTGAGCAACGATGAATCAATGAGTTATTAAATGGCCATCAACAGATCTATTTTTTAACAAAAGTAAAAATTCTTCAATATAATTTTGTCACATTGTACAGAAACTTTATTGTCTTTGATCTAAAATGTCTTGAATTGGATTCTATAAAAGTTTTATTTCCCCTGTGAATGCAAACTAAGCAGTTAGAAAAGTTCATTGGCACCATCTTTGACACTCTTCTATATTTGACATTTGAGTTGCCAATTTTTTTGATTAAATGAATTTGATTTTCTAGTTGACTGTCTAGAATAGAATTTATTGATTAAACAGCTAAAAAACAATTTCAACTCTTCTTTCCATGTCACAGCCAAATTACTGTTTACTTTTAATTGTAACTTTTGTGGCTCAGACCACTTGTGTAGACACATAAAAACCAGTAATCTCCTTGAGTTTTATTGGGCGACAACTTGATATTGGTTAGGTCATTGATAGTCCGAAACTTGATAACTCTCAGTCTACCAATTCTGAGATATACTGTCAGTCTGAGATATTAATTGCGTTTCCACTGAGAATTGTGGAGGAAAGCTAGTTTTAGGCTAGCCTAGAGCTACATTTATTGCCGAACACAGTGCTTACACTTTGTTTTACAATCATACAGTCTTACATTATAGACAGGACGCGATCAACAAAACTTACCATTTACTATACTAGTTAACAATAAAGAGTGTGCGCCCCCTATTGCCGAACAGGAAAAAGTGGCTTTTGTGTTTCCACTGTGTTGAGTAAATCAAGCTTACTTTCATTCGGCCTTCGATTGCTCTGTGGAAACACTCAAAAGCTAGCTTAAAGCCGGCTTTTCCTGTCAGTGGAAACACAGTTAAAGATGAGTGATGTAAAGTGTAGGAAGATACATATATAGCCCTTTTACACCTTCATTTTCTCTGTGGATTTTGTCATTATTCAAGAAGAGTTCTACAGATCCTATAAACGGTTCCCATCACAATAACTGTAAATAAGCTTATTCTATTGGGGCCTGGTTTGGATTAGATACAGATAGAACGCCACAGAGTTATAAACTATGATTTTGAAGGAATTCTTATGTCTTCTAAGTATGCAACCTGTATCTCTATCATTAATCTGCATTTAATATACAGACACTGATACTCAATATCATTGAATTATACTCAAGACATTAAATCTCTCAATTTTAAATTAAATGGCTTGATAGATAATCTGCAAAAAAAAAAGGATTTGGTTATTTCCCAGACATGTTGTTGCCTGAAACAGACATTATAAGACAAATTTCTTGATAAATCTAATGTATGTTTGTGATATGATTTGGATATATTCTTACCACTTTTCACCAAAATAAATTATTCTTGGACAGATTCTTTGCCCTTAAATGTGATTCTTTTAAAGTTGTACCCCTGGTTAGTTTATCGTAATGTGGACTTGGATGGTTAGATTCTCCTTTTTTTGGTAGGCTACTTCTACTAATGTAAGGCGGTCATTATCTTACATTTGTTAAAGGTTACTGACTTTAAAATCATATCATATTACGGTAATACTAACTATTACATATTCATTATTGTAAGGTACTCTTGATATGGACTTATTTTGATTGAAAACTTATACTTATGATTTTTGTTACCCCAATATATAAACTATAAATCATATCATATTACATGTATTACATGTTCAATATTATAAGGTAATAAGAAGACAATGTGATGTACATGTTATCATTAAAAATCTCTCATTATAATTAATCAACAAATCTGGACAATTGATGACCTTTATTTGAGCGAGAAAATGGCGGACTTGACATTCTAGTTGATTAGATTCAAAAGAAACGACGTATGTTCTTGTTTGTCCACCTTTACAATTGATTGACGTTTAAAACTTGAGACTTATTTTCAGTCTGATCAATAATGATAATATTTCCAACCCACAATGGACAAATCATATTGGCGGCAAATATTTGCTTTACCAACCGTTTCCTGTAAAATGTCACTTGCACGACTGAAACAGCACGTTTCGTATTTACTAGGTAGGCTTCACCACCAAATTATATATCATTGACGTTTTGAAATCAGCTATAATTGATAACATGCTTTAATAACACACCAGTTTCCAGACAACATTGTTCCTTGACATTTATTTAACAAATTAACTTGACATCATTTATTTCTTAAAAAATATATTTCTTTTATAAAATTTAACAGCAATTTCTCTTTGTTACTTTGATACTTAAGTTGTGATTTAAAGGTCATAGCTAAGATTTTGTTTGAAATTTTGTGGCATGTACTTACATATATAAACTCTGTGGGAAGGACAAGGTATTTAACCCTTCCTTTTAATTTTCAGGCAAAAAATAAATACTGACTGTTTCAGTGCCTCGTCTAAGGAATTGTTACTGGGCGGCAGTTTGAACAGGAGAAGTTGAAAACTATATCACTGAAAATCCAATCAGTGAAAAACAGACATCATGCCGTTGTTGACACCAACATAATATTATTCTTATTTCTGTTATGTTATGTTAGTTATATATTACATTAAAGAATTTCGATTGCTAACAATATCGGACTGTCGACCGGGATTGACTTTTGTGTTCACTGGGCGGCAGCATACCACCACTGCGCGGCAGCGCTGCCGCCTAGTCACAGTGTTAGTCGAGGCTCTGGACTGTTTGGAACGTTTGGAAATACTGATTTCAGGGGTGTTCCTACTGAATTCAGGGGTGTTCCTATTGAATTCAGGGGTGTTCCTACTGAATTCAGGGGTGTTCCTATAAGGGAGGTTTGGAGGATTTCCCTCAAGAAAAATCAATTTGTAAGGTGAAAATATAATTGTTGAAAGTGGAGTGCAAAATAAAAATGAAGGGGTGTATCAACAACAATTTTTTCCTGGGGATAAGAAAATATTTTCGACATCAACATCTGACATTTACTGGTTAACACAAAATCAGTCCTGGCAAAGGTGATGACTCTGTTTCCAACTGTAAGGTGATGTTAGTTGGAGGATATGGTATTTTGTCATTCTAAAGGAATAAAGCCTTGCTCTGCACTATAAAAAACCCTCAAAATTTACAAATAGAAAAAGAAACACCGTAACTTGATCAACTAAAATAAATTTCAAAGGATCAACCTAACCTTAATTGCAACTGATTTGTAACATTCTGTTTTAACAGTGAACATTACTCTATTATTAGAGATAAAAACAGCTAGAAGAAAAATATCCATTTATTATTACAATGTTGTAATAAACAATATATTTCCAGACACTAGTCTGCAGAATCAATTGGAAATTGAAAACTACTTAAGTTTTTTCTCTCTGACAATGTGAGGTCTAGTGAAATCTGAACCTATATCTGTGCTCCATTACTCTTCTGTCAATTCTTGTCAGAACATTGAAGGTACACCTTCCTCTGTTTTTTTTTAACAAAATTACAGCTTTGAAAGTGAACTAATGAGATAACATGCAGCACTATAAGCAGAAAGTTTGTAACTGTTTTTTACCTTACTGAACATTATTTTTAAATTTCTGTTATGTATAAGGAAAACAGAGATCAAGAGTCTTTCTGAACTGTGTATGTGTATTTGGGACACTGATAGAATCAATTTGCACCATTCCAATTAATGTCTTTTGTGATTGAAGTCCCTCAGATATTATGTTAAGCGTTATAGTTAGTGATGTTACGAAGCAATTAGTAGGATTGCAAGACCCACAATTGTCTGAAAATTTAAATGATATAAACCAATGCTATCAGTGTAATAGTAACACTTCAAAAGTGTTTGAAATCTCTTAACAATCCCTTTAAAATTTATGAGAAATGATCACTTGATCATGATATGCTGATCTCAGGTGTATAAATGCTCGTCAATGTCAATGATTAGGAGAAGAGTACAGGTATGACATAACATAATATGACTAACATAACTGAGTCATACTTTACAATACCTATCATCATATAAACATAAACATTTCTCCAATTATTGATTCCACTTTCACTAATCACAATGAGTAATTTGTCAGATTTTAAGGCGCCAGAGAAAAAGACATTATGGTTTTAGAATATTGACAAATGTCAAATGATCATATCGAATTTAGATTCTTTTCTATTTTAAAGGAAACAATTTCTTTTATTCTCGTATGAAAGTGAAATTTAGTATTGAAATTATTATGCATGGAATTTAAACCAGGACAATTTGATTTTATATTTAAAACTGTATGAGGTCTTATGACTTTCCTTGAAATACTATAATATCGTAACCTGCTTACTTTTCAACATCATAAAAAAGGGTTCCTCTTAACAGTGAAAATTGGGTAAACTTGTATTCTTTTTAATAATAAACTGGACACTTCTAAAGCAAAGCTCAATTATGACGAAAAGCATTAAGAAGCCCACCCACAACTTTCAAGTTTTGGTTAGCCAGAATGTATTGCAGTTTACTTTCTCTTTTCATCTATATAACTAGAATTAGTTCCGTAAGTGAAAGTAAAAGCAAAATATCAAGAGCCTTAAAACGAAAACTAAGCTTCAGATGATTTCAGTGTTCCAGTCATAGGTCAGTAAACTTCTTAAAGTCAGGATTTTTACTTATTTAAGTTTTCTGAGAATAAAGCCCCTATCCTTTAAATAAATGTTTATATAAAAAAGTATTGTAAATGCTTTGCTGCATATGTAGATATTCAATGGCTAGAGTATTTCAATCTGGTTCCAGCTAAATTACATGCCCTTTATACATATGTAGATACTCATACTGAAATATCAATGCTATTTGTGATGTTCCATGTAATAGCAACTGCTTAAAATATTTCCTTTCAATAATTTTATGGAATCTTTTGTTTCTAAATAGAAAATACAACAAAACATCAAATGAAATAGCTTTAAATTGTAAAAGCTTAGTCTACCCTAGTCCTTAATGTTAATAATTGTAAATGATGGATTTCAATAAGATTTGGACATTACTTCATCTTGAATGATTAATTGATTATGCTATAACAAAATCCGATGTTAGATAGCATTATAAGATATCACTAATGGATGTAATATTTTTAACTCATGTAAATCATGTAATGAATAATCTGGCGAGTACTATAGGATTAATTTTACTTGCAGCATGTTAAAGTTTTTGTGTATTGGACTGGCATTGTGTTTCTGGTTTTATAATACCTTTGATGTTAACAGTATCAAATTACTTGATTACATTTACCTTAAAGGTGAATATTCAGCATTTTCGAGGATCGATTTGGGCTTTAAATTTATGTAAAAATCCTTCAGATTTACTGGAACTGCCCAAAAATCACACAATCCCTTCAATTATACACGCACCTTCACAGTTCTTTTTCATTTTTCTGTTTTTGTGTTTTCTATATAAGGCATAGTCTTACTTAACAACGAGTCGTATTTTTGAGTTTCAATCTCTGATATTACTGGCTACACAGGGATTTGAAGGCTTAAATTTTGAGGGAGAGTTTGGAACATTATTGTGGATTAGATTAGCTAAAAAAAATCCAGGCTATGAGATGAAAGTTTTTTTGGTCGAACAGTTAGTGAACATATCCCTTTAAATGTATAGTCTGTATGATTTACTCCCAATTTGATTCAGAAATAAGCCAACTTACATTCAACAAAGCGGAAATAAAAGAAAGAACAATATTTTCATGGATAGCAACTGAGGTCCTCTTGCTATGTTACAGTTAAGATATTAAATGGTTAAGTCATTTTGATGTGATCACTATAAACCTGTATATGAAATTGTTCTTCTGATTAAGTTTCTGACAGAGCTGGAAAAGAAATTAGAAAAGATAACAATTTCCGTTACTAAGTAAAAAAAAAAATGTGTGTTCAAAAATTATATTGAACATCTGAATTTATTCATGCTCTTTCGTTTTTCATCTATTTTTAACGTCAAAACCACAATTTTACAATCTATGCTATCAGAGCCCAATTTATAATAATAATAATATAGTAGTGGCGGATGTCGCGCGCAAAGCAGACCATGCTTACTCTTTTCGAAACACCTGATGGTACTTCTCGTATGGGAAGTCCACTACTATATAATTATTGCACCCGATTTTGTCATGCTCTGGACAAGATTTTTGATTAACGGAATTGTTTTGCTTGTACAGATTTTTATTGTTATGACCAAGATAGTCGTTGGATCGGCACTTCTCATTGTAAGATATCTTATTTACATCAATTTTTTTAATTAAAAAGGACCTGGATCCTTTAACCAGAGTATAAATTGTGGTGTTATTTTAATTATAATTGATTATAGGATGCATCTGGTGCATCATGACAACCTCTCTATTCTTAATCATAAATAAATATTGCACCCAATTGTCCTTAATGCCGGAAATAAATATTCTATGAAAGTAAATTGATTATAGTTACTTCATCATACCTATTGATCTAATGCTTATGTTTTCAAAAGGTCGACAAAGTTCATTCGTGAGATGCTCTTTACAGAAATAGATTTATTTTCAGATACTTAGTTAATTAAATTGTACACACGTTGACTGCTTTATGAGAAAGTCTGCCAACAAAATGTCCATATGTGGCATGATTTACTGATAATCTTTTTGGTATTATATAACACAATCCTTTCATGGTGAATATTGTATTTATAAAGCCAGATGAACAGTTCTTTATGTTTTTGTGGTTTATATCATCAGATGGTGTTTTGAATGAGATATTTTAATCAATTTTGGTAAATAGACACACCCCTTCTTAAAAACTGAATATTAAATGATTTGCAAGCCAGAAATACATAATCAATTTTAAATGCATGAAGTTTTTCTTCAATGTTATTATTTCAATATGATTCTTTCTTCTCTCTGGTCATATATGTTTTTAAATAATTTGGTTCTATAATTTGAATTTTCCAATAAATTTATTGTTGAATATGGGGCAATTTGTTCAGTTATGGTGAATTGTATAAAGAAAGGAAAGGGAAATATTTGGAAATATTAGCAATAATAGAACACAAGTTCATCCTATCTGTGAAGTGATGTATCAAAAGTCAAAGTAAACCCTAGAGTCCCGCCCCACGTTTCGCTTCAATCTCATCCTAGAGTCCCGCCCCATGTTACCTAGTCAATATAAACCCCTAGAGTCCCACCCAACGTTTTGTTTCAATGTCACCCTCATCTTGTTTTCTATTCAGGGGTTACATGTTTAAATTTGGATAACAAACACTCTCTCTCTTCAACCCTAGGCCTGCTCTACTATAAGTGTTGTTTGGTTCTGTTGTGTGAAGTTTGGATAAGATGTATGTTATTTACTCAACCCAATCCGTGTTTGTCAAGTCTAAATAAGGCGTAGTGCACGACTTGCACCCATCACCTGCCCACTCAGAGACTGGGTCATTTTAAATGTCAACTTTTTCTAGTAAATCTAAAATAGAAAAAACCCTACCTAAAAGTTAAAGTACACATTCTGTTTTTAGGTAAATATTTTGTTGCTAATAGATTTTCATTAAGGAGACATCAGAGTCAGGACAGTTGAGAGAAGATCTAAAATGGTTGCAATTTCAGGCCAAATGACATTCCAAACTATTGTATTAATTAATTTTCCAGATGATTATTCATGAAGAAACTTAAGATTTAATTATTGAATGTTTGAAATAAATTGAGTGTTATAATAAGTTTGACAAATAGCGTAATTTTAAGCGTTTGTCCTATGAGGAATAACTTCTCAGCAGTCCATAAAAGACTTTAGATATCACTGCCTTGGCTTTCAATCTGGTATCCGATACAAACAACCATTCATAGCTGTAGTGGCCCACGAATCAAAGGGGAGGCAGACCGACTTGCCTGAATTTTAGTGATGTTTTCGGTCGCTGCCCAATTTTTCGGAACTTACTGCCCAAAAACATACCATCTCCTTTGGCTATGCAACCATTCCAATAGTCTTAAGTGCTAAAAAGACAAGAAACCATATCGTCCCAGTTTTCAGTACCAAACCATGAAATATAAATTAATTATATGCAAATAGAAAAGGTCAATGTATAATTAAAGATGATAATCATTTGTCACTAGGGAAGAATTGTCTCTAACAACACTAAGTCTTGTCTATACATTCTTATTGTCTGCATTAGTCTTTATATTTTGTCTTGTATGTCTAAAATGGGGGTTGCAGTGGCTCAGTGAGTTAAAAGCTTACTCACCTCCTGAAGATCCAGGGTTCAATCACAACATTGATCAAGATGATACCTTTGGATTTTTCAACCTCGTTTCTAAGATGCAGTCAGAAAGTTACATGTAAAAAGCGTGAGGCCATTCGGATGGGAACTGAACTGAGGCCCAGTGTGCTACAGGCTGTGGATGTTAAGATCTCATAACAGTTGGAAATAGAAAACAAGACCTGACCTGGCAAAATATCCCATCAAATTGAGGATTCATAACCAAAAGCTATTTTAAAAGTGCAAGCTTAAATTTCAGATCATGCCTGATTTAAACACATGATCTAGAGGGGCCCTAAAAATTAGATGCTTGACAATTGGAAATTGAGATAGAGGAGGCCAAAGATCTGGCTAGAATTCCCCCATTTCTCCCCATTAGCTCAATTGTTTCCAAAAAAGAGAATCCATGTGATTGATAATGAGAGTAACCTTACTTTTCACCATTTAGTCCTCGGTCTATCTTGATGTAGTTATACTATTACCAGTAAGTAGCGAAGGTTAAATTACTTTTAAACAACTGTTAACGTATTGAGTAAGCAAATGAAAGAAGTGTAATATTTCGATGAAAGCTAAAGGGTATCTGTATGAGTCGAGACTTATCACGATAAACTGCTGGTAGTGTATGGAAGGCATTAAGTTATCTTGATTTACAGGGTTTCAAGTGACCTACTGTGTTTATATTGGGTGTAATTTATAACTCTTATACAGTCTTGAACGCCTAGTCCTTTATTTTCTTAACACTTTATATTCGATTGTTTTCGTTTTAATATAATTTGGTCGATAGGCGATCAATATCTTGGAAATTACTGGGTTCTAGCAAACCAAATTGGATTTAGTCATGCCATCAAAAAGTACTCTTTAGTTCTTTGGGCATGCCATCAAAAAGGACTCTTTGGTTCTTGCCATCAAAACTTCTGCTTCTTTGATACAGCTTCATTTTCTGTTATCTGCAGCAACCATCTGGTTATAAAAAAAAGATCATGCAATGAACCTAATCAAAGGTTTTGTCTCTTCATAATTGGCAGAATAGAAATCAGTGAAGAAAGGGAATGGTATCTGTGCCATTACACCATTTCAGTCCCCACGAGGTTGAATTTAACTGAAGTTAACCAAAATTACAAGAGTTTGTCTGAAGTTAGCAGACAATTAGTCTCTAGTGATATACAACTTACAATTAATATAGAGCTCTGAATAATAGTTCTCACTTTTTAATTCAATCAACGCTTCGATTTATTGTCTTGATTAATTTTAGAGTTAATCGTAATAGGTCTGGTATGACCTGGGTTATAAAGTTTGATAGAACAATTTATATAATTCTATGTATGGTATCAGGCATTTTACACCACTCCTCTAAAGTAATGAGTCGGACAACTCACCAATTTGAAAATGAATAAACACCATGTAGACTAGCCAAAGCAGATGATAGTAACAGCTCAGTGGCATCAAATGTTTCTGAAAGGTGAACATGACCTAACTCACCAAAGACAATTTTACACACTGCATGACCATTGCCCATTATTATAGCTCAATACTTGTAGGTTCAGAAATGTGGGACATAATACACCTTTTCATTTCATTTCATTTTAATTGATTCACTCATCTATTTTAGATGTTTTTGGTGCTGACCTTAAATGTCCTTGTGGGAAATATCGCATCTTTTAATGTGGCCGTACTTTCATTGCCTCTTTGAGAAATTTGGATGTTTGTCTTACTCCTAGTCTTGTTGCAATACATGAATCTGTGATATAAGGTTTACTGTGCTGTAGTAGAAGAATGTTTACATCAGACCACCAATATTTTCTATCAATATAAAATAGTAGTTAAGAACTTGTTATTTCTGTTTGTATAAATAGTAATGGTACCCTGGTGGTGTGCTTCAGGCTGTTTATATTTGTTGATTCCACTTCTACCAAGTTTTTATTGAATCACTGGTATATGAGGAATTCAACCAGAAGAGGGTCTGATGCTTCCAGATGTTTACTCTTGTCTGCTGCTAGTTAGATATGACTAGGACTTCGATTAGAAACCCAATATTAAAATCTCCTGGCCAACAGAAATGACGGTTACGAAATCTGATGTCATCTTTTGGAACAAATGTCCTTATTAATAACGCAGACAGAAGCCCTATATTGTTTCATATTATTTTGTATGAAATTTTGCTTTTAGAATTATAATGATGTGAAGATGCTCATCTCATGGCTGACAAATACTATGAAGTTAAATCTGGATTGGGTGTCAATCCTTCAGAACTAGCATCCTAGATATTAACCTTGTATACTATATGGTAATTACCATATTGAAATAAATTTGCGTTTAGCCAATCAAAACCATTCTTCTGAAGTATTCGTCTTCTTTCGTGGTAAAAACAGCCAATCAAAATCAATCTCAAAACAAGAGCTGTCTTCCCTTGCCCATTTACCGGACAAGATGGCTGTCTATCATGGCCAAGTCATTATATATGGTCTCGAAAATGACCAAGGTTGAGCCGAATGGTTTTGGTACATATATATACGTCATATGTACATTGGTACATATAAAGGACTATCTATAAGACATTTTGATTCATATTTTTTCTCTGCTGATACAATGAACCAAGCTTGATAACATGCAATTGTTAAAAGTGGATCAATCTTGATTTGTAGAAGTTTGTTGTCAGAAGTTAAAGGTTTTGACACTAGACTGTAAGGGTTCCTCTCTCTTGACATCTGCCTTCATTTTCATGTCTACTTCATTAATATTGTCTGGTTGTAGACTTGTGTATTTGGTTTGGATAGGTTAGTTGCTGGTTTTCTAGTTCAGACCAATCTTGTCTGATGAAATGTGTCCTTTTAAGGTAATCTGAACAATAGGACAGAACTTTGAGAAAGGAGAAATCCTGCAAACAACCGATCTAGGCGTAATACACCAGTCTACATAATTATTAATGGCATTGACGACTGATTGTCTTTTCTAAGATTAGAAAGAAAAAGAAACATCTATGTTTTTCAAGGGTAACAACTTAGGCTCCCTGAGGATTCTTTCTTCCAGCTAGTCCTTGGCCAAACCTCTTGACATTGATCTTTCCTGGATTGACCGTACCCATTTACAGCTGGGTTGACTGGAATTATAAGTGAAGATGATTTATTGAAAGTCATCCGATTTCACTTTTCAGATCGAGAACCAAACTCGCAAACACAACCACCACCATATCCAAGCAAATGACATCATATTTGTAAAGAATGACGCTCTAACCGACTATGCTATAGAACCCCACAAACTAATAGATCATGGATATTTGTATGATTAGTAAAGAATATTGTCGAGAAATGATTAATAACGCTGACTTCAGTCTTCGTGTCATTTTACATTGAAATTGCTCCCAATTATACAAGATCATCATTATGTATTCTATTGCTAGTATTTATTTGGCTCGAGTTTCAATTTCTGGAATAAATGTCGCTCATAGACACTGAAGAATTAATGTTTTATTCCACAAATTATCCGAGTGTCATCTTGACCTTAGTCAGCATAGTTTTTTGCTAGGTTCAGAAAACCAGTTTTAAAAATTAGGTTAATTCTCTGACTAAATGCTTGATCAACTTACAGTTACAGGGCTCTGAAAAAAATGCCGATTAATTATTGGTGTCAGTTGAACTTTATGTTGTTAAGATGGTCTTAAGATGGTCTCAATAATTTTTGATCAATCACTGATCCTAGCAGTGAACTATATATAAGCCACATATTGAACTTAAAACAAATATTTTGCAATCTAAAACACAGATGGAGTTAATATTAAAATAGTACCCTTTGGTTTGCTTAGTATTGTGCATGGCATGGTGCATGGGCAACTTCCAACTGCCAGAGAATCATATCAGTTATTTTGCTGCAGACCATAGGCGTACGGGCTGGGGGTGCAGGGGGGGAGGTCGACTCGTTGGGCATATTTCGTTGTCGGGCATACATATTTTGTTGTCGGGCATATATATTCCCTTGTTAGGCAAATTGTTTTTACCCCCCAGCTCAACTAACGCCCCGTACGCTTATGCTGCAGACAAAAATATTTTATATCAATTTATCAGGAACCAAGGTATTTATTTGGTGACAAACTGAGGTATTCAGTGACAATATTTCTATCAATTATAATCAACAGATTAAAATCATTCCATTCTTATAAATCTATTGATATTCCATGGTAAGGTTAATTTTTCTAGTGGTAATATATTTGTGATTAGAAACTGTCTGGCCTCCAGTTATTTGATATTTATCTCAAAACTTGACTATTGTTATGTTGCTTAGTGATAGAACTATTTTAAGTTAAAGTTCTTGTTTCTATTTTCAATCTAATCTTGGGTAGAATTGTTGTAGAATTAGTGCAAGAGAGATTAATAGCGTTAATGGTCATGAATATTCATCAGTTGCACTTCAGACCATTCTATCCTTCCTTCCCAATGGAAATGGAAAAAAAATTAGGTATATGTTATATGCACTGATTCTAATGTTAACCACTATTTTGTCAGATTTATGTCCAAAGATATTTTTCTATCTACCCTCAATCTGCTAGACACAGATATCTCATGGCTGACAAATACTATGAAGTTAAATCTGGATTGGGTGTTAATCCTTTGGAAATAGCGTCCTAGATAACCTTGTATACTATATGGTAATGGCCATTTTGAAATAAATTCTAGAATCATTCTTCAGAAAGTTTTGTCTTCTTAAGTGGTAAAAACAGCCAATCAAAATCTGAACATGAGTTGTCTTCTCTTGCCCATTTAACGGGCAAGATGACCGCATATCATGGCCGAGTCATTATATATAGTCTCAAACAATGACCAAGATGAACCGAAGGTTTTTGGTACATATGTTTTTTCTATCTACCCTCAATCTGCTATGTTATTTTCTGATTAAAGTATTAAATAAATCATTATTAGGAAAGTATTTAATTATTCAATATGATGTTGGAATGGTATGTAGAGAATTTATGGAATGTTAGACATGAATGAAGTTCACTCTATTGTTCCATAATTACATGAATAAAGATAGCTTCACACTTTACTTGCAAATTATGACCCAGACAATAAGGGTTAAAATTTCCAGTTTGAATGATTTGCATTTGAGAGCAGAAGCAAGATATCTACTTTTGGACTTTTGCAAACTTTACTGGCCATAGCTCATCCTATGTTATTGAAAAGTAAAATGAAAAGAATGCAGTTATATCTCCTTCTTTTCCACACCTGATGAGCTCATGAATTTGAGATGTCAAGTAGTGTGCATGGAGGAAAATTTGTCTGGACAGGGGCTTAAGCTTACCTCCAAACTACATCAATGACAGGGGGAATATACCCTGAAGTTTTAGGGTTCATCTCCAGCAGATGACAATTAAGAATTTTTAACTAAAAGCAAGCATTTTGCTAACTGAGCCACTGTGGTTCCCCTAGGTTGTCCCATAGATTTATTTGTTGAATGGCACATGCTTCACAGTGGGTTTAAGGCAACATTTGTGTCAAAGTTTCAGCTCTGTTGTTTTGTGTGAAATTACTGAAGTCTATCTTTAAATGATAATACAGTTTTAAATCAATAAAAAATATCTAACAGCTATTAGTTGTAATATTCTAGACATAGGTATTAGGTAAGTTAAAGTTTTCATTATAAAACATGACAGGAAGTTTAAATATTTATCCTTATTTTTGCATCAAAGGTGAATCTGTGAAGCTGGAATATTTATGAATAATACCATGTCATGCATTTTCTTTTTCCATGTACAAATCATGAATATTTTTTGGATGTATTCTTGACTAAATATCATGTAAGGTTCGTCTACACTCTGCTTTTCAATTTTCATGGACGTAGATTGCTTTATATGTTTTTTTTTACCTGTATGGATTTTAAATGTTAGAAATATTTCTAGACTTAATGTCATATAGGATTTCACCCTGTAATCATGTGAAGTTATAAGGGAAATTTGCACCATTCTGATTCGCAAACGAAGATTAACCAGACAATGAAGTCAAATGGCAATTATCTTTCATGCAAAATAATTTTGATATACACAGTTATTTTAAATTTTGAAAAAAAAAAATGTAATTAAACTCTGAGTTTATGGAAATGGTTTTCAACTTCTGTTTTGTTACAAAATCTGTGACTCAAAGATGAGATATTCCAACTTTCATACAAATCTAACTAATCTAGTAACATCGAAATTTATAATGACTGAAGCAACTCTGGAAATCTGTAAACACAATTCTACATTTTTGCACCAATGGATAGTTTGGGAAGTGGAGATTGTTGCTATAGAAATATAAAATATCACCTAGTAATAGTTTTAATGATATCAGCTATCCGTCTGTAACGTGGAATTTGTCTGGATGTCACATTCGGATCACTAATCAAGAAATTAACTTGTGTCAGATTTTTATAGATTTCAAACGAATCTAGAGCCATAAAAACTCAACAAAAAAACAAGACTAGACAAATTTCTATTGCCTTAATCACCTTATTTGTTATTTCTGCTATTTCCATTTTGTTACGGTTTTCTAAACCAGACACCATAGAGTTTAATTTCTAATTTGTTTATAAATTTATTGCAAATGCTGTAAACATAATGTTATAAAAAACTACAAAAGTTTAACTTTTTTTGAAACATGATTTTCAAACGGATAAATTGTAGTCCAAAATATTGAAAACTTCTTGGTAGGAAGTATTGTTATTTCAAAACTAAAACGATCAATTGTCATATTTCTTTGGACCCGAGTATAAATTGCATACAATTAAAAATATCCACACACAAAAAAAAACTCTTGGCTGATTATTGTCAGAGAATAGTTACCTTGCCTTTTTTCATGTAATGTATTGTTGTTTAAAGATAGGCTACAATTGTAACATTATAAAATTCTCACCTGCTATCTTATAAAGGTAGATAACTGATGATCACACTATATAAAAAGTATACCTGATTTAACTAGCTAGGTATTTAATGATATATAACTGTGTTCATGGACTAAAACAACTATAGTCACCAAATAGATGAGCTTAAATAATTTTGAGAACGTAAAAGAAAGAACACTAATTGTTAATTGATGTAAATCCTTTATTCAATTGAAGGTTATTACAAACTTCATTGCACGTTGTTAGGCTTCAGTATTCAGGAAAATAGAAATATTAAATAACCTCTGCATAGTTTTTAATATGCAGCCATTAAATAAATAAGTACATAGGCCGAATGAATCAGATTGTTATCTAAGGCAAAACACTAAACTCTTAATAAATTTCCAGAGTGTGATCCATTCTAAAACAATTGCCAGATTATGGATTTTTGGTTTTTGCATATTGGCTTTACGAATATATGTTGTTGGTATGAAATTTAAACTCTGTAACTCAATGTCATTATAAATACGACATGTGGATTTGAATTGTGGCATACACACAATCTTTACTGTCACTTTTTCTACTTAAAATTGATGGTTTTTGTTAATAATTTTGTTTGAAATATGTTTTCATTATTTGCTGGTAACAGCTTTTTCACTCAATTAAAATAAATGAGGGACACACTTTCTACTTGAGGATAAAAATTCGGCTTAATGCATGTTTATATCATAATGAAGAAGACATTATCATATTATCATCAGTGTAGGGCACGGTCCACTGCTCTTCAGTTTAAAAAGGTAAAAAAGATAAAGATGTAGCTTTGTTTAGAAGATAAAAGGTATTTGTATCATGGTGACACTAGGGTGGTAAATAATAATACAATTACACCTTTATAAAAACTATACACCTCGTATACAATACACGTATTTTGTTTACTTCATCGACTAGAGCATAACGTAACTCAGACTTAATAGCTGAAACTTTCTCTATAAACAAAAATTGTTGCCAAAATGATAAAAAGAGACAAATTGTAGTGGGATTAATCACTTTATTCCTGCCTTTTCCCTATTACTTCATTTGTCGGTAAAGTGTTAGCTAAACGTATAGAGAGAGAGAATCCCCGGTAATGAACCAATGAGAAGCTAGGATCTATAAATAGATTATGACGTTGTGTCTGGTAAGAGGACTTCAGGATGATGTCTGTTAATAGTCAGACAGCTATAGCTAGCTGAGCTTTCCGTGCTTTGTGCTTTATTTTCTGTCACTTTGCTTCTCTTCAACACTCAAGTGGTACGCTTTTCATACGGCAAGATGAAGTCAAGTCAATGTGGATAGTAGTATGATAATGTAAGTAAGTATATTCACTATGTCTTTACTAGCCGTAGTTTATAGTATATCTATCTATAATGACCCATTTTGTCTTCTCTCACCTATGTAGAAGTATGACAAGTTACACGAAAGGATTGGGGTCATATGAGGCCAGAGTGTGGTGTTAACAGGACGCACATGGTTTAAAGAAATTTGTGAGTTTAAATGGATGATTAGGTCAACTTGTGCCTAGAGGGGATATTACATTTGGACAAGATTTTGTGATGTAACGTCGTCAGTGATGGACAATTGTTAAGCTGTTATTATCAGTTACAAGGTATTGAATTGTCGTGTCAGTGATTTTCTTAAGTGGTTTTAGTGACAGTGGATTTAAGACTTGTATGTCACGTTGATATATGGTAATTTAATTTTCTTCACATTTTATTAACATTTCTATCCTCTTGAAAAAGTAACATTGCGTAATGTGTAATCACACACACGACAGTGTAACTCAATCAGTCACATTGAGAGATCTCTATTAAACCATGAATCCAACTAACTTTTAAATTCAAGGCTTTTAGATTTTAAACATTATATGAAAAACTATCTTAAATATTTGTTACAAGAAAAAATTCTAGTTTTAGAAAAAGAAAATTGAATTTTGTGGCAAAAATGATTAAAAAAACAGAAGTTTGACTTCAACTTCATAATTTTAGAACAATTTTGTTCCTTGAGAAATCTATATTAAAAAAAAAGAATATTTGCGCGAAAAATACTAATTCGATTTGATAATTTCACCAAAATTAAGGCGTGCATATAATTGTAAATTAAAAAGTATTTTATTGGTAGGGTTACATGAATTATGCTTGTGTAAAGAGCGGGATTATTTAGGAATTGACCAGGAAGTAATATTTGCAAATGACGTTTTTTTTGATACAACAAAAAAGTAATATGAATTTGATGCTGCATGTAGTAGTAACAGAATATTTAGTTATTAGTAACATGATAGATTTCAATGGATTCTCAGAAAAAGGCGTAGAGGAAGGGAATTTTAGATCACAAGTATGATTTAAATCTTTTTAACATAATATTGCATATAGGATACACACATGGCAATTAATAGTATTAAATATGATTTTAACACAATTGTTTAAAAATTCACGCCCGCAGTTGACTAGGTTATTCAAACTCTATAAATAGGTGGTATAGAATATTAAGATATAATATTCAGTATAGATGAATGATAACGGGGCAAATTAAACAGATATCATCAATATTTTATAGTGTATTAGCCGGGCAATATTGATATACAGAAACAAATATTTATCTCTATTAATATGTATACACAATAATATTTATCTATATTGATCATTTCACTGAACTAATTCATAACAATATCAGGTTAGATTTATCATATTGCCATTAGAAATATGTTCAAAAACATTATTCTTTTTTTTTATGCTCGGATTATGCTCTATTTTTAATCAGCCGCATACTTTCCGCGTAACCATTCTTCAATATGAGGGATAATTTTTTCACCTGATTTGTGGCATTATAAAATATTTTATAAAGCCCACATCAAAACATGTTATGTATTGTAAAACGCACTAGTGCATATATAAAGCCTATGTATTGAAAGCTAACCATGAATATTGTACTAAAACTAAAAAAAAGTCTCTCCCATTCAGTGGTTAAACATGACTTGAAATGTTTTAATGTTAAAATAGGGGTCAAACCATGCATTAAAATTTTGAATAATAAAAGAATAAAATTATAGACGCATGTTTTTGAACACGTCCACACTGAAGGTTTTTTATGGTTATTTCACAGAGAATATCTTTATGTCTGTTGAAGAGAAAGTTTTTTTTTAAGTTTGGTAATTTGTAAGTTTTTGTGTCGATTGCCAAGAACTCAATCATTGAATTGTTTTGTTTGAAATAAAACGTAATGTAGAATATTTGTTAAAGGAAGTTCTAGACATTTGTTTCATGTTCTGTCAAAGTATTTGTCACATGCTATCAACTTTAAACCACTCAGCAAAATGATTTTTGCCAATTCTGGTTGTTTTGAATAGAAATAAAGAACCGTCAATTGAAGAATATATATTAAAGACCTTAATGTTTGCCAAATAAAGGGTTGAAAATATATAAAACTTGAGTTTTGGCAAAAAGTTCTACATTTTAGAAAGTATATATGGTTTGAAAAAATTGATAAACATATATTAGCTTACACAAGTAGAAAAAGGTGACTTTTTGATCGATATAAAGTTTGAAAATAAACGACAGTTGTATAAACTGATATATTTATTCCAATTATATAAGTTATACATCATAATAAAAATTATTAGTAAAAACTTTGACAGATATGCTGAACTCTTATTATATTCACGCCTGACAAGCTATTGCAAATAACATAACATTTATTCACGCTGCGCATAAGTATGCGCACTAAACCTAATAGATGCGTCACATTTTAAACAATGGCATTCAACTGTATTTGTCAAATTTCAGTAAATAAGAAATGGTTGTTGGAAGAAATGTGCGCTTTTAAATTCTGATTTTAAATTTGTTTAATGTAAGGTAATTATATGTAATATTCCATGGAAGCAACTGTCGTCAAGGTAGGCAATATCGTTTTTATTCTGATCATGAATTGCTGTACTGTTATTTAAAAAAATATTGTCTTGTCATGTCTCAATTTTGACAAATCAGACTTTTTTTTCAATTTTTTTTTCAAGTATATTGATGTCAGAATTAAGACGTATTTCATATAATACAATAATTGTACTTGTTCATACTTGAGAAAAATATATTTGTAAAAAAGTCATACAGTATTATTATTGTATATGATATGAAAAATGTAAATTAACCTTTGGATATAATGGATGATGATCATTGTTTTAGATGATCAAATATAAACTTGTCAAATTTGATGAATTGATATATCAACTGGATATTATAATATTATATTAATATATACTAGTCTTCTGTAAGGTTGAAATCCATATTCGTTATCAAATATCAACATAGAAATTCTTAATTTGCTATGATCATAACTTGTTTCTTGTGACCAATTTGAATTTGTAACAGATTTACAGTATAATATATGGAAAATAGTAGTTAATAAAGGAGCAGTTTTTCTATAAGGCTCCGCTTCATATTTGAGTAAAAATGTTGGTGTTAGGTGGTGATGAGAACATAGACTCATAAAGGCGCTGGCCTAGGTCACAAAGTAAAGGTTTATGATGAAACAAAGTGCAAGTAAAAGGTTAAGTATTGAGACGGCTCATGGTTGAAGGGGTGTAAAAGCAAACACCAATAAGATAAGACTTAGGTAGTATGGAACAAGAGCCAATGCCAGGCTGATCTTTGGTAGCACTGGCCATGCCAACAAAATTTTTCTTACCTTGATGGCGATTTGAACTCGCAGTACCCGATTGCTGAGCAGATGACAATCAAACTTGTTACCGGATATGAACATTGATAGATTGGTTATATAAGTCTATTCTGGGAAGCTGAATACTGTATAGGAATCTATTCAGGGTTGTTGACATTATTTTATAAGTTTATAATTATTGATGTAGTGTATTGAAGTATGTAAGGAATGTATATCAGCTTGTTTCACTGCTAGTTCTGTATTATTATTGATACAGTCCAGCGTCTAGACAAACTTTATTAATATTTGCTATATATAGAATCCCTGACAATACCTTCCTTTAAGAAATTGTACAGTTTTCTTGTTTTTTTGTGTGAGGGGCTAATAGAATCATAGTTGCACCATTCAAATTTTCAGTAAGTATCCAAATCTTACTCGGGACGTACTTGGCTTGCATTTCCTGTAGGCGGGAGAAGGGCTTAAGCAGAATTGCTGGAATCCCAGATTTTGTTTGAAAATTGAAGTGTTATTGATGTTATCATTCTCTCTAACTAGTTTCTATTCTATTAAGTTCATTATTATCATATTATAACACTAATTTTATTATAATTAACAGTTTTATTGACCCTTATGATTAATTATAGCAGACTCTTACACCTTGGCTTTGATAAATATCAATAACTTTTTTCCAATTTCCTGAGTTAAAAGTCAAATATTGCACAATTCCACAAAAAATGAATAATCCTTCACAAAGATTATTCAAAATTTTCCACAAGATTCACATCCTGAATGGCAGTAAAAAATTTCATGAATACTGTTTTTCACACAAAAGATTTACATGGACTTAATCCTCTTGATCAAAAAGTGATTACTGATCGTTTTATAAATCAGAATGTGAAATTAATAAAGAGTTTCAGCTATAGATTAGCTGTTTATATACAATAGTCCTTTATCTCCTCCAAATTGAAGAGCTGCTTTAATGTCATTGGTGATGGCAAGATTCGGTCTTTAACTGGTGCGCAATAATCAATTTTCTCACTACGAACTTCCCTGCATGTTATTACGTAATAAGGCGTTGATGTTCTTTAAGAATTCTGTTTTGACATTTTAAGAAATTCATCTTGTTTAGCAGTAGACACATTTCCTGATTATTCAGAATGGCCTCATTATAAGTGGGTTAAAGATGGCAGCTAATGTCAGAATCGCATTGAAGTAATTTTCCTTCTTTAATTGTACTGAAATAGAAGTGAAATGGAGTTGAACCTCTTACTTTTCTGCACTTAATTGGCCTAATGTTGTCGGTGACCAAGATCAAGAATGAAATATTTTAAATATTAGGTTAGAGTAGAGTTGAATGTATATATATATGAACCTTTATAAGTTCCGATCTTGCTGAATGGGTTCCTTGACACAAAGTTGGGTGTTCTAGGCAGCTGAAGCCTAGTCTTCCTTTTGATTTCAAACTATCTAGGGATCATTAATGTGCACAGCCAGTAGCACACAGGATCTGGGTTTATTGTCCAATCTGAACGACTAGTCGCTTATTGAAGAGCTCAAAGGAAATTCATTGTTTCCAAGAACATTTGAATCTACTATATTCAAAATGCTATGAATTTTAATTTTTTGGTCACTTTGATCAGAGCATTGATTAGTTTCTTTCTGTCACCAAGTGTTTCTTTCTGTCACCAAGTGTTTCTTTCTGTCACCGAGCCTGGATATGGTTTTTATGACATGTCCACGTTGGCAGATCAATTTGATAGGAAGTTTATTAACTATTTTCTACCAGTCAATATTTGATTGACTTGAGATATAGCCCTCGTCTATTGATTGATTTTTTATGAGGTGACCAGTTCATTTCTACCAGCTGTGTTTTAAACTTGTCAACTTGAAGGTATTAAATCTATCAGGTGGTCGGACTACTGATCAATATAAAATCTATATATAATGATATACAAGTAGGATATTTTTTATTATTGATGGTTATTGTATAGTTATAATACAGTTTATGATATGGTACAGTAGGTTTATCAGCTTCAACTTTCTCTTTCTTAGTCTAAAGCAGTTGCTCAGTCAGTTACTTACAGGTGCTAAATTCCTCACATAAGGGGATTTTAAAGATGTTTTTGTAACATTAAATGTATCTGGACCATTTATGTTTCTTATTTGTATCATTTCCAATTTCGATTGTAGGCTATATCTGCTGTTACTGTATTTTAGAAATGCTTAACCATATTTGACGACTATATTGCGACTATATTGCGAAAGCTTCATACAATCATAAGATATAAGACATAAAATTACAAGTTGAAGTGAAATTGCAGGATCCACAGACTCTTGACTGAAAATCGGAATGGTTCAAATCTTGATTTATATAAACATAAAAGATTAGAAGATCTCTTTACAATCTCATTAAATCACAAAGCATTGCAAAAACAGTATGTGATTTATGCTAAAACTTGCCATTCCACATCTTCAGCAATGTGTGTTAAAATTATTGAATAAATTATACATTAGTGAAATTCCTTATGTATTGATTTTCCAATGGTTTATAATAATGACACAGTATATGGTATATATAGTTAATATTTCTTTATTCTATGGTTTATTGGTATTTAACAGTGGATCATCTGTAAGGTAGCGACTCTTTTTTTCTGATGGCTTATTTGGACAGTAATTGGTGAAGGATTTAAGTTTTGTATTTTTGTTGGACAATTGTTTTAGGGAAAATAATTATGTATATACAAAAAAATAGATGCAATTAGGAAAAGAAGCTAGCGCTTTTACTCTGAAGAATTCAGCAGGATTTTATGAGAATAAATGATAATAATATACTGTGTTTTTTCCTGAATGTATTTATGTAAGGAATAAACTGTCACCCTATGCATGGCTGTATATAAATAAGGACCAATGCTGTCTGTACAATTTAATCGGCCTTAGTTGAATGAGAAAAATCAAAGAAAATGTAAATATTTTTATATATGCCACCTCAGAGCAGTACTTAATATTATATTTGTATATATAGAATCATGCAGTCATGGAACGTTCTTCAATATACCAGATGCATACATTAATATCTATTTGACAGGGATATTTTGACATGCACTGGTGAGTTGATATCAATATCTTGCATATTCAATAATTACATTTTGAAAAAAGTAATAGTTATGAATAAGCGACATATTTGATACATATTGTGGCCATGTGTTAACTATAGAATATTTAGTAAAGGTATATAAAGTCTAACCTATTAAAACATACATTGTTAGAACGCCCATTTCTTATTTTATTATTACCTTATTCTCTAATGTATGTTCTTGTTCTAAGTGCAGATTTAAGTGCGTTATTCTTGTATTATGAAATATTGCCCCAATTATGTTAAAATTTTTGTAAATTAAATGAAAGATAGGAACAGACGCCATGTTTTTCAAATGTCAATTGAACCAGTATTCTCGCGTTGTTTTGCCTCATTTCAATCTCAAGAGTGTTAAATTGTTTTTTAACGCAGGCAGGCCGTGTTAGACTGTTGATGAATTAAACGATTTTAGCTTTCTCTTTCTCTAATGTTTTGGCTTAAAATTTCCCAGGGCAGGTTGACTTTTGAAGTCAAATATTTTCCTTTAAATAAAAAATAGAATGTGTTCGTTTCAACTGTATTTATATTTGTTTAGGGAGAATATTGAACTGGTATGGTAGCAAAATAACGAGATAACATCTCAGTTTGATAGTTTTAATTTAAACATTTTACGCTCCTCGAATTATTTTTATTACCAAAATTCTCAATTAAGGAAGAAACAAGGAATATGAACTTGTTAATTCTGTCTGCATATTTTCTCTGTTAGAATATTTCAAAAGGTTACCGTGACCCAAGAGCCATATTAGACAATTTTTAACGAAACTTTAATTCACTGGAATTTGAAGAATTTTTAAATTGTAGCATTCGAATGGCTTGTGTTTCTCATTTATTTTAAATCGTGTGTATTTCTTTATGTATTATGCATGATATTGCTGTAAGAAAATGGAAAGAAAAACACTGTAAATTTTTATTGCTCTGAGAATTGTTGTAGAATGGCAGACATGTTGGAGTCAATTATATGTTTTGTATTCATGACATTATTTGACACTATGATTGAGACTATGATTGGGACTAGATAATGGAGACTAGAGAGATAATGATGTTTAAATATTGATATATTCATACTAATTCGTGTATTTAATATACTGTTCATATACTGCACATTGATTCACAGACTGTGTAAAGTATAGAGGGTTTGATATAGCCTGCATTGTTCACAGACTGTACGCATAGTTCATAAACTGTGCAATATAGGTTATTTGATATACAATGTTCATAAACTGTACAGATTGTTCATAAACTGTACACATACCTCATAAACTGTACACATACTTTATAAACTGTACAATATTGATAAACATTGTTTATATAAAGATTTTATATTCTGTAGAATGACAATAATATCATTATCTTATTGTACAAAGGCTCCAGAGAAAAAACATGAAATCAGTCATTTATCATTTGAGATTTATTTTATCAAATCAGAAACCACAGATCATCTGAAAATGAAAATGTGTCAAAGATGTAGACTTTAAATTTTACTAGACAAAGTTATATAATTATTTATAGATTTTATGTGCATATTGAGTGTATTAAAGTAACAGTTAATGATTTCTAGAGGTTGATTAGCAATCTGGAACAATTGGAATTACTTTTAGTTTGCAAAATGATACCATTATAACAAAAAGATTGTAACTGATTTAGGAATAAAGGAGATGGGAAGAAACTGATTTAGGAATAAAGGAGATGAGAAGAAACTGAATTAGGAATAAAGGAGATGGGAAGAAACTGAATTAGAAATAAAGGAGATAGGAAGAAACTGATTTAGAAATAAAGGAGAAGGGAAGAAACTGAATTAGGAATAAAGGAGAAGGGAAGAAACTGAATTAGGAATAAAGGAGATGGGAAGAAACTGAATTAGGAATAAAGGAGATGAGAAGAAACTGAATTAGGAATAAAGGAGATGAGAAGAAACTGAATTGAGAAGAAAGGAATTAAGAATAAAGGAGATGGGAAGAAACTGAATTAGGAATAAAGGAGATGGGAAGAAACTGAATTAGGAATAAAGGAGATGAGAAGAAACTGAATTAAGAATAAAGGAGATGAGAAGAAACTGAATTAGGAATAAAGGAGAAGGGAAGAAACTGAATTAGGAATAAAGGAGAAGGGAAGAAACTAAATTAGGAATAAAGGAGAAGGGAAGAAACTGATTTAGAAATAAAGGAGATGGGAAGGAACTGATTTAGGAATAAAGGAGAAGGGAAGAAACTGATTTAGGAATAAAGGAGATGGGAAGAAACTGATTCAGAAATGAAGGAGAAGGGAAGAAACTGATTTAGAAATAAAGGAGAAGGGAAGAAACTGAATTAGAAATAAAGGAGAAGGGAAACTGAATTAGAAATAAAGGAGAAGGGAAGAAACTGAATTAGGAATAAAGGAGATGGGAAGAAACTGAATTAGAAATAAAGGAGAAGGGAAGAAACTGAATTAGAAATAAAGGAGAAGGGAAGAAATTGAATTAGAAATAAAGGAGATGGGAAGAAACTGATTTAGAAATAAAGGAGAAGGGAAGAAACTGAATTAGGAATAAAGGAGATGGGAAGTAACTGATTTAGAAATAAAGGAGAAGGGAAGAAACTGAATTAGGAATAAAGGAGATGGGAAGAAACTGAATTAGAAATAAAGGAGAAGGGAAGAAAGTCAATGATAAGTATTACATCTGTGTACAGTAACTAAATACCAAACGTTAGCACATGTTTCAAGGCCAATTCACATCAAACTTCCTGGTCTGAAATATATCTTACAATGCATGTATCATTCTTAAACTTTCTTCAAGAACTCTTTATTATAATCTTTGAAATCACCATTGATTGGGTCATTGTCAAGTGTTAAAAGAATAGAAAAGCACAGTCCAGATGATCCTGTGTATGCTCCTATATTTTCATCTATTGTATGGAGAATCCTGGTGCAGTTTATGATATCCAATGTTGTGGGGAGTTACAGTGTCTTGTCAGCAACAGTTATGTGCTTATAACAGTGAATTTTGAAAGCTTTCTTAATATATATTCAAGCAAAACTCCTACTGTCTTCAGTCTAAATAATTTATCAAGTTAATATATTTACTGATTTGATTCCAGAACTCAGTGTTTTCACATTCAGCCATTGACATTTTAGATTGACTTGACAGCCATTGTATTTATTGTTCTCCTCCAGAAATCATAATAAATACTAAGTCAGAAAACACATTATCAAACGTATGAAAATTCATAGAACTGAGGTGAAAATATGCTGATAATATGAGTAAATAATTTGGTTAGGTTAAATTGATATTTAACTCATGAAATCAGAATGCATAAGCAGCCTTTAGTATGTAAAACATTCAAAGCGGAAAGGAAATTGTTTATGTGTGAGCGAACAAAAAAAAAGAGTTAGAATCTATTGTCTTATGAGAATCCATTGTCTTGTGTGCAAGCATTAGTGCACTGCCTGTAGTGCTTGAAGTTCAATGATTTTTTGAGAAAAATTTCTGCAATCATAATAGATATGCATAAATAAATCAGAAATGCTATATATAGCTTTTTTCACAGAACAAAACCTGGTTTTTAAGTCAAATTCCTGAGTTCTGTAGAATGTTCTACATAAGAAATACCTCAACCCAGTCAGAGCCTGAACCATCTGTTTATTTTACTGTTTTCTCAACCCACTTTCACCCTCTTCTCTTATTTTCTTGTCATTTACAGAAAGAAATAGGAGCTTTTTACTTCAAGATATATATCAGACAAATTTTGACAACAGAAAAAACATATTCTGGTTGAAAAACAAAGAATTGTATTTATTTTATTTTGATGCAAACTTGAGAAAATATCTTTCCATCTGTCATATTGAGGAATGTCTGTAAGTTTCACTTCAGATCTTCATGGTGTGTGTTTTTTGTTTTGTTGAGCTAATTTTGGTCTTTGTCTTTGCCAAGAATCTGATTTTATTTTCATCACATTTATTGTTATCTGGGTTCAAATGCACCAAATATTTTATTACATTGCTATCATAAAACTGCAGCATCTGAAAATTGAATCTAATAATATTAAAGTTTTTTAATGCTGTCTTTGACTAAGACCAATTTTAAGTGAATTTGATGTATATTATGTATGTATTTGTATGGCTTAAATAACATGGACTAATGTTTTCTTCCACTACCTTATCTATCTTTATAAGCTCATTTAGGACAGAGGATGTAAAACTCCATTTATTTCATTTCCACAGTAATATGACAATATTTCCTATTAATTTAAAAAGAGTTATTCTACACTGAAATTTATGTCTTAAAATATCTCAAAGCTCCTTGCCATAAATAATTCTTCTCCCTGAAGATTTCAGCAAGATAATATTACAATGATATGGCATGTTGAAGGTAGAAAGTCTGCTGTAGAAATTATAAAGATGGTGATAAAGATTGTCTTGTTTTACAAACTACAATAACATTACATCTATCGTTTCATCTCAGTAATATAGGAAATATATGCCAAGTTTCATTCCTGAGATCTTGGGCCTTATTCTTGAGATCTAGTGCCTTATTCTTGAGATTTTGTGCCTTATTCTTGAGATCTTGGGGCTCATTCTTCAGATATAGAGGCTCATTCTTCAGAACTCGGGGCTCATTCATCATATCTCTGGCTCATTCTTCAGAACTAAAGTCTAATTCTTCAGATTTTGGGCCTTATTTCTGAGATCTAGTACTTTTTCTTGATATATTAAGCCTTACTTTTTTTGAGATGTAGGGTGATATCTCGTGCTGTACATCTGGGGTTTTGTTCTTGAGATCTGTACTCTTGTTCTTGATATCTGAGACCTTGTTCTTGATATCTGAGACCTTGTTCTTGAGATCTGGGGCCTTGTTCTTGAGGTTGGGGCATTGTTCTTGTGATTAAGGTCTTGTTCTTGTTCACAAGATCTGGGGCCTTGCTCTTCTTGAAAACTTGTCCAAAACAATTGTGTTTTATGAAAGGGTTTAGATGAAGCTTGTTAATATTAATTAGAAATGATGAAGGACATCACAGGATCTGACATCGAAACTTGTGATATATAATTAAAATCAGAGAACTAGAGGACCAGACTGAGCAGGTGCTTTAACAGACATTTTGTTTCTAGTGATAGAATTATATTTATGTCACATATGTAACCATTTTCTCCATCATACATTAAATATAAACCTCTTACATTTATTTCAATGTTATGAATCATTGTTTGAATCATTTCATGCAATTTGATTGTCATGTAAAATGCAATAAATAAATAAAATCTGAACCTAACTAATCTCTTTGTTTAAATATTATATATATGCTATACAATGGGTAATATCATAATGTTATATATTGATAATTTTCATTGTCAAATACCGTACTTGCCTGAATGAACACTTTTGAAATCTAATTTTTCACTATATACTGATTCATTATATGAATATTATTCAGGGCTTTGAATGTTTAGCTTCAACAGAGTTATTAAACAGAACAATTACTTAAATTGCAATATATTTTAAATTTCATGTTCTTTTAATATTTTCAAGATGTAAATTTTTCCAAGAGAACATTAATAATTACCTTGATATTTCATGTTATGAAATGTGAAAATCAAGTTAAAAATGGTACTTTCAGAGATTAGATCCAAATAACCCTTGTTTGAGATTTATGAAAGGGATAACCAGGGACCCTTGACCACCAAATTCAAGGTTATGAACAGGAAATACATCTTGTATAGACCTGACAAACAAGATTACCAAATAGAGTCACAAGTTACCAGTCACACATCACAAATTTTAATATCCTTATAAAGTAGTGTGTTTAAAATGGTCACTGGCCAAATATATTCAGCTATATTGTCACTTATTCAATTCAGCTCATTGAATAGTTTGAGCAATGAATTTTAATGTTAAATGGTTTCAAATTACAATGTGTCAAAAAAATATCCTGCTTGTCAGAGAATTGACCTTTGAATTTTTTGAAAGACGAGCTTTCGTGTATTCTATAGTCATTGTAATTTGATTATCACCTTAGATCAGCCAAGATATAGATCTTTATGATATTATAGGCTAGGTGCAGTGTGTTTGAATTTATATGTGCAGAGTACAATTATTATGGGATAGATCTTAGAGTGCTTGGTTTATAGAATCATAATGGTTCATGTTGATTTATATATTCGATTTGACGAATGAGATCTGTGGATCTTTGCCTAAGTAAAATGGAGTTTTACATCCTATTTTTCTGAACCTTTTTTGATGCAGGGCATCCTTGACACAGGACCTAAAGTTATTGTTTTAAGATGCAAAGTAAAGGTACATGTAGTGTCATTGCTACAAGCTGTTTGAATATTGATATCTTTTCATGGTTAATATAAAAATATATGAGTTTATAAAAATATTTTCATAAGCCAGTTAAAGTCATACTGACATTTGAAACCATTGATTTATTGATTAAAAATTGTAATCCTTTCACTTATACTGTTTTTAATATACAGTTTGATTATATTGAGGAATGATAGAGCAGGCCTTCTCAATTAATTTTTGTAAAGAGGCAAATGCATTTTGTGGAAAAAATATAAGAGCCAAATAGAGCTTAGAATAGCGTCACTCTTTAGGGGCCTTTCTCAGGGGCGTTGCGGCTCGCTATTTGAGAGGGCCGGTGATAGAGCATCAACACAAGATTGAAAGCATTGACCAGCTAATTTAATTCCTGAGTTATTTTTTATTCATACATCACAGTCTGGCCGCCATTTGAGAAGGCCTGCTCTAGGATGTACTAGGGTCTAAACTTTCAATACTGTATCTAGAACATCCTGGCGCTAAAATCATTTCCAATACATGGCCTGAGCACTCAGATGATATATATGACAGAAAAATAAGATGTAAAACCTGAACAAATAAATTTGTCGATGTTTTTAGACTCAAAATAACTCAACCAATACACATTTGAATAATATCTTACCCTTTATCCCTTACATGATAAATGAGTATATTATAAGGATGAATATATAATTTATAATAAATGCTAAATTAATCAGGGTTATAATAGGTTAAAAGAAGATATATGATACCTATTTTATGACTGGTTATATCACTAGGTTATTGTAAATAGTTAATATACCTTAAGACTAAAATGTCAAACTTCTCTTCAACTACTTGTTATGTAGGCTAATGTTAATGTCGTTAATTTCAAAAGGATTTACTCTGAATTTTCAGTAATCTATCTAATTTTCATACCTGAAAATTTTTGTTTGTGTCTTGGTCAAGTGTTATTTTTAAAATGTGTGAATCATAGATAGACAAATCAGTCATTGAGAAGTGACTCTCTGAGTGCTCTAATGTTCATGCAATTGTTCTCATGTTCATGCAGTCGTTGCCGATTCTCTCATGTTCATGCAATTGTTCTCATGGTAATTTAATTGCCTTTATGTTCATGCAATTGCTCTCCTTGCTAAATGCTTTTCTCATCATGACTTATTAAAGTTTATACTGTAAAAGTTTTCAATTGATAAAATCTATAGGAGTTTTTATTACAATGATTTATGATAAAACTTGTCAATGAGAAGTGGTGCAACATCCTGTCATAATGTTCATATTTAAACAAATAATAACAACACCAAGCATATCATATACTCTAATATCACTGTTTATCATACAGGTCTAATGATTTTATTTACAAACCCTTTAAGAGAGGTTCAGTATTTTAATTAATCAGTCTGATTATCATATTAATGCAGTGATTTTTAGCTCATATACACTGTAAAAATTATGTCGAACATGTAACAATAATTTTACTTATTTTAAAGTACCGGTATTATTAATTCACATAACATGTAGACTTAATAGTATTTGCTTCAGGGTTGTAATTTGTCTGATGCACTGTTTATTTCATTCTTCAAATGTTACAAACAATTCAAAGAGAAAAGCACTCAATTGTAAGAATTGCAGTTTTAATATTTAACCATCTTTTGTCTGGTGACATTTTTAAATGACATAAAAAATACTAGTCTTATTTGTGCTGTAATTGAGTGCAGTGTAGTAATTACAGTCAACTTAACCTATTTTATGAGTGATAAACTTTAAAAGCTGGGCAAACTAAAAATATTTCTTAATCAAGTCTTTGGTCAAAGCATCATGCATGCTTTTGCAGCTCGAAAAAGCAAACAGTGTGATGCACCTGCAAACTGATGTGCAATATTAAACATGTGATGGTTGAATTTAAAAGATGCTCACAGAATAGATTCTGAAATATGCACATTTCATTCTACAATTAATTGTTTCATTTTATCGAAATAAACTCATAAAAACATTTTAATTCATGTTACTAAGGTTTCAGTCCTCAATAATAAAAATTGGAAATATATTGTCTTTACATTCTCTTAAAATAGGACCCATGCTGAAATAGAGGTTGGTGGCAAATCAATGAAAATTTTATTTTAATATCCACAAAGCTATAAGAATGAAAGTTTGATTGGGGAACAGGTTTTAGTAATTTACCTACTAAGATGACTGGTTTAACTTCAATCTTACTACTTGATCTTCTCACTAATGAAAATTGTTTGATCTTTGTCTGACCTGATTCATGACCTTATAATGTGAAGTTTGTGATAAATCTTTTACTCTAATAGTTTAGTATGTGGGTGGTAGGAATACTTGATAGACTTGTTACTTTTCCTCTTGTACTGTACAGAACTTGATAAAACTCAAGGACAACTAGTGCTTGCTATCAGAAGACAAGGTTGGCAAAAATGGTTTAAAAAATTTCATAAACTTCACTTCAATATTTGATGGTTTTTGGATAATAAGTTTCGACATTGAAACAAGGAAATGGAATAATTCCCCTTGCATCTAATAGTCTTACAGGGAAACTTTTCTCATAATGAAACCTAATATTTCCTTATGCCTCTGTCATAGCAGTTCTCTTATTTCATGATACAAGTACAAAAAAGTCAAGGCTTTATCTTAAATTTTGGAGAAAAATTTTGAAAAATTTGAAAGATAAGATAATGCTATTACTGCACGGAAATTGTTGTATTTTCCCAGAATTAGATGTTAATATGTGGTTTAAAGATGGTCACCACAAAAGATTTGACGAAACACAATCTGCCGTTTCCTGTCTTTTTAAATTTCACAATATTAGTCATCATTTATGTCAGGGCGTCCTAGTTTCAATACCCTCTCTTATTGTTAACTCATATGTTTACACACTTGTCTTAAAAAACATCATATTCATGGCCCACCAACTCCTTTTCACTCTCTTGTTGACATGATAATACAGTCATACAGCTTCAAGGTTCAACGTAGCTAAGGAAGTACTTTCAATAAAATACAGCTAAAAAAAGATCTTATTATGTTTATTAAATAGAAAAAGTGATAAATGCGTAGGTCGTATTTTAAATATGGCGGGAAATTTTGACAAAGGCAGACTTGAGGTTTTGTGGAGTTGTGTAAAATGAAGAGTTGACTGGTTACTATTAATAGAATAGGTTACAGTGTATAGGGTTATGAGCACGTGGATTAAAGTTATCCCCACTTTTTATACACGGTAAAAGGATCAAGACTGACTATTTCAATAGAATAAGAGATAATATGTGATGGTGTAAGTAAGTAACCAATTTATTGTATTATTTGGTGGTTTAATGTATTGTATATATACAAGAATTGAAGTATATCATGGGTGAAAGGTGTATATACATATTTATCTATTGAAATATATATAGATATTATCTAAGATTATAAAAATCCAATATAAACTGGTATATTAAATTGACATGTTTATGATTTTAAAGATATAGTGAACACACCACAATAGATTGCTACTAATGCGAATGTTCTGGACTTTGCTGTATTTACCAGTCATGTTTGACTCTAGCTTTGAAATGGAAGATAAAATGTGTAATAAATGAAGATTTTGGTCACCAGCTCTAATCCATGCTTTTTCCATGGTTTTGATATTAATTCATGTTTTGACGTCATGAGTTATGACATGACAGGTGCATTTTATACAAATTTATTTCTGAATTATTTGTACTTTACAAAGCAAAAGTAAAAGTGTCATAATTGCATAAAAAAATTATAAAACTTCATAAGGAAGCATTTAATTAAGGACATTAATTTGAAGTTAAAAATCAGAAGAGATCCATATTCAGCTGTTGCTTATTCATCAATTTTATGTTTGGTTGATTTTGCTTTGACTTTAGTTTGTATATTAATAAATATCATATTGGCAATTGTTATATATATAATACAGTAGCATAAGGATAGTATCACCAGCGAACAAAGGACTCCAGCACTAAGGAACAGTTTTGTTGACAGATTTTAAGGAAACTCATGTTGAAGAGTTTGTGGGCTTATCTAATGTCAATATTTCAGTTGTGTACTAGTGGTGTATTTATCCTGTTACCATTGTCAATATGTAGATTTCCTCTTCAAGAACCCTTCAATTTGATAAGATGTTGTAATTTTATTGGATGGCGTCATTTGCTACACAATATTTGACTCATTGATCAATTGAAACCAAACCAGTGAAATGTTTCCTGATGGTTTCGTAACAGAACAATAAAATTCGCGGCAAAAATTATTTTGTCAGATGTCACTGAGCAAATAAAACCCTCTTGATACAAGGTAGTGAAAGATTGGGCAAACAAATGACCTAACCTTTACCAAAATAGTTCGGAGGTCAAACGAGGTCTCTCTTACAATATACCACCTTTGTGT
Source organism: Lottia scabra (assembly GCA_029955415.1). Lineage (NCBI taxonomy): Eukaryota > Metazoa > Mollusca > Gastropoda > Lottiidae > Lottia > Lottia scabra. The sequence continues at coordinate 6,876,747 of JARJEI010000006.1, read as the reverse complement.
GGTTTAAAAAAAAATTGTATGATGTTATATCAAGGAGACTAACTATTTTTGGGGGGATCTTTGTGTGCTTACATAAAATTGTACTAAAAATGTTTCTATGACTAATTTGGTCTTGGACTGAGTAGGGGCCACTGAATTACCAACAAGCTCACCCCAGCATTCAAGATCTCAATGATAAGAATTTTGGTGGGGAAGCTCCGAATCCCCCCATTACATGAAGGTGTTCATCGAGTAAAATCATAATGAAATGGTGATTCAGGTGTTCTATATAGTAATAAATGCCTGTCTTGTGGCAATGACGACATAACATACTAGTATTAAACAAATATGCATACTAAAAGAGACGTAAGATTATATATCTGATTCCTATTAATTAACCATCTAGTTTTCATAAATTAGAAATGTAACCCTCTACTTGTGAATAATTGACAACATCAAAGAGAAAGAGAGGTATATAGATGGGGGAATGTTTACTTGTTAATCTGGTGTTAAAGTTACAATCAAAATAACGTAATTCATAACAAGTGTTTATACTAAAACTCTGTAACATTTTCAAATTCAATTTGAGTTTTCTTTGATCTTGGAAATTGGACAATTGGTTTCTTTAATTCAAACTTTTTTGTCTAATTTGTCAGATCAGATTTAACAGTGTTTTGTTAAGTTTCTTGAAAGGAAAATTATGTGATATTCTTTCTAGTAGTCACTTTGACTTTTTGTGACATTTTTCTCTTAATTAAAAGATGTTAGCTTGACTCAGTTTGAACCTGAACTATTAGTGTGATATATGTTATTATGCGAAAAATTAGATTGGTTTCTTGCCTTCTAATTTTCCTCCAATAATGTTCAGCTTTTGATGTGCTTGTTGCATATTTTGATGCTTAGATTCGTTGGCTTGTGATTAAGACCTTAAAGGGATTGTAAAGTGATTTTCTAAACTTTGTATGTGTATCAAGGACACTGAGAGCTATCCCGATACACATACAAAGTTTAGAAAATCTCTTCACAATCCCTTTAATATCTGTTTTGTATCAATCAAATCTTGCTGAAGTGCAATGCAAAAGTACCAGTGATTGCTCAAAATGGGCAATATTTCAACTTCACTTACAAAAGAACAATGCTTTGACTGCATTTATAAAATGGCAATATTTCAACTGTATCTACAAAATTGCAATTCAATTTGAATACATGTGACGTTAAAAAACCAGCACCTATTATTTTACCCGGATATTTATTTCAACTAACATGACACATTAACAACTATATAATACAGGACATTTTACATTTGTTGTACACCTGACATTAATATTACATGGGAACATTTCAACTGTAAAACAGGTCAGCTACCCTATTCACTGGGTAGGGTAATTAGGGGGTTTATGGCCATTTACCAATAATAACTTGAATATGTTTCAAATTTATATATGCAATGGTTAATATATTTAGTTGCATAGATTATCTTCAATAGTGCTTCAAATGAGTTGGCTCATTTGTTTAAGAGACTGTTGATAGGTGGGAATGACATTGTGCTCTAGTTTTAGCTTGAAATAGGTACTGAAAATACTTAAATCCAGTAATTTTGAAGTTACCTTCAGAGCTTTTGAGTTTTATTAATTCAAGAGCCTTGACATAATAACATCTTTTTAAATAGACTTCATCTTAAAAGCTTCACCTCACAAGTTGTTAATGTTTCTAGAAATTAGGTGTTTTCCTACATCAGTACAGTTAGGGAGTGTAACATATTAACTGCAACATCCTTCGTTATGACATATTTTGATATATCATGATGAAGATTAAAAAAAGGTTAGGTCAATGAATAAAACCGGTTAATTAAAACTTATATAAAAGGTGCGTAGACAGAAAGCGGATGTAGAGAACCTGCTTTTTTGCACGATTTCAAAACCTTGTTTCCTTTTTTAATTTTATGTATCCTTGTGCAAAGATATGGTCAAAATACGGACTTTACATTTTGTGAAAACTGTTTCCTTATCATGCATTTAACATACATCATATTTATTTATATCCTATTGTTTGAGTGTTAAAATGAATGTGTTTAAAGGGATACAACCTCTTAGAATGATCAAAAAATCCAAATTTTCAAACTTGGTCAATAGGAGTAGGCCTATATAATCATCAAGGGACTTACCTAGTGGCATAACTATACAACAGATTACCTAAATAATCTGATAAATCCAGAAAACTATATTTATAAACAGTAATTGAAAAACGCTTAATCAAATTTTAAGCGTTTTTCAATAATAACCTGTAATTGTATGTAAAATTACATAGTTTTATGGGTTTATTGAAATCTGTTTGTATACTTTGGACATTATTGATGAATATATCGATATACTGTTATTGAGCAAGTTTGTTCATTTTAAGAGTGAAATCGCTTTATCTAACTTTGCCTTTGAAAAGAATAATGACCGTCTATACTGAACTGTTTTGAATGAAAAAAATAAAATGGCTGTAAGGTAATTGTAAGTAAAAGTCTGTACCTATCTGTTATTAGTCACACCTTTATAAATTGTAAGAAAAAATAAAAAGTAATTAATGAATGAGCTGATCAATTAACTTGAATTTGACAAGTAATTAATATCTTTCTATCAAATATCATTACATTTACTTGTTTACCCTTACATTTAAACTGCGGGTACAGTTTTTTACATCGTGAGTTAATGTCACATGATAGCCTTTTAAGGTCATGGTGCACCTTTTTACGTATCATTTGAACATGTTGATTTAAAAAGTATCGTATCAGCATTTAACCTATAGGAGTGTTATTTTTATAAACATTTCAAATGAAGGTCAATAATTTGGGTACATGCTTTATCAGCTAAACTCTGGTATATATTTCAATAATATTGTAATGCTCTAGGCTTCTTGTTTACTTTGTGTTAAACTGACCTCTAAAACAGGGGTCAAATTTCAAGAATCAATGCTTCAATTGTTGTTTTGCTGTCCAGGAAAATATTTACTTTTGAAAGTTTTAAAATTTTGCCAATATTTGTCAAGGCCTCCTGGGTTGTTCTTTTTGAAAAATGTAGTGGTTTATTGGTTTGAAATCAAGCATAAAGACTTGGATTTAATTCAACTTCCAGATCAAGGTCATTGAAACAATCTGAGAGTGATTGCTTGCCGAGATGCTGACACTGTGACACTTTCAAAACATTTTTGGATTGGTCTCATGTAAAGTATCATTTTTTATCCTGAGTTCAGATTTATTTCCTTCTTATCTTCTTGACAAGTCATAAAATTCTTAGTTTTAGTGTTAAAGTGACATGAGAATAAAAATTCTCATAAAAAGCACTGGCCTAGGTCATGAATCTAGAACTATATATTTTAGAGTGCAGTTAATTTGAGTGAGAGTTTTTGTATTTTTTGATATTTTTTATTTTTACCACCTTGTTTTGTTTTTTGACATTGTTGTACTTGCTGAATTGAGAATTATGAAATAAATGTTAGAAACAGTTGAAGCATACTTGATGATATCTTAAATAAATACAAGCATTTTTATTCTGGAAACATTTTACAATTGAACGCCTACCCATAAGTTTTATGCTGATTAATTTTATTGGTTTTGTAAATGTCAATAATAAAATGTTTATTTTACCTTTTAAATCAAATTTTCTGACATATATTGAGATGTCTTGTCTAGTTGCACTTTATATTTAACAGTTTTAATAAACAATGACAGAATATATTAAAAACAGTTTCTGCACTGGTGAAATAATTTGCTGAGTTACATAAAAAATATTTCGTTAAAAAGATGGTTTATCGTACATGATAAAGCACCAACTCTTGAGCATATTAGGTAAACTACTCCTGTTTGAAACACAGAAAATGACCACAAAACCAAAGATATCTGATGTTGGAAAGACTGTTAAGTCTTGTAAAACTTACCAGAACATGATTTATTAAAGCTTCCTCTATTGGTACTTATTGCCCTTGCGAAATGCTCTCGAAAGACATTTACTTATGTGTTTTATAGTTATTGACATTTACTTATGAGTTACGCATGTGTTCAAGTAGTTTTGTACATTTACTTATGTGTTCAAGGTAGTGTTTTTATATTAACTTATGTGCTCAAGTCAGGTTTTACATTTACTTATTTGTTCAAGCTAGTGTTTTTTATATTAACTTATGTGTCCAAGTAGTTTTGTACATTTACATCTGTGTCCAAGTATTTTTGTACATTTACTTATGTGCCCAAGGTACTTTTTTTACATTTATACATGTGTTCAAGTAGTTTTGTACATTTACTTATGTGTCCAAGGCGTTGTTTTAAATTAACTTATGTCTTCAAGGTAGCTTTTTGTTACATTAACTTATGTATTTATTTTGTCTATTTTCAGATTGGTAGGAGAGTTTAGGAGGAATTACAACAAATCCTAATCGTGTCAGCTTTATACTGTCAACAGATTACATCTACCTAGTGTTTTTGTGTACAAACATTTTTTGACTATTTTATGGATTTTACCAAGTGGAGTCCATTTTATTTTAAAATTCTTAATATTCATCCTATATATACGATATATTTAGTACTGTATTTAAGTTAACATAGCTTAATATTAGGCTATATCAACATTTAGTGCTATTTTACTTTTAATCGCTTGTTATATTATTGTTTTGTGTTTAAAGCCACAGTCTTTCAAACTTTTTATTAAAAGTAATCCAAGGTTATTGTTATGGCCATGGTTAATCCAATGTTAAACTTGGTTAATAATCCAAATGTTAAGGACTCCCGATGGCTCACTTTGGAAGTTTGCCGCGAATTTCAAAGGAATAAATGCACGCGAACAGAACAAGAATGTAAATTTGCTCATCCTCCGGCCCATGTTGAAGTTCAGAATGGTCGTGTAATTGCCTGCTTTGATTCCATCAAGGTGAGTCTTTTTAATTTTTATACAAAATATACACATACTTGCCATACATCACACAAAGCATTGCTCACAGAAAGATCTTAAACACAGTCAAAAGCAACCTCAAACTTTAGCAAATAACTTTACTCCAATTATCACAAAACCAACTAGATTTAAGCAAACCAAAATATTACTTGTAGTGCTTTGAAGATATGAAGATAGTCAGCATACCATGTCTTGTGATTTTGAAATCAATAGCCTTGTACATAATCACAGAAACCAACACCATACAACCAAGATGTGTTATTGTTAAAAAATATCATCTGAAAACAATTACACAAACATTTCATGTGTTCGGAAATGTCCATCATATCTTATAAGAAATTAAACACTTTGTGGAACAGCTTCAAATGGTTGAGAATTTTAAACCACACCTAACAGTCTTGAAGTCTTTCATAAACAATATCAAAATATTACATTAACAGGACCAAAATTTCTTTAAAAATTCTTCACTTTAAATTCTTTAATGTGAAATAAGGCCTTTTGAAATGTAACAAAAAAATTACTTTGTAGAAAATTCAAAGGTTTCTTAAGAACAGAAATCTTACAGTGTGGCAGTTTTTCAGATTAGAAGAAATGTCAAGGACACATTAAATAAAAATATGCATTTTGTAAAGATTAATGCTTTAATTCTTTAGGTATTTTTTATATTGTTACAAAGGGAAACAATCAAAAATTTTGCAATGAAATTTTAATCATTCATTATAGAGTTAATTCAATCAAGCATCATTTTTTTATTCATCCATTTATCCATGCATTAATCCTTTATTCATTCATTGTTCATTAAATTATTCATTCACTCATATTAAAAATCTATTTGTGAAGTGTTGTACATGTTTTTGATGAAACATAAATTATTATTATCTTATCTTACTAGAGATATCTTATCTTTATGAGTAATAAAATCATACATATCTAATAATTTCATGGATAAGATTAAATAATTAAAACAGACTTTATATACCTCTTGTATATCTAACATTCAATCAGTGTTCATTGAAAGTAAATATTGAATTCTTTCAAAAGAAAAACACATTAAATTCTATTTCTTTAATTGTTCCTTTGAAAAGATTAATTCCCTTTGATTTGGAACTATATATAGACAGGAGCAATTGAAGAATAAATTTTGAATTGATCTTTAGAAAGATCTTCAGACTATTCAATTATATCTGCAATATCTCTTATTATAGGTTCAAATTGACCTAGACTTGTTATAATGCAGTCTTTCAAGGACTTTATATACCACAATGGTAGTTGAAAAGACATTTAGCTTTGATGTTTCTGTTTATTGCTCTTAACAAATTCTCAAGTTCTGAATTTGAAAAGGGAACTTCCATTCTAAATTATATTGTGATTTGAAGAACTTTTGACTAATTATATCCAGCTTCTGGTTTGAAATCTTGATCTTGTCCTGAACACTTTAGATATCATACTTAAAAAAGATTTTCCATTTTGCAAGCATTTGATAACACTAAAAAGCAATATTGAACAATCCAACACAAAAAAAAAACAATTTAACCATAAGATATTCAAAATTGAATCTAATTTATTAAATACTATATGTGTAAACCAGGCTAGGTCTCCTTATGTTTTTGCACTACAGAAAAAGGTTGTAAAAACTAAGAATTCATACTTTCTTACCACCCACTAGGGCTGCTATATTCAGAGTCAATGACAGATGTTTAATGGTAATTATGAAGAACTTATTAATGGGAGAAATTTTGCTTTTAACATTGAAATAGCCCACTCTTTTTTTTTAATTCTAACTGTCAAAATATCTTAATAAATGCATAGCCTGTACCTCAGGGTCTTATTGTCCAGTCAATGGCAGATGTTGAAGTAAATTCAAATGGTCTGTATGTGATTATTACTGTTAATTCCGATATGGAAATAGCCAAGTTTCCGATGATTATGTCTGATGGACTAGACTACCTGAAGCCAATGTTCCGATTTGACGGATTATTTCCAGAAGAATTATAATCATATTATGATGTAATAGACATGTAATATAAGACTTTGTCTGGCTTTTTGACATTTTGAAGAGATTCATAAATATCCTGAGGATAATTTTACCTAAAAATCTATTTCCCAGTCTCTTTTAATAAGATGATCATGTAATAACCCAGGGCTGTATTCAGATGCTTTTGATGTGTTTTCAAGGTTCCAGACTTAGTTGAAGAGGTTAAATAACCCTTCAGCATGTCATTATGGAAATATTCTGAGAAAATACTTCCCTCTGGTACCTTTCTAAATTAAATTTCAATGCATCTTGGACAGAAAACTGGTGACATCTTTTAAATCTTTAGATGTGTTGCCAATGGCTTGGTTCATGCTTGTAGAGCTGGTAGAACATAAGAGTTAAATGAGCTGCAAATTGTTCTAGCTGCTAAGAAGATTGGTATTTGTAACTCCTTTCTGTTGCCAATGACTTGGTTCATGCTTGAAGAGGTTGTAGGACATAAGAGTTAATTGAGCTGCAAATTGTTCTGACTGCTAAGAAGAGTGGTATTTGTAAGTCCTTTCTGTTGCTGGTGGGTTGGTTCATGCTTGTAGAGCATGTAGGACATAATAGTTAAATGAGATGCAAGTCATTCTGACTGCTTAAGAAGAGTGATAGACTGCTTAAGTAGAGTGATACTTGTAAGTCTTTTCTGTGAGTGAGCCAATATTCATGGATATTTCACATTTCATGATATAAGTGTTAAAATGCACTTAATTATCGTGCTGTGAATAAAAGAGCACTAGTCTAGACTTCAAATGAGCATAAAACTTGTAGTAGTTATTCCAGTCCAAGTCATGTCGTTGAAAGGTGGTTTGAGTGCTGGTTATTAACCTCTACCGTGGACAAGAAAAGAACAAGAAAGGTGAATTATGAGGTAGAACATGTGGCAGAAGCTTGTCAAGTTAAATCAGGTTTGATGGAAGTAAAATAAGTTCCAGTCTGAAACACATCCTATCATATAATGATATAATAAACTTATTGATCTTAGACAACCAAAAATAGACATAGCTTGATGGTCATTATTGGCCAGACGTTAACTCACTTTGATCTCTTTTCTAACAAGCATCAGAGAACAATTGGGTATTGTAAGTGGATAAAGGTATGAAATCAATATAATAAGATACTGAATCTGTTCTGGTGGAAGTTAATTAATCACCCTGTAAGCTAGATTTCCTTTTTTAACAATATTCAGTATAATAGCTAGTGATAGATTATTTCACTGTCAGGATTCAATAGTTACATTAACTCTCTTTATCTTCCTACTATCTGTAGACAGGTGCTCCTAGCTAAAACCCATATTTGTTATACTTCTAGCCATATTTTCATCTTTATCTAGCATATTAATCAGCAATTACATTATTAAAGAAGAAGTTATGTCATAATAAATTGCTGGTTTTGTTATCAGTTTGATGCTCCTTCCTGGGATGAGCAGGTTCTACCTTAGAGCAAGTAAACAAGTACACATCTTCACAATGTCAAGCTAATACCAACCAACCTAAAAACTTGACAATATCAGACACTTTTCTTGTTACACATGAGTTTATAAACACAGCAATATGATTAGATAGTAGGCCCTATGTTAGTAATGAAAGTCGATCATAGCCTTCAAATTTGAGAGCAGCTAAAATCATCTGTCTTTCAAATGCTCGGATTGGCTGTATTCATTAGTTTACAATCCAATTAAATTGCTTCAATTACAAACTTTTATAATAGAAGAAAAGTGCCTAGTGATGTCAAGGTTTTAGACACAGTTTCTAATAGCTTGACATTGTGAAGATGGAGTGCCTAGTGATGTCAAGGTTTTAGACACAGTTTGTAATAGCTTGACATTGTGAAGATGATGAATGAAATATGTACATGTTTTAATAAATTAAATAACTTGTATATTCTCATTTCATTTTATGACTTTGAGAAGAAAAAGGTTAAATGAAGTTATAAAAAGATTCCAATTGTATCTAATTAACGAAACCATTAAACATGATATTTCTGACAGTAGAATGTAAAAAGGTTGGGTTGGTAGTAATTGAGAATGACCAGGAAAGTCTATCTCAGTCCTGTGGAGCATCACAATAATAAGGTTAGAGTGTAGAAGGCAGAATTGAACTATCTTCTATGATAAATTTCTTTTTTACTGGTAGTCAGATACCATTCAATTAATCTTTCTATAAAATATATTTCAACATTGTTCAGTGACAGCTGGGTATCTTTTCTTCCTCACTTTGAAGAGAGTTGATATCTTTTGTACCTCCCAAAGATAAGAGTGCCTGATCTAGTTTGGTGGGTTGATATTTTGACCTGATAATAATTATGACAACTGTTGTCATGCTGATCTGAACCGAACATGAAAAACACCCTCCTGGAAAAACCTCAGAACAACTTCTACTTGTGTCAGTTTTGAGATAAACGATGAAGGAAGCCATATTTTAAAACGTATTGACAAGATATCTTGATGGCGGCAGACAGAAAGTTTGAAATGTTGAGCTATGTATATGATAATAATGAGTATATTCAGACAGTTTTGTATTTATGTTAGGTTTCAGGTGCTGTAATTTAAACACATGAAAACATGCTCCCTACTTTTACAGCTGCTCATCTTTGTCAAAAATCTATTTGTAGTGAGCTTTAATCATCAATCTCAACTGCTCTCCTTTCTTACTGAGATTATTATTATAAAATAATCATCTCACATTACAATAATCATCCTTTATCTTTCAACTACTCAACTTAACATTTTCTCTTACCATCCGTATAACTCTTTATTTTCTTCTATCAACTTTACTGTTTCAAATAGTGTTATTCTAGTGAGAAAGACCTTCCAACAGAGCTCTGTGTAGTACTCTTTTTCCTCATTACATACAGCATGGCTTGTTCAGTTTTTGTTAGGTTTTTTAAAAGTATACTATATTTTAGAATGCTTTGTTAGAAGGCATTACTTACTATTATAACTGTTAATTTGTTTGTACTGTTACTTTTATGTATTGCCTATGATCAGTAATGGTGTAAAATGTTGCAAATAAAGATATATATAGCACCTTTTCCTCATTTCACACTGGCTTATTATTAACAATGTATGACTCTTTACTTTCCTATAACAGTTTTATTAACTGTATCTTTTCCATTTGATTGTGTCCCATGAGAAGTCTGAAAATGTCCCATGTGAAATGAACAAAAAAAAAACGAGTTATGTTAAAATTTTGTGACTTTGTTTGAATTCCTGTAGATAAAGGATGGCCATTTGAATGTAACGGAAATACTTTCTACAATGACCATAGATATTTCCTGTCTGTTTTTCCACGTAAATGAACCAGTTTATGACAGTATGACTCAAGGGATTGAATTTAGATTCTGAAAATGTGTCACAAAATTTTAATTCTTTAATATGTCTGGTTCTTCTTAATTTCATTAACAATTCATACATAAAGTGAAAAAAAAAATTTGAAAATATTTACAGACATACTTGTTTGTAACTTTAAAAATATCAAGGATTTTGATGATATTCATTAATTTGAAGGGTTAGAATAATTAGGACTGTTGATTTGATTGAATTTACCATTCATCTCCAAGTCCTAAAATAACACATTCACACCAGGCCAAATTTTGTTTTCTGAGGGGTTTTTTATGGATAAAATTTGGCTCTTTTTTCTAAAATTATATGCCATAATGTCTGGGTGTAAAAACTTGAAAGCAAAATCATTGCTAGTGATACCTGTTGATTACTATTGAGGTGTTAGATTTGATTGTTAACTAACTATGTACAGTAATGTTAGATCTGAGAGGTGATATGTTTTTGCACCTGTCTATATCAAGTTATACTATGAAGAAACTGCGTGTTACAGTCCCTTTGTTCTTCTAACACAAGACAGCAGTTGACTATAGTAATTAAATAGTAATATGATATCTTGAAATTCTCAGAAAAAAGATTCAATATAAAATTTCTATGAAGCTCAGAAAACTAAAGTTAAAGCTCCAGTGGATATTGTTGTTTTCTGTGTGTTTATGATCAGATTGGCTTTTTTTTAATTCAAGAATTTTCTGGAAACATAAAAGGCTATTATTATTTGTTTTCCAAGAAAAAGAATTTCTTCATTTTCCTGTAAAATTTAATCCATTTTGCTGGTTTGTTGATTTTATTTTAAGTAATTATTTGTTTTAGTTAGACAGAATTATTTTTGGGTGTTCCCTCACATAAAAACCTCCTAAACAGCTTGACTTTTTTCACCTAATGTCCGCAATGACATCATATTGTTGGTGTTTTTTCTGGCAAGTCATGAACTTTGTTGACTTTATCTTTTCGTATAAAGCTGTAAAGGTCTTCTGGTGGACAAACAGAATAAAGCTGATGAGATAATAACTCTTGTGACTCCCCCAAATTGAATGCAACGTCTTAATATCCATGCCAGACGTAGAATGAAGTTGTTTCTTTCACACCAACATAGGTAAGAAACCACAACCATCACTTGTTAAACATTACCAAGCTTATGATATTGTTTAAAGAACCAACACTCTTATCGACTGTGCTTTAGAGCCCCATAAACTTAATTTAGATCTGATCATAATTTCTAAATCTACTTTAAAATAACGTCATACTATATCTTAAATCAATTATTATTTTTTTAATAAGATATTCTCAGATGATAGTGTATCAGGAACTGTTTGAATGGAAGTATTCTGAGAATGTTAAATTAAGACTAAGAATCAATTGACATTATTGAATACAAGAGGAAATACTGGTTGATAATGAAGACGAATGATAGTGCATTCAATATGACATTTCTTCCTGCGATTTAAAACACGGTGAATACGGCCTGTGGATGCACATGTTCAATATACACCGACTCATTCATTATTCTGGCAGATATTCACTCACTGTCTCCTGCTGCACCTTGCCGAGTTCCGACATTAAATACATCACGCTTTTACTTTGTTTTCACTTTTTTATTTCTTGCTGATCTCCCTTTTACATCAGGTTCAAAGTTTTATTGATTTTATTAGATTCAATTAAAAGCTGATGTATAAGAAAACCATTGAAATGTCATGGTAGCCTTAGAATGGAAAACAAAAAGAAAGTATTCTGGATGAGTTCGGATGTGATATGATCAGAATAACAAGTTAAATCATTGACTTTCACTTTTAAATCATGTTGAAATTGCGTAATAGAAGAAAGCATGGAGTGGAAATATCAAATTTAACAACTTGAACCATATAAATATAAAAGAGAAACAAAAACAATGTCAGTTGTCATCAATAATCTAAAATCAATTAAGAGACAAGGGAAAATATATTTTATATAGATTGAATTAGAAATATTACAACTAGGAAGTAGATAACATGACCTTAAACTTTGAGTGTTTAAACTTTGAACTCTATTATACAGTCTTTATATATCTCACTTGATAATGTCTTCACATGTATTTTAGTCTTCACATCTTCACATGTATTTTAGTCTTCTTTAGTCTTCACATGTATTTTAGTCTTCACATGTAGGCCTATTTTTATTTTTTTTTTTTTTATACTTGAAAAACTTGAAACTAGTATGTAGACTTTAAAGCATTCACTTGTGATGGGTTATAGAGAAAATAATTCTTAGAATATAATTAAGACTAATTTTAAGACTAATTTTATGCATATTCAAACTATATTGTGAGATGAAGGAGCTATCTATGCCATATGTTTTTCAGTTTTTAATCAATTTTTTTATATATATATACCACTCAGCTCATATTATTATTTCACATCTGTCATAAATAACAATATTTAGATAGATATAGGTAATAACTGAGTGGATAATCCTGATAATCCACTAGGATTAGTTGAACAAGGGGGTGGGGAGAAACCTGACACTTATACATGCCCCGTTTAATATCATTCTTTTATTTCAAACCATTAATAATCATAATTTGATTGTATTCTGTCAATCTGATTGGCTAGAAACAATAGAAGGTATGATTTATTAGCCAATAGTAATTTGATATTGTCTATGTTTGAATATGAATAAAATTCTAACATCTAATTAATATACACTAGTGTCAGCTAATTATTATTACTGTGTAAATATATTAAAATTTATCTTCTCTAATTATACCTTGTTGAATACATTGATACTAGTCCATATTAAAATAGTAACTTGGATTGATTTGGATTTGTATGGACAATGACTAATCTCAAATGACAGTTACAGAGGTTAACCATATTTTTATGGTAGTTTTATTACATATAAATATCAATTGACTTAGCTTGTCAAAATATATTGAAACTTTTAGATAAGAAATTAATAACTTTAATGTGATACTGTTACAGATTAAGATAGATTTGTATGGACAAAGCATGGACATCCAACAATATCAGATTACAGTTATCTGTGATTTTATGGTTTTTAACAATAAACCATCAAATATGATACCTGTACAGATTAAGTTTCATTTTAATGGACACAATGTGCACAGATTTCATCCAACTCCAGTTTTTGTTTTGTAAATGTATATTAAATTTGTTTATGTCCCATTATTCAAGTTCATGATAACTGCCAATTAGAACTCTTTTGTTTTCTGTATTTGACAGGCAACAGCAGGCATAGACAAATCTTGAATTAAATTGAATTAAAACTACCTGCTTTTTTATGTGAGATGTTTTGATTTTTGCTTGAAACAACAATTGAAGGTTAGAAAAGCTGACAATGCTATCAGTCAGTTGAACTTTGAACCTTATCGATGACTAAAATGTGTGACTATTGGGTTCTAGAATAAGGTGCCCGAATCTGCTCTTAGCCAGATATGTAAAAACATGATCTAGTGATACCAAAGAAGTAGCCTATATATATTATTAGTTACCATAAAGAAATGAACTAAGATCAAAGGTCTGTATGTTTAGAAATGAAATCTGTGAAGACTGCAGTTATAACTGATAAACAAACATGTACCAGTGTAGGAGGTGGTATCTTTATTGCAGCTGATGAATATTTATAAGGACAAGATGCATGTCAAGGACTTGACTTTGTTCTGTTGACAAAGAATACATACTGACTTGTGATGCAGTTATCTTTGTCCTAGATCCCTCGGTTGATTTTCCTGATTACTGTGTGCTAATTCATAGTGTTGAGATGTCATTTCTATATGGCATGGTTTAAGAGTGAAAAAGTTCATCAAAGCACTGGTCCAGGTCATTAAGGTCACATATTCTCAAACGGTATTTAAATGCCAGGTTTTCCTTGAAACAGTATTAAAAGTTAGGGCACCCTAGTGATAAGATCGTTTCCAGTATAAAAAATATACATGACTTAGATACCATTGTCAATATTTACAATTGCCATGGTTTTACATTGAAAAAATCAGTTTCCATTGTTATAAGTTATGTAAGCAGATTTTTTTATGAACATTGTGCTGGTTTTACTCAAGGATGTTTTAATTCTTTTTTTTTTACCTCTCTTATATAAAATGATGCGCAAGAGCATACATGACAGGTTGAGGGAAAACATTTGGAGTCCGGCCATGAAAAATCTGGAGAATGGGGTATAAAAGCGGAATACTTTTTCAAAGCGCGTAAATGAGATTCTTGTGACTATCAGTATTAGGTTAGTTGATTGCTTCATCTCGCCTCGCTCCTGACTTACTGTGCTACAATACACAGTATGATGGTAGACTTGAACAGAATGACACAGAAAATCAATCTTAACAAAGATTATGTCATTGTGACATCAGCTTGTTCTCATCACCGCAAGCCAAGCAAGCCATCTTCAACATAAAGCTGTGAGGCGCGTTCTGAATAATAGTCTAATAGAATTTTCACAGTACGAGCTCAGAAATGTAAAAAAGTTTTAATTGATAAAAGTTTCCTTGTAAGGCATCTTATAGAAGTGGTAGAAAGAATTCTGTAGCACAAGAAAGGAAGGCCCAAGGCCATATTTTTTATCCTAGGAAGAGAAGAAAGATGTTTAGAATATTATAATAATGATGATATTGTTCAACTTCTGCTTTGTTTAGGTTTTATAATGAACTAATTGACTGTGTTGAAAATAGTGGAAAATTTTATAATTATTTACATACAACAACAACCACCTCTATGTCATTGTTTAATCATCCTTATAGAATTATAAAACCGGAACAATACGCCTTTAAAATTTATTAAAATTTAGCGAGAGTAATTAATATTGATGTACATTAAAATTTGATACTGTTAGTACAGTAATTTGACTGAAGCACCTCAGAAGATGCAAACAAAAAAAGTGCCACCTCAATATTAACGTTGTGGACTCTTCAAGGGAAACCCTCCCAATCACAGAGTGTCACCAGGAGGCTGACAATACCGTTCACTGGTAGCTCTAATAGGAAATCTTTTAGCATAGAACTCAAGAGAAAGTTTGAATAATGCTACCATGTTAGTCTATGAATATACCAGAAATACTTGCCAAAAAAGGATGCCAAGTTGACAAATCAATATTAGACAACAATCAGTAAAACATCAGATGCAACTTAATACTGGAGTTATCTCACTATTCATTGGAAACCTCCGAAGGCAGTGGATTTGTGCATAATTCCTGCACGTCAAATAACATTAGTGACTGTAGGGAATCTAATCTGTAAAAATCAATGGTAGAACAAGCAGAATGTTAGCCCACAATCTCTTCGTATTACATTAGAAATTCAGATAGGGTAACCTGATATCACTCTTCAACTAGTCTTATCTCAATATTCAATGAAAAGCAAATAAAGAGATTAACAGTTTCGCTTGGTTTCACTTCTAATTTGTAATTTACACTGGAAGAATATGATTGTTTAGCTGTCTGTTCATCTCGGGAGATTTTTAATTTACAGCTGAAAGAGGCTGATAATTAAATATAGCACATCATGTGTACACATTACATTAAGTCTTTCCAGAATATTCCTGAACATTTCAGATATCTAGCTCCTCTGGATGTTATTAAATAGAATTTTCATGAAACTGTTGCGAATTGTTGGTCACATTTAATCCCTCCATAGCATTGCCCCAAAATCATTGATAGCTGCATGTATATGGATAGGGGACCTTCAAAAAGAAATACTGATTTGATCGTTTCAGTTGTCAAGTGAACACATTAGTCATGTATTCATGATTTGGCATTGTTACGCTCAAAGCAGCTCGATCACATTAACCCAAAATAATAGGTAGCTACATGTATATAGTTAGGGTGCTTTCTAAAGGAAATGCTTGTTTGATCATTTTAATTGCTGATTGACTGGCAGTATATTGCTTAACCATTGATGCATCTGTATTTGTAGTTCCTGATGTGTTTACATTAGAACTGTAATTTAATGAAATTAGTTATTGTTACATTGCTGTAATATGGATGACAATATGACATTATAATATAGGGTGGTTTAAAAATGTCCATGATAAGGGAGTATTATAAACTATTTGTTAAATGGCATCTGAGACCAATTTCAGGTTGTTTTTATAACCACCCCACCCTGTTATTCACTGAAATCAAACCTTGAATGGTAATAAAAATAGTTTCAAGGTTTCTCTATCAACAGACATCCGGCTTTTATATAATAAAATAAGACCCATGTGCTGACTTTTTTTTTATCTTGAGAACTATGTCACTGGTACTTAATAGACCTCAGCAAGACCAGTATGCTGTAATGGTTAGCGTTCTATTACTGTTCATGATGTAACATCAAAATTGAAAATAAACTGTAAATAATGATCATATTTTTGGTTGGGAACTGGGACTTAACTGTCCCGAGCAAGGAAGCTGTAACAGTAACCATTTTTTTACTATTCTGATGTCATATCAAACTTCAATATCTAACCTCAGCTAGATCAAAATTGTAAAACATACAAGAACAGTAATAGTAAATTGGTTATTACCAATCAAAAAAATTCACCAGGAAAATGCATGTTCTTGAAATTGATGGTTGTATCACTGGCACCGAATTGGTGACACCAGAGAACTGGGCTAGAAAAAAGATTAAAAATTAAATGGTACCAATCTGTGTTAATCACGTTTTAAACTTAAAGTCACACCTTGGGATTGGTTAAGTCATTATTTAAAGAACTGACCTGTAAGGCCAAATTTAAAAAGTTATTTAGAGGTAGAGATTTGGAAACCAGATGTTAAAAATGGTAGAAAGATTGAAAATTGAACACCTAAAGAGTTTGATGGCTTCCTTTTTTCTTCTTAGTAATCTGTAATGCAATTTTAAAGAGCTGTTTAAGCTTTAAATTATAGTAAATTTTCTGCTACATGCGATGTGTAGTGTTATTTAGCAGACATTGTGCATCTTTGCAGAATGTTGTTCTTTCAGTGGAAACAATAAAATCTAGATCACCTGATTTTTTCATTCCAAAATATCTTGTATGACCTAATTTTTTATGCTATGTAGACTGCAATACTTAAGATGAGATTTGCACAATGCAATGAACTCTGATTTGCAGCCCAAGTTCCATCAACAAGTGGAGATTTAATCATTGAAATAGACTAATGGTACAAAATGTATGGTGTTGTACATCTTCATTTTAAAAAAGAATGTGCATTTCCAATTACTTATGGTTGCACATACCCATCAGCTCTATCAGCAGACAATAATTGTGGTCTGAAATATCAGCAATATTAAAGTCTTGTGAAATTTAAATGTCTACTTATATTATAATTAATGTTTATATAATTTGAACCTGCTTGTCAAGTTGATCAAGAAAACCACGTACTTGATAACCTTGAAGAAAACTTCTATATCTTTCTATTTCTTCATGTAGGTGTACATATTGATTATAAAATTAAAAAAATTGTGTAATAATATTTGTCGTGGGTCGCCTGATTTATTGAGTAATCTAGATAGCAAGATTAGATAGCATAGGCGGGTAGTGTTTGCATATCTCCTTCAATAACCCTTGATTCTTTCCTCTGTAATGTTTTAGTGATAAGCAATAAATGCACTCCCTGACCACATCTTACAAATGCTCTGATTGCTTATGATGCGAGACTTTTTCATGGCTTATCCAATCGGATACCTTGAGTCATATTTTGCAAAATGTACGAGTAGCAAATTTTTTTTCTGTACACGAAATGATTATCAATAATATTAAGCACATGAACAGTAAATTACTTCTGGATTAAGAGCATATAAATCGTATAACTTAGGTTAGGTTTGTGATTACACTAAAAGGAGTTGCCATTTAAAGTTTAAAAAAATGACATGACAATGTTAAATTTGTTTATCATCGTTCCGCTGAAACCAGACACACACAACCACTCCCTTGTTACTATTATGGGATGCATTACAAAACTAATTGTCACATGATGGCCGTTAAAGCATGGACTTTAAACTACGTTGTTTATTTTGTCATTTAGATGATTTATTTAAGAAAGAAATGAACATTTTGGAAAAAAAATCCCGAAACAGACAGCTGACTCATATATCAGAATCCAGTAAACTTAAAAGCTTCAAAATGCACTTCTGACAGGACATGTTAAGTGTTTCTGCTCCATAATTTGAAGTTTAGATATGAGAAATTCTTGTAGAAAAACAATAACATCAACATTCACTTTACTAGGAATTGTATGAGTCACTAGAGTTCGAACAGATTGTCTAGGGGTGAAATCTATTCTAGAAATATCAACATAACTAAATACAATTCATATGCATTTTATATTTCCTAAAATATTTCCACATGTGTATGTCTGTGTTTAAAAACATGTTTGTAACTTTTAACAATTTTTACATGCCAATTTTTAACCCTGTCTCTTGCCAAATGGACTTAATCCTCTTGAACTTGTGGGTTAAATGAGTTTTCCTAATGTTTTCTACAGATTGATGCTGTTAACATCATCTAAATGGGAAAGCAAATATTGTCACTACTTAATGCTTCAAAAAGTCATTGTATGGTAATAATCAATTGTTTCTGATTAAACTTTACTCACATCACAAGGTTGTGCTTTTTTCTTATTCTCTGGTTTCTGCAGCTAACCTCATATAATTTTTTATTTAAACTAATAAGTAATGTGTCTGAACGTTTATAATATCGTTCTCCTTTTCTCAGTCAAGATCTCCTTTTCTCAGTCAAGTTCTCCTTTCAAGTTCTCCTTTTCTCAGTCAAAATCTCCTTTTCTCAGTCAAGTTCTCCTTTTCTCAATCAAGTCGTACCATCAGTAAAATATAAAGTTAACCTTTACCCCAGTCTGTAAGTATCTAGATGTAATGTTAGTGATTATTTAGAAATAAAATTATAATATTAAAGTGAAGATAATTGTGTATATTTAGATTACAGATCCTACTGTGAAATATAGAAATGTTATGTAACATGATAGCATAAGTTTAATTTCTTGTATATTTTTACAGTATTAATGTGCAGTCTATATGATAAACAGATGCAGTGTAGTTGATGATATTGAACGAGATGGACCCTTTTAGTTTCCTTTCCAGGGTCAGGGAGTGTTTTTTAATGTCATGTAGTTGTTTGTTTTCTTTCACAAGTTAGAACAGTCTGACATTTTTTCTAATTTTTTTTATTTATGCGAGTAATGGATTCAATTTTGCGGACAATTTCTAGATAATTTTTTTTTTTTGTAACAAATAGATATATTTATTTGACACTTGACATATTTTATGTAGGCAGGAATTATTTTTTCTGGTTTTTTTTTTCTTTAAATTTTTGCTCATAATACATTGCATTGCGTTACCTGCCTAATTGGTGAAAATGAGATTTATTTTCTGTCACAAAATCCTGAGCATATTATTAAAATAACAAGATAAAACCTTTTCCATGTCCCAGAATTAAATTATTACAAACATTTTCATCTTATTTCAAAGATTGGTATTTAAGAATTAACAAATTTAAATAAGAAGTTACATTGAAATATAAAGTTAAATTCTGTTACAAATATTCTTTATCTGGATATGCATATAGTTTGAAGAAATAATAAAACAGAATAATTATTTGTATCCATAAATTTATACTCAATGTGTTTAAATCGAAACAGTGGCTAAAAAGTACAAGGTGAGGGGAATGTTGAATGATACATGCAATTTAAACACACCACAAGCAAGATTCAATATCGTTCACCTTTTGTAAACACCAAGAACAATGGTTGATCAACGTTTACTTTCTACCTGCCCTGCAGCATGTATTAATAGATACAACAACATCCTAATAACAATACATTTATTGAATCTAGCACAAATAGTAACATAAAACACTAGTTTTACAGGTGAATGTAAATATAGAGAGACATTGGTTAAAACTCAGTTAAATATGCATTGAAACACTATCATTCTTTAAAGCTGGGTTCATGCACACATTTGATTTGTTCAGTATTAACAAAATATAAAGTTTCTTATCAAAGTGCCAGGTATATAAAAAGACATGTTGTATCAATTGAAGATTTGATGATATAGATATATACTTAACATCTACTATTTCCACACCTTTTGATTGAATTTAGCAGGTATATTTAGCTTAAAGGGCCTAATGTATGATGGGAGTTGACAAATCTGTCTATTTGGTGCTGGACATGTTCAAAAAGTTGAAATCATAATGACCATTTAAGATCTCACAGGCATCACAAAAGCCTTGCCTTTCTTTAAGATCAGCTGAAGATTCTTATAACATACATTATGAAGTATGAATATTCAAATGACCAACTAAGAAATAGATAATTGCTGCATGAGTAGCTATTTCTATTTGTTAAGTACCCTACTTCAGGTTCAATCTCTTTAACTGCAAATATGTGGTAAAAATAGATACAAGGCAAGTCGTGTAGTGTTGCACAAAAAAAAAAATGATGCACAACGTAACAATGTGATGCACCAGAAATATTCCTATGATAATAAAATGGAAACAATAGACTACGCAAAAACATATGACAACAATTTTATTCATATGTCACATTCCTCATTCAACATAACACAGTCTTACTATTGTTATTTTTTTCTTTCCCAGAATACACCATTACATTATTTACCCCCTTAGGTCAAAAGTACAGATGGCAACTCAAGTTTGGCTCCTTCTCAGTTGGGGTTGATGTTTTTGGCTACGTTTGGTATTTTACTGAAACGCTTTCAACTTTCTTTTTACAATGTACTTTAATATAAAAGTTCAGAAGATACTCTTTCTTTTGACTGAAAAATACATAACTTTTTCCTTTTCTCCTATGTTTGATTGGTTAATACCATGCTAGAATGTTAATAGAATGGTTGTTTTTGGAAAGAAATTTCTGTTGTACAAAAATTGAAACATTAACAGTTAAAATTTATTGACAAAAGAAAATTTATTTAAAGACAACTCAACAACATTTCTTATTCCAATGTTCTTTTTTCAAAAGTAACAGACTGATAGACTTCTAGTAAAGAACTATATTAAAAGAAAGTCTGTAACAGACCAGAACTAAGCCTGGAGGAAACTAGACATAAGCTGAAGAATTATTGAATATTAATTATGAGATGCTATAATGACTACCCTGTCAATGATGATAAATGACTAAATATTATTCATGATCAGATTGCCTGTTTACTTGTCGTGTAAAAACAATTATTGCACAGACACAGTGTCGCCAGATTATAATTTATAGCAATATTACTAACTAATGGATAATAGATTGAAGGAATTCATTAGAACATATCGATACTGTCTAGTCAGAAACTGTTTTTGTTGGCTTCCATTATCAACACAAGATGGTTGAATGGAATTTCAGTCAAGTCTTGATCATTGTTGCATATTTTACTACTACATAGGTCTACACTGTGAAGAGGGGCATCATTGAATGGTCAAAGTCATACCACAATCTGTTGACCACCTTTCTGTGTGATGGGGAAAGATTTGCAGTCTATTGGTGTTTCAATTGCTATCTGTCAAAGATCTTTACCATCTTTGGCTCATTTGCACTTGTATTCTTGGTTATATTAAGGAACATACAGGTAGATGGAATCAATTCCTGTTATTGTTTAGAAGCAATGTTGATAATGTCCCAAGATAAATGGTATTATAACCTGAAGGTATCTGACACTGATAAAGATTGATAGTTAATAGAAGTGTTGGTGATAGATACAAGACAATGTTTTAATAGTACTGACATGTAGTACCAATAACATCTTTTTATACCCAATAAAACTACCATCAATAAACTGTTAGAAAGTAGTAAATACCACAGCTCAACCAATAATGGGCTGATAAATTAGATCTAATCACATTCCACGGTTTGATGAGGCAGCTTAATGAAGGATCATTGACCCCTCTACTCCTCCAGACACTGGCTACTTTTCTAAATCAATCTGATGGCCGTCATACTAATGGCGGGTCTTAAGTACTGACTAAGTACCATCAAACATTGTACTGTTACATTTCAACCCTCAATATTTTCCACTCTTGTTTATCCCTGGCTTTTCGTGAAGAGTCTGCTGTCCTGGTGTACGTTTCTGCTATGATTATCAGATTTAGAAAATTGACATTTGTGCGTAGTTTAGTGCTAATACTTTTTGCCATGTTCATCCCCTTCAAATCAATTGTTTGGAAACAGCTGGAACGGATAATAACGATAATGATCAGACCGTTCTATTGTCCAGTCCATTTGACTAGTATTTACTATTAGATTAGAGTGTCTGGAAGACATTTCTACAATACAGAACCACTTTGGTGATTACCTTAGTAATCCTTGAAAACCACAAATGGTCCTCTTAAGTCTAAAATTTCCTCACCATAATGAGCTTATATTACATAAAGAGTGATAACGGACCATTATTCCCTGTATTTTGAATAATATAAAGAGATTTGGGTTATTTGTGGTAATTGCTAGGAGAATATTAATGTTTTTTTTTCTGGGGTAAAACAAATAAAAGCTGGTGGAGTGATAATCGTGTAATTTACATAGTGTGTAAACAGATTAGTATTATAATGTGTCATATCTCTGACAAGTGACACACTGAATAGGTAAACACCCTCTCTGATATTTACTAGATAGTTTTTTTACAAGTACTATTTGTGTTTGTTCAAATGGTTTTTCTTTTAATAATGAGGTTTTGCATCTATCATGAAATTCTTTTGTTTGTGATTCCTGATTTTCTAATCTCACTTTTTATTCAAAAACAGTCAGCAGTAGAGCGTTAAGATAAGGACATTACCTATCTTTCTTCCAGCAAATTCAGTGATGTGTTAAGTTGGCAAAGCATTCCAAAAGGTTATTTTGTTTTTCTACTGAATGAACATTGTCATATCAAAAGACAAGTCAAAGGGTTTTGGAACTGTTTTATAAACAAACAACTAAACGCAAGGTTGGTCAGTTATTTGGTACTGATCAAAGGAATGGAACATGTTAAGACCATAATGCCATAGTTGACCAACAAAACTGTTAACATCATTAAGAAAATATTTTCTTAGAAAATCTCCTAAATCTTTCTCAAGTAGGACTTAAGAACCTTGGGTTAACAACTTAAAGAGAAATAATGAGTTTTTGTGGCCAATGGAAGCCATCTGGCTAATTTCCTGTATGGTCTAAATATCTTACATAATTAGGTCATATTTATTTAGTTTTTTGCCAAAATATGTTTCTGTTGCCTGTTTCACACTTCTGCTGTTGATAAGGAAAGATAACCCAATGTTTTTCTTACAAATCAGTTTTCAAATTTTCTGTTATGACTTCATTAAACAGGTCTGAAGATGAAATAAAAGTTATGTGGAATGATAACACCCTGGTGCTGATGTTTCTAAACATTGATTATTTATATACAGATGGCCTGTTAATATTCTGTTGAATAATTGCCGATATAATTGTTTGGATTGGTCCCAATAACTCTAGTCGTACCACACCCAACATTAGTTCCATCAATTCAGAGTAAGTGGCCTCTCTACTGTTCATAAACTTAATGAGATATATAATCAATTTACTCGTGAAGGTCTTTAACATCATAAACTTAAGTTCTCAAAGTTCGAAGGACATACAAGGGATTTAACTCTTGATTGAGTGCTGATCCCATGCTAGTTTATGTGCATGTGCTCAGCTGTTGACCATTACTTATATCGTTTAAGGATGGTATTGTTGGTTGTGACAGTAGTTAGTAGTAGGATCAGGAATCTGAAACCAGAATTGACCGTTTGGTAGTTGAGGATTGAAGAGAAACATAGGGATCTATATTGGTCAGTAATCTATCATGGACTGTTATCTAGAATAGTTTGTGGTTGGTAATCTATAGGAAGTCAAAACACTTGTTATAGCAGCCACCTGTTGGTCAAAAAACAACAACACCTCAAGTACATGACCCTTATCATTGACCCTTGACCTAACCTTATCAGCTGACCAACAGAATTGACCTATATTGCCACATCTGGTACAGGTGTGTTACCCATAGAAAACTTTCAGATAACAATCACTTCACCATAGTTTGCTTTAAATGAAACATGTGGTCATGTCCAATGTGGTCATGTCCAAAAGACAATGGCCATTAGTTAGCAATACTTAAGTCCAAAAGTCTCTTTAATATCGGAATATTTCCAATGATTCTATTTAATACACAGTCCAAGTTTGAAACTTCCATCATAGATGACTAGCATTGCCCATTTTCATCAATAGAACATAAAAATCATTTCTTTTCTAAGCTGTGAACAAAACATTAAGATTAGAGAAGCACTATCAAGAAATGACTGATTCAATGCTCAATAACCATTACAAAGATCTAAGTGAGGATTTATCTTGGAGATAACAGGATCAAGTATTTTAACTGAGTTCAGATACAGATGATCGATTTCCATTTATTTCCAGTACACTTGAAATTTATTTCCAATAATCTCATCAAGTTAATTGCTCATTTCTTGTAGAAAGATAAGATCAGAAACCACACACTAGTTAAAAATAAAGAAATATTGCAGTTTAATTATTCACAGTTCAAGTCAGCCTGACTCTCTTCTTTAAACATTGAAAACCAATCTGAGAAATTACTCCATCAGATCTTAGAAAACTAAACAGTTTGTGGTGTTATTGTTGTAATGGTGGTATGGTGGTAAAACTGGTAACAGAAATACATGTTCTATAATCAATAATCATTGTAAAACTATTCACTTTCTGTCTGCTTCCAAAACCACGTCTGCAATTTATAGATCTTCTGTATTTATCGAAGTACTTATCGCTTGAACAACTTCCAAAAATAATTCTAAACTGTTTCTGCTACATCAGTTTTATATTTAGAATGAAAGTAAAAATAAATTTCCATGATAACTTGCATGTATCGAGATATGTTCGTGCTATTGACATTATGTCTATGAAAATGATATCTCCATAAATTTATGTTTTCATAAACAGCTGTAGACTCGGCAGGCTTCAAATTGTAATATCAGACTCCATCTTTAAACTTTACAAGTCTGCTACTCATCTCTGTTGATTACATTCCTGTAACTTAATATATCATCACTTACTGCCTTCTGCTCTTTATCAGGTCAGAGGTCAAGAGAGGTTATAGGTTATCATGTTCTGATACCTCCCTTTACTACTGACTTATTAATTAGCTAATTATTATCTTCGTTAATCAGATAGTAAATGAAGTGTTTAATTGCTGGACTGATAGCTATATCAAGTGTAATGGTACTATAGTAGTAACTATTAACTGGTTATGTTCCTGGTATTATGTGTCTGTAATGATGTAAATGATGTCCATTGTTACCAACAGATGGTCAGGTCATGTGAGGACAAGCAACATGATAAATTGAGATCATGGTCAGAATGATGTCCTGTCAGTTCACATTGAGCTAATCATTTAATGTCTGGACCAATGTTGAACTGTGTGTACTAAAGATGGATGATGTAGGCGGTAACTGAAAGCCCACTTAATAAAATTACTAAAAATTATTTGTTTCAATATGTTTAGTATATTTTGTTATTTGAAAAGTAAACAATGTATGGCTGGTGCATAAAAACAAATCAACACTATGGATGACGTGGGCGATGGGATAGTCCACGTTACAAATAATATTTATTTAATACATTTATTACAATAACAAAATATTTTCATTGTTGAAATATTGCTCAATTCATCAATTGTACAGCGATATAGATAGATATTCCATCAATTTGATTATATGAAAAGGCTTGCAGTATTCATTGGTTTACGAGATATAGGAGATGCGTGTCCGTACTGGAGAAAACACTACAGAACTTTACTTTCATTCCCAAACATAGGAGCATGACACTACATAGTAGGCCTACTTGGTGATTTGAACAGGAATGTGATTTGAATCCCTTTATCTGTTAAAGGGTTCACCGATCCAGAGATTCTATGACATGACTGCACTATGAGTTATTGATAATAAGTCTATTAATGACAGATCCGGGATGAATACTAACCCTTACATAGCCAATAATTGAACTCAGTATAATTATTTATCCTATAATTGAGTAATTTCCCTTTTAATTGGTAGTAAAGTGGTTAATAATTGAAAGAAGTTAATATGAGGTTGAACTAATACTATGATATGATATTTTACTAGGAGAATACCAGTGTAATTATGATATTATTTAACTAGATCTCGATGATTATTTGATGAAGTTATTAAGAGTTTAATGAGTAGTAAATATGTTTTAAACATGTACCACTATTGACTCTGCCTGTCAATGATAAAATGATCAGAAAGCGTTTGGTTGCACATATTGATTGTACATGTTTTATTAGAAATCAGGCCTCTCAACAAGCCAGCCCAGCTCGTCAAAAGAATATTTAATAGCTTTCAAGATAACATAAAAACTTGCATATTTGCATGTCAATTATTAAAGCAAATAATCAGAAATTATTAAACAAATATTAAAAGGATGGTCAGTTATCAGCCTTTCATGTTAAAAAACAAAAGATAAACCATTAATTGTAAGAGGTAAACTATTTTCAGTTTTGCTTTGATTGAGGGTTCTATTACATAAAAGGTTAAAGTCTTATTGATTTTCGATATTTCATGCTGCCGGCATGGGCATGTTTTTAGGATACAAAATTGGCATCACCAATTCACTTGACTGCAGCATGAAGTCAAATATTAGATTCTGAGAGCTACGGCAGGTAACATTTATTGGCACACAGAATCTAAATTGCATGGCAAACATGGATCACCCTACTGCTTTAATAAACCCTGCCTCAATCTTATGCCAGCCGGTCTGTTAAATAGTAACTTGTTAGGTTTAAACCACCATAGCCACACAACTGCTTTAAAGGGGCACATTCACCCTCTGTTCAATCCAAAATAGTCATAGAAACATAAATTTTGAAGCCAAGTTAATAAGTAATACTCATGTTTACAGCTCAGCATCAGAAGCATTTGAAGTGAGCATGCAATATAAGTGCAGTTCTAGTAATTCTAAAGACAATTTACAAATATTTAAGATCAACACCCGAAAAAAACGACTGTTCCCCTTTAAATTAAGTTCTCATATACAAAAAGAAAAGCCTGTATAAATTGAAGGGAGTGAAATATGTCAATATGTTGTTTATTTCAATGATGTTTCTGTCAATATATCATAATAAACCGGATATCATACATCATTGATACTAGTTTTATTATATACTTCAATCATTCAATTTCTAACACTCACACCAGGAAGTTATATTTTAACTCTATGTTAGAGTCACTGATTATCTTTTCTTATAAATAAAATTTAGATCTCATTCGGCTCAACCTTTGTCATTGTTTGAGACTTTATAAGGCCTCGGCCATGATAGGCAGCCATTTTGCCCGGTATATGGACAGAAAATGACACCTCGATACTCAAGACGATACTCTCTGAAAAATGTTTGTGATTGACTGAAGAATAATTTATTCAATATGGTGACTATTGTATAGTATACAAGGTTATCTAGCCACTAGTCTAGTTCCGAATTAGATACGAGTGTTTAGATCTTTCACCCAACTTTTCATCTGTTATATGCTTATTAAGACATGCAATAATACTAAATTTTCATTGCTCTTTGGCCTAAGTCAGTGTTTCATTAAAGCTTTTCTTAATACACCTAATAAATACCACATGCAATCACAAGTTTTTCTACTTCTTTAATTACTTTGATCTGTAAGAGGCCAGGATTCTTCACTTACTAGGAAGTGAAAATACTTATTTGTTTTTAAGAGATAGCAAAAAAATAAATAAATAAACTAGATACTTCATAACCCTTCGACCTATATACCACTATTATAGGTAGTTATATATACCTATTATTTATTATAGTCTTATGTCAGTACTAGGTCACGACCTGGTTTCCATGCTTCACCTCTCTTCACCTGACATAACCTGATTTCACCTGACATTACAGCATGTCATACTTTATTATGTCATCAAATTAAAAGGATTTTCACCTGCTTGTACTCTTTATTTTGGTTGGATGGTTGATGTATTGTAGCATAAGGTAAAGTATACAATTGTCTGTACTTGAATAAAACTATTACATAGACAGTCTCCCATGAATTGTTATGTCCTGATTGGATACCCATTTGCTTATGAATCAACCATTGCACATATGCTCTGTAGCTGAAAGGTTGCCGGCCAGCAATGATCAAATTTGATGTTAAAAACTATTTCTCACTTATTGGCAAAAGTATGGATTTAGGGAAAAAAGGTTTAGATACACCAAAATAGGGCCAGTTGTAATGAAATCAGATGATCCTTTTCCAGAAATATCGTAATTTAAGGTTGACTTAGTCTACAATGATAAGATTGAAACAGACCTATTATATAACTGACCTGGACATCAAGTTATAATAACCTCCTGAACCTGTTATTACCAGGGCTGTTATCATATATTACATAAAGTTCAAGCTGATAATATTCATTGGACAGAGATGACAGCCAAGAACGTATTTTCCCACTGGATGGCCCATTTAAACTAGATGTGGGGGGTGGACCGAAACTGGATAAAACGGTAGTGAATCTTAGTTCAAGAATATTATCAGTAACAGAAGTAAGTCTGTTAGACAAAGGCCTCAAATTTATACCAACGGCAGTGCCTTCATCTCTTGACCAAATTTCAGATTCCACTCACAAATTCCAGCGATTAATTAAACTGGCCTATTTTTATAGAAAGTCTCTAGGAAGAGGAGCCCGGAAGAAGTTTGTGGAAAAATCTGAGTGGACTCCACCAGATGCCTTAATAAATACCGATGTTTTACAAATTTGTGATAATATGCGATTTGAAACTTCCCTTTTACCACTGGTAAAAGGTAAAAACAACTTAACTCGCGTTGAACGGACAGTTTTAAACAACCTGAAAAATTATAAGGATATTATTATAAGAAAAAGCGATAAAGGAAGCTCGTGTGTCATTTTAAACCGCGCAGATTATATTAAAGAAGTTGAAAGTCAATTGAATAAACCTGAACATTATAAAATTTTAGATGGCCCAATTTTTAAAGAAACCGGCAGGATGATTAATGACATTTTAAAAACATTAGTAGAAAACGAATTTATTTCTGACAAACAATATGATTATCTTTCGGCTAGTTCTACGGCGCGTCAACGGCATATTTATACCCTCCCAAAAATTCACAAAAATCCGGAAACAGAATGGTTTATACCGAATATTATACCTAAGGGTCGACCTATTATTTCAGATTGCTCCAGTGAATCATATCGTGTTTCAGAATATATTGACCATTTTTTATTACCTTTAGCGTGTCAACATCCGTCATATCTGAAAGATACAACTGATTTTGTTCAAAAGATTAAAAATTTAGAAATTCCGAATAATGCCTTTTTTATATCAATGGACGTTAGCAGCATGTATACAAATATTGACAATGAATCCGGTTTGAATGCAGTTAAAAAATGTTTCGATAGAATACCTGATCCTAAACGGCCTGATTCTGAAATTCTTCAATTACTAGAAATTTGTTTAAAGCGGAATGATTTTTCTTTTAACGGTAAAGTTTTTCTTCAGACTTCAGGAACAGCAATGGGTAAGAGATTTGCCCCGAGCTATGCCAATATATTCATGGCTGAATGGGAACGCGAAATTGAATTAATCTCTCCTTTCAAACCACTTTTCTACGGACGTTTTCTGGATGACATATTTTTGATTTGGCAACATACTATTCAGGAATTCTGGCAATACTTCGAAATTCTAAATAACCATCACCCGTCAATCAAATTAACTACTAATATAAGTGATCAAAGCTTGGACTTTCTCGACACAACCGTATTCAAAGGACCGGATTTTGATGTAACCAGGAAGGCGGATATAAAAGTATTTTTCAAACCCACTGATACCCACCAACTTTTACTAAAAAGTTCCTTTCACCCTAAACATACTTTTTCAGGCATAATAAAATCGCAAGTTTTACGATTTCGTAGAATTTGCACCCAAAAAGAGGACTTTGATAATGCGTGTCAATTGGTATTTAAGAAACTGCGAGAGCGGGGATATTCTAAACGATATCTCCGCAGCATGAAAAGCAAAACTCTTTCAGAAATTGAGAACCGGAATACAATCCTCGTTCCGGTTAACTCTAATCAATCTTTCGGATCTCGGCCGTGCAGTTCTACAAGATGTAGAACTTGCAAGCATATTTTAACAACCAATTCCTTCTCTAATAAGCATAACAATAAACAATTCCCTATCAACGGTCAGCTTTCGTGTACCAGTACAAATATTATTTACCTAATTTCTTGCGACAAATGTCCTTTACAATACGTAGGTGAAACCAAAAATTCTTTGCGGGAAAGAATGGTCGGCCATCGTTTCGACATCTCCCATCATCTAGATAAACCGATTGGGAACCACTTCAACCTCATCAACCACTCCCTCGCAGATATGAAGGTGACACCAATTGAACAAGTCATATCTCAAGAAGACACCAACCCTAAAACTTCAAGACTATACAGGGAGAGCTTTTGGATGGATCAGCTTAAAACTATTTCACCTTCTGGACTTAACATACAGTTCGATTCTCAAATAATCCCATTTGTTACTCCGTTCAATAATATTGCTTGCCAAGCATCCCGAATTACCAAAAGATACTACACAGAGTTACAAAATAAATTTCCAACCATTTTCTACAAAAAATTAGTCTGTGCTTATTCCAAAAATAAAAACCTACATGATATACTTGTTCATGGACGGCTTGACCCAATCGACGATGTAGGTTGATTTAACAAATTAATTGAATATCACTGCTGTTATATCTTATTTATTGATATGAAACATGTATTTTCTATAGTTATTAATCGATTTTTTTATTCTAGAGAATCTGGCTTACAATCAGCCTAATATTATTTTGTCCACAGTGAATTGCTTCAACAATGTTTTAGCTTTTACAGTAATAATCAGTACTTTAAATTTATTTATTAGATTTAAGAAGATTTATATAGGACAACCATTTATTATTTTCTTCTCTGATTTTGTTTATTGCATATTAGCATCACAAAGTTTGTAAACATAACCTTAACCCTGTGCCAGTGCCTTCTATTTGAATAGCAACTTGTTGCTTTTCAATCACCCTAATCACTGATTGGACAGTAATAATAACCTCTTAACCTGAATTCAGCCAGGGTCTTATGATATAAGAATAAGGTCATGTCCTGATAAATCAGTTTACAGATATTTGTAAGCAGCCATAAAGAAAATTGTCACAACAGAGTTTAGCATCTTTTTTATCTTTATTGAACTTTTGAAGATGAAAATGGATTGAACATTGAGGGATGGTTTGAAAGGTATCAAGTTAATATCCAACAGAAAGCATTTGAATTCTGTAAAGGCAGTCTTTGTGGTTA
Organism: Lottia scabra; assembly: GCA_029955415.1. Taxonomy (NCBI): domain Eukaryota; kingdom Metazoa; phylum Mollusca; class Gastropoda; family Lottiidae; genus Lottia; species Lottia scabra. Next base: position 6,845,138 of record JARJEI010000006.1, on the reverse strand, counting down.
ATGATAAAGAGAAAATATTGTCAAAACAGCAACATTATCCAATTGTTTTTATATTTCCTACAATGAAGGAATCTTTAATGTGTGTACATCACAGATAATAAGCATTTGGTTTATTTTCAGTTTTGAGCATAATAATTTGAACTTCCTTCATCAATATTATTAAATTTTTACTGTTATCAAAGTTTTCTATATTTCTAGTCCCCAGCTGGAGAGAAGGATTAGTAAGATACTCTGTAGACCAGACAGTTATTTTTGGTATTCTCTACCTCCCACTAACCTCTACAATGTGCGGTATTATTAGAGCATATGCCATAATATTATGAGAAAATAAATTAGTATGTTAAGCCTAATAATTGCCATTAATTAAACTAATAATATTGATGAAAGAAGCAGGTAAAAGGTGGTTAATTTATTAGGTTAATTACTAAAATGTTCCTTCTTCATTCTATAACAGAAGTTACCATGTCTTTAACTAGTTCTTCGATTCTTTAATTCTCTAAATATTTTCAATTGCAATTTGCTTTGCAAAGATCTATATTTTTTTTTTATCACTGTTGCACATTATACACCTATATAGATTAAAATGTTGGTTTTCCTTATCCTCAAACTACATAACTTGTCAGACAAGAAAGTCAATCAGTTCTGCAATTAGGCGATGCTACATTTAATGCTGACAGCAGTTTCTTTACCCCTAAGGTATTAGATGAGAAAAACGTTACATGCATTTTGATACCAATTATGAACATTTGTGGTGTATAGTTCTTGTATTATGTAATTGGTAACTTATATGAATGTTCTCTAGAGAATGGTTTGTGGTTGCCATTATCTGAAATGATTGCACCTGTTCGACTTTATGCAGTGAGTTTTTGAGATGTATGTAGGCTACAATACATCAATTATAAATTTTTACAAAGAAAGAAACAAACATTGAGTCAATCATGTCATTCTGATTATGATAAGAATTCAACATAAAAAATGACGGTATTGATTGAGAAGTATTTGGCATATATTTTCCACCTGGAATTCATGAGTTTTTGTGGTGATATTTTGTGAGTTTTATCTGAGTTATGGTGTAAGATTGTTGATATAAAGATTGGTTTATGAGAGTTGTAATGTAGAAACTATGAGAATAGACAACAATAATTATAACATAAACTTCTGGAATACATATTAACATGTTTTACTAACAAATACCTATTGGTAGAATCATATCTTAACATTATGCACATGCATGTATTAATGTTAAGGTCAAGGACAAATCCCCTTGTCTTTCTAGGAAAGGATTGATAACACCTCTAGGGACACGTGACAACAGTGCTTTGTCGAACCAAACTGGATTGAGTCAGAGCTTGCTTTGATTCTGGTAATATTTATGCCATACTAATGAACTTTTTCTTGTTCAATATATCAAATATTTTTTCTTATAAGTATATCATCAGCTATAAGGAAATGCAAATATAAGTCAAACAAAATGAACTCACTTTAGTAAATTTCAGTTAAGTCGTTAAGATTTATTACATTGAAATGAGTATCAATAAGCATGCCTTTTTCCTCGGAACGTATTCAATATTTATAAAAACACAGTGTCATGTTAGAAGCATACATTAATAATGGTACCAGTAGTCTGTTGATTATTGATGAGAGAGAGATTGTGGCTAGGAAAGTGAGTTCTGACCCAGCATAAGATAGCAGGATTAACTAGAGATTATTACATTGATTAATTCAGATCATCTAACCAACATCTGTTAGTTCATTTTATTACACATTACAGCATGTCTCTTTCTTCTTGGCTTTTGATTCAACGTTTCAATTTGAATATACAATGAAACAATTCCTTCAAAAAACGTTTTTAAAATTTTAAATCATAAGGAAAAAGAAGATACAATGTTTCAATTATTTATTACAATGAACAAATTGTTAATATTGAAAGCAAACAAAGTGAATGTTCGAAAACTTGAAAAATACATTAAAATTTAACAAAATTTAAGTTAAATTCATTTGCCTTTAATAACATTTAAATTAACATTTTGAGGGTGAAAAGTATTTCCACTACTGCCCATCTGTTGTCTTGTTAATAATAATAAAGCTTCTGGTGATATTCAAGGTTTATATAGCTTTGTTATTCACCACTAAATTAAAATATTATTGACAAGTTTTATTCATGATTCATTGGATCAAATATCAAAGTTAAAATTTTATTAAAAATATGGTGTAAGAATTTTCATTATAGTATATGAAAGTTGTTCAATATTGTTATTAGAAAATTATAGATTTTTTTCGTCCCATATTGCTTATGAAACATGTTGGCCCTTAAGCCATTGATTAATAGTTCAGCATAATAACATCACAGACTTATTTGTTCCACCATGATAGCCATTTTTCTGTGCCATTTGAAGCGAATAAAATTCATGTTTTAACACAAAGAGCGATATAGCGATAAGGCGCACGAGTGAGCATTGATAATTATTTCATCGGAGAATGCAAATTAAGATTTGTGGTGAATGGTGATATGCCGTAGGATTCTGATTATTTATGTTAATTGATTGGGTAAGGTGATATGTTGGCTTTATTCAACATTCATCATTGCAGCACGACACAATAGAATATTATTAGATACCAGAAAATAGCATCCTGACATTTCTACAATACACACACCAAGATCTGGTTCCAATTTGAAAAATTTTCCATCAAGTTACTGTTTTAATTTCTAGAAATATCTGCTTGAAAGCTTTTCCAGTTATAATTCTTCGGTAAAAACTAAATCTGCTCTATATGATCATTGTCTGCTGATAATCATCCTGGCCTTGAGATGTCTTCTCTCCATGTGATTTAAACCTATTTAAAGAGGTTAATAGGAATCTAAAGACGTGTTGAGTTGTGATTTACTGTTGATGACAAGATATATGTTGTTTCTACCATTGTTTAGCTTTGATTTTTCTCTTAATGAGAAGATCATAGATAGCTTACTGCACAAATATTCCTCAGAATTGAAAAACAGACAATTTTTGTTGGCAGTGCTACAAATGTGATGTGTGGTCTAATAAAAAGCCACATATTTGTAACGTTATCTGTGCCACTATTGTTAAGAAATGTCTTTCTGACACAACTAACTGCCAATTAGCATTCATAACAAATGACTGAAATTGTCTTCACAAGAATATTTGGAGCCTTTTTACAGCGTCTGTATACATCATTACATGTTAAATCTTCCAGTAGACAAACTTCCATTGGACTTATGGCGACATTCACCAATAATATTGAAATTTTAATTTGAATTATTGCTTTTAAAACTTCACTACTGAGCAGAGTTTCCTATAAATTATTGCCATTGAATAGTTGAAAGTATAAAAAATGTTATCGATGCACTGAATAATTTTGCTCTGAATTCCAACAAATCATAAATATTTGGAAGAAAAACTGTAATTAATGATGTTGTGATCTTAGAATGGAAATGTAGAAGTTTTCCTGAACATATTGCAGGTAGTCAAGACTGTAACGAAAAAAAAAAGAATTCCCTTTTCAATCATCCATTCAATTGTGACTATAATAAAATAAAAATGACTGTACATTTGAATATAAGTATGAACACAATTTAACGCCTAAATATTACCCAATCCTCATCGAATGTAAGTATTAAGAACTATTAGTAGGTTGGTAGATGACAAGTTAACATTAGCTTCTAATTAATATCTGCTTCCAGTTAACTGTTCTTATATTAATGATGACTATAAACCTATAATCTAGGTAGATATACTAATATTATGATAATGCTCTACAGGTGATTTGACAGTTTTTTATCATTCATTCATCATTCATTCATCATGGGTGGCAATGATAGATCATCTTTAATCGTGATAGCTAATTAACTAATTAGTTTCATCTCTTAATGAGGAAACTATCACGTTATGGGCGGTGTTGATATTTTAATCTGTTGATTGAGCCGATCCTGGACGGCAAGGGATATCATGCTTTTACCTGCTTTAAAGGGGAATGTTGAACATTTTCGAGGATCAACTTGGGCCTTGAATTTATGTAAATAGCCTTCAGATTTACTGGAACTGCCCAAAAATCGTACAATCCCTTTAATTTCACCCGTACCTGAACAGTCATCTTTCAATTTCTGTATATGTATTTCTATATAAGTCATAGTCTTACTGAACGACTGTTTCTAATCGGTTTCTAGAGGCATCATATCTTATTTAGCTCACTATCATTGCCTCATTAGCCAAAAATTGTGCAAAAATGTCGAACATAAAAAATTTATTTCATTTCCTGATGCATCAATACAATGATATATTTCACCAGGCTAAGAAAACACTTGTCAATATCAGTGATATCATTCTAACATAACTCCTCTAGCAATCTAACGTTAATTTCTATCTTATCATTAAAGATGGGAGGTGAGAAGTAAGAGTATATATTTATAAGGTCAATATAAGTCAGGAAGTTACCAGTGCCAAGTGGCTGTTAAAAGGAAACCTATTAAATCTAATCAGACTATTCATACTGATCTTTAAATAACGTGCCTCATATATTCTATAGCTTCTCATTTAACTTATATGTTTAACTAGCTTTCAAACTATTCTATAGTTTCTGTATTAACTTATATACCAGTCTATGTTATAAAATGTATTAATCTTTATGATTAAAGAATGACAAATTATTGGAGCCCCAACCAGGGCTTCCGAGAATAAGATCTTCATCAAATCTTTTAACTGTAACTACAGAAACTGATGTGATAATAAAACAGAATAATGTTATTGTCTTGTTTCCTTAATTTATTCATTGAAATAATTTTCACTTAATCTTTCTAAATTGTATTTACTTTTATTTTTTTTCCATTATTTTTTACATTGCCTTTGAGTGTTTAACTTAAAAGTCTAAGTTAATATTTCATGACGCTCCCAATAGTTCTTCAAAATTCAATTTTTGAAACATAATGCCTTTAATCTCTAAAGAAAATTGTTTCTGAAAGGAGCAATCGATTTTTTGCGACTTGTTTTCAAAATGAAATTAGAGAATTTGACATGCTTTGTCGTGAATTCTTTGTGTAGGGAAGACCTTGACAATACACAGCAATATTATATTCTTCACAAATACCAAGGTTCAGTGAATATAATATTCAATCTTTTATATTATTACATAATACAGAATACGATCAATTTAGACATAGTATTAACTCCCTACTTTTATAATGAATTATATTGAGGGTAGTTCAGGATAATTCAGATTAATTTAAACTCACTTTATCCAATGAATAAAAGAACGAAAAACCATTTTTTACAAGGATAACAACTTAGGTTCTTTTTACCAGCTGGTCCTTAGCCAAATCCCTTGGTATTGATTTTTCCTGGATTATCTGTACCTATTTACAGATTGGTTGATTGAATTATATGAATAGAATTGTCATCCTTATCACTTTAAGGATTAAGTATGAATTAAAGCTACCATGTATTGAATAGTTGAGTCATTGAAACCCTAGAATATAAGAATGGTCAACATATGATTTAAAGCTACCATATAAAATTTGACCAGTAGTTTGATAGATGGTGGGTTTAAATTGTGTAATAAAATAATAAAGAACATTAAGAGGGGTGTGACATGAATTATAATTTTCTATTATATTTATACATTGTCCTTATGATAATGGACCAGTTGAAATCTGTTGTTACTATCCTAGTCTTCTGTTAATCAATAGTCAATGTTTGTATTTATTGTTTACTCAACAATTAAAGTTTAACTCAAGTTCACTCACTAATTTTTAATTGCACAGCTACAACACTAATTTCCTTATATAGCCGTGGGCCATGTTATTTATTTAATGTTCCTACAAACACCTTCTATAACCCTTGGCAACTTCATTACTTTTCACAAGTCTTCAGTGCTTTAATATTTTAACACACAAGTCTGCAAGTACCATAAAAAATGTCCAGTTATAAATTATTTATCAAGTACTTTTAGTTTTAGTACTTGTAGCATGAAACATTCATTTTATGTATTGTGTAGATGCCGACAATAAAAAGCTTCAAGAAATCTTGTCCGCTACCAATTGTCTCTAATGGCAGACAGGATTGCCAGAAATAACTACAATTCAACAATTTCATCTATATTCCGAAAAAAATCTCCTTTTGCACACCTCCACCGCTCCACCCCCCATTATTGAAATTTAATTTGATAGTTGAAGATACTATCTAAAGTTTGAATGCTTTCTGTATTAAAATGCTGGTGAGAAGCCATCTTTAATGTTAAATACGAAACCAAACAAGGTGCGTAATAAAAATTGTCATAAAGACTTGATTATGACATATAGTGTACATGTTAAAGTTACAGGTTATGTTAAAGTTAAATATAGAGCTATTGAAATATTAATATATTTTATATTCTAGTCATAAACTAGTTAATATATTATACTTAATCATTCAGCTATAAATAGATAGTCACCAACCATTATATTTCATTTATCTTGTCATGTCCTTGCATAAATTATCAGATTTTAAACCATTGTTCGTACTTTTAATGAAGTACATGTACTTGATCTGAACCATTAAATTGTCTCACATATGATTAGGCGATAGATCTTCGTTTTTATCTTTCTAATTTTTTTGATATTTTTTTTTTTAAAATGAGAAAGTTGACGGCTATGCCAATAGCAATTGAATTTCAGCATTGAAGGTCACTAAATTTAGAGTCAGGGAAGCAAATAAACCAACAAGCCTGACCTTTTATACAAGAAGTACACTGAATTCTTTCCATGCTCCCCATTTCTAAAAACTATCACATGATTTTGTTGTCATGTTGTCGTTTACGATGTTGGCAAATGTTACTCGCTATGTTTTCTCAAGGCGATGACCTCTCTAGAAAGTATCCAGAGAACAAAATATTGTCACTAAAGATTATTGACAGTCTTTAATCCTTGTAAATTTTCATCGTGGTTCGACCCACTTTAACAAACATGACATTTCCAACTTTCAAACATGGCCGCCAAAAATCCAAAAAAAGAACATGTTAAATCTGTATAGATTAGTCAAAGGTTTCTAATGCATGTAGTACTTGTTTGATAGTTTTCATTTCTCCCTCCCATTTATGGTAATTAACTAACATACAAGTATCATTAAATGATATTATTTTTAAAATGGTTTTAGGCGTGGTGATCATTCAGGTCATGTTCTATAGTGAGGGCAGGTAGACTAGATGCAGCTTCTTCCTTAATAGTGTATAATATCCCGTTTATTAATTGCTTACACTTTTTTAACACCGAGTTTTAGGCGTGGTGATCATTGGGATCATGTTCTATAGTGTGGGCAGGTAGACTACACAAATCTTATTCGTCAATAGTGTATTATCTTTCTAATATTAGTTGGTTACATTGGCTTTCAGACATGACGTATCAATTTAATCCGGTCCTGAAGCAGGGCTCAGTTTGTAGCCATTTGTATGAACGCAAAGATGCACCTTTAAGAGTCAGTAGCCTACTCAGTAAAAGACATGAATAGAATATCAGTACTGAGCACTGGAAAAAAACTAAGACAGTTAGCAGCTGGTTCAGTCTTTCATGTTTTAAACTCCCAATCATAATGTTGGAGAGAAATTAAATCTAAGATGAGACCATGTGTATTTGTTGGCATTGTAACAGTAACGATCTTTTGAATGAGAGCTCTTCAAACACTAGTGATGTCATCAATACAGGAGATTTCTAGCTTGATAAAGAAAAGATTAAGATAGTTAGAGTTGTAAATGGAGTTAGAATTGCAAACTAAATAAATACTCTGTGTGGTATAGCAGACCTTAATCAATCCACAAGTCTTTGGATTTCTGCCCAAACAAACACACCCTTGTTATAATTAAACAAGGTTTTTGATTGGATGGTTCAGCATCAGGCTATCGATCTAGCCTGTCAATAAGACTCGATACCACGTACTTCGAATTATTGAACCAAAAGTCATTTTTTGTTTTATTCGTGTTATTTTAAGAAAGAACATTGACTCTTTCGCCCCAGGAACTTTTTTTTACTAGATTTCTTTACAACAAAAAATATAGAACAATATGTCTACTACTATTTTAAGAACTCGTTTCTTTTTCATTCAGCTATTATAAAGTAAAACATTTTTTCAACAAATGGACTTTTTTTTTACCAGTCTGCCGTCAACTGAGTGCCGTGGTTTCAAATCCACAATGTTACAAAAATTTGACGCCACATCCAGTGTTTTCATAAGTTTAGTGTTGAACCCCCATTACCAATGTAAGACTACAGTATAAAACCACCCTAATGTAGTTTGTATTGTGAATTATTCATGCTCATAGTAAAGTTTTTCTTGTGTCATTTTATTAGGTGTTAATATCATGAATTTATTATGAGATTGAATTTTATTACATCAATGATATTCACAGTTGAAATTTAACAGGCTTGATGGCCACCTCTAGGGTTTCAAATCATATGCAACATTAGTGCATTAGGCAAAATTTTCCATGATGATAACGTAGATGTCATATGAAGATGTCACATGACACAACGCCTTCAGCACAGTGAGAATAAATGGTGACATGGTGTGATACTAAAACGCAGCACATTAAATTAATTGAATTCTACAGAGTGACAAGTTACAACTGAAAAAACACAGGAACCTTCCCATCATGCAATATGACAATACGTTTGGTATGGAGGTTATTTGATATCAAACACCAACTGTCAATGATTTTATTTTCAATATCAGACCTGGAGTCCATGGGGAGGACGAACATGCTCACAGCTTATTTTGACAGTTCTGATGGCCTTTTTGTGTTAAATTTGCAAACTTTTTATTCCATGTTCTCATTGTCATGTTAATGTTACATGCAGTTGTACATTATACTGGATCTGTAAGATTATAAGGTCATATGGTCTTGAACTTAATTATATTGAAATATCACAGAAATATTAAGTGTTGCTGTATGTTCCTTTTAAAAAAAAATACAGTTCCATTAATCAAAATCTCTAAAAAGTATGGCATAATTGAAAATAAAAGAAGTATAGTAGTGGATTTCTCTAAAGAAAAGTACCATCAGGTGTTTTACCAGTGCTTCTATTTGTGGGCCATGTGACTCGGCAATTAATTCTATCTTAAAGGCTGATGTATGGAAAGTCAAAATATAATGTTACAACATTTCTAGTTAATTTTTTTGTTAATGTTATGATTTTTTTAATGAGGTTAAAAATGACAACTTTCAACACATTTCCAGGTCACATGTTTGTTATTGTAACCTGTAATTATTGTTATTATAACCTGTGCTAGATATCATTATAACCTGTTGTAGGTTATTAAATAATGCCATTGTAACAGTTTATGATCTGATACATTATCAAAGGAAATGATATCACATGCTAGCAATAAAGTAGGAGATCAGCTTCCACAATGCTGTCAATCTATACTCGTAAATTCTCCCCTTTTAATGGATATCTGAACAATGAATAAATAGAAATGAATAATGCATGGGTAATGATGGTTGTAATAAGGTGTTTTTTTAAGGGATAGATTATGTAAATGGGTCAAATAGCAGTTTGATTCAAGGTCGCTTTTTACATGTTTGACTTTAATATTTGAAAATTAATGGTTTGTTACAAAATACATATGTATACCCATTCAAAACTGAAGAAAACTTTGATTAATTTTTAAATTTAAAACTGAAAATCATAAAAAAAAAATTAAACTTAGCAGAAAAGTCTTAATCTTTTGAATTTACTTTTTTTTTAAATGAAATATTGTTTTTTGATAGTGAAAGTATTAAAGTAATGGAATTTTGCAGAGAATCAGAAGTTTTAAAATGAGGTCATTCCGACACGTGCCAATCTAACCTTGCACTCTAAAAATCATGTTCTACCAATTTAATACATTGGAGTTTTATTGAGTGTCAGAGTTGTTCACTAGAAATTCAACTCTAAAAGCTTTTTCGCATTTTAATTAAATTCAGACTGAAATACATGCCTTGTTTGACTCTGATGAAGATTGACACATTATATTCTAGTCAGATTGAGAGCTAGAGAGTTAGTTTTTAACATGATGGAATAATCTAGTTTTATTAGAAATATTCAAACTTTTACTGTTTCTATTAAAATTGTATGTTAAAATCAGAAGTGGTTTGGTTTTATAAACCATTTATTGATAGCATTGATGTTAAAGTAGTGCTTGATGCATTAAATACAGGACGATATAACACTTCAGGTTCTGTTTTAATATTTCCAGTAATGGATTTATAGTGATATGTCATTGCGATCTGTTAAGCTCATTCCAATGAAAGAAATCTGTCCCTGAAAAGTGTTGTTTTCCAGAATTTCATATTGGGCTCTTTAATTAAACCTAATAATAATCTGTCAAGTACAGTGAGGCTTGAGGCACATGTCTATCAAATGTTTACATGAGGTGCATAACAAATTATCAACATTAATGCTGAACCTGTGAACTGAAATTAGGGGATGTCCCTTCTTAAACAACCTACAACATCTTGACACTTTCAGTAGGTGGTATAACATTTTTGATAATTTTATTCTGGTAGGGGCTTAATTCAGCATCAACGTTAGTACAATTCAGTATAGGTTGAATCACTGAAAATTATCATTTATTTGGATTGCTGTTAAAAATCAACCATCAGTGCCAATATCTAGAACAAGCTCTTTGACACCTTCAGAAGGCCATAAAGCTCATGAATCTGATAATTTTTTTCTGGAAACAACACAAACATTGAGGAATAAGCTTTTAAAGTTGTGAGATCCTGTATGGTGTGACAATGTATAAAGTAATGTAAGAGAAGTATTATGTTATAATGTTAGAAACGTAATAGAAACATAACAAGTGTCAGTGATATTGTCAGGTGATATCTGACTAACGTGATATCTGTATACAGGGGATTTAGTATCCATTAATAATTAATTGACAAAAACAATATTTTTTACATGTACTTGTGTAAATGTATTCTTGATAGTGAGAAATTATAGTTGTTGTTGAGTTTGTTATTTTACAACTTCTATAGCTTCTAACATCTCTTTCTGACGGTCATTGACATGGTACAATGGATGTCACAGATTCTAATCAATGTTTTAGAGATATAAGGTTTTAGATATATTGTATTGTTTGTCTTTTTGTACATGAAGAGAAGTTTTAAGTTTTACTTTACAACACTTAGTAATTTATTGCCTCAGAAATAAAACTTCCACCACATAACAGAAAAGTTATCTACAGTTATCTGTCCAGGGAAATTGATCTTCCTTCTGCATTTCCTTTGAACTTTGCAAGTGCTAGTGGAGAGGTTCCCTTTTCCTTTTGTTTCAAAAACACAATTTTAGAGTAGACTACCCATCAGTTAATAATGTCGTGGGTAATGCTATTAAGTAATTATGATTTAAGAAAATATTTAAAGCAAGTTATGGTTTAGTTAAAAAACAGTTTAAAGCCGCCAATACAATTTATTATCATAATAATTTAAGATTTAGATGAAATTTTACGGTTGAAAGAGTAACAGTAACCATGTCAAGCCAAACCTCTAGAGTATCTGATTCTTATGGAATCTGAAAGTCAGCAATTGATATACATATATACATAGTATATGTTACATTAGGTCCATTAATTATCCAGTATATCGCGACCTAAATTAGAGGAAAATGTCTAGACTTCCCGTTTAATGACTATTGATTTTATCCAAGACTACATTGTTCCAGTCTCATGTTAGAAAAAGATAGCACTATCAAGGAATATTGTATCTTAAAAGACTTAGTGGCTGTGTTGACTGGCCAGGGACAATGGTATAGATTGAATTACTGCGATTTATAGCTTTTAATAGAGAATAGATATTAACAAGTCTGATGATTTTATATCAACACTTCCTATTTTATATATCGCTTTCAACAGTCCAGACATGGTTTTTATTTCACGGAAATAACCATTTGACATTTGCTAGAAGATTTTTTAATTGATATTATTGTAAGAGGCTGTAGATTCTGATAATAATTACAGGTTTTAAAAAGCTCAAATAGTTCGACGCTGGCGGACTGGCGGACGATGGACACTTCACACTTTCTTCACTTCTTTTAAACATTGTAATATTGATTTAACATATTTAAACAAGTTCAGTCTAAAATATATTTCTTGAATTAAATGCAGTTCTTTTTATAGCTGTATTTGTATAGTGAATTCTTGTGACTAATAATTATCTGATGTTTTGATATATCAAAACTTTTTGCTCTACAAATGCATTCAGATACAAATAACACATGCGAAATACAAAATATGTCCTTAGAAATAAATACACATTTATGTTGAATACAATATACTAATAATACACATGTTGAGTACAATATACACAAATTTAATACACATATGAATACAACATAATATGTATCAAATATATCAAAGCAAAATACTGTTCATAGCAAAAATTATTACATTAATGAGCATGTGATTTCTCATTTGACCTATCTTAATTTACAAGACTAATGCTTAATTCATTAATATTTATCTTTCAACTACCCTGAATTGTTCTTTATTTTATTCTTATGTATAACGTTTTGTCTTTACAGGGAAAATGCCAGCGAGAAAATCCTAAATGCAAATATCTTCATCCACCCCAACATTTGAGGGAACAGTTATTACAGAATGGACGAAATAATTTGATATTAAAAAATCTGCAGTTACAAGCTGCAGCAACATCATTACATCCATACGTGCCTGCTCCCGGAATGATGCCATTTGTAAGTTGGTTAAATAATCTTTCGTGTCTGCTACTTGTTTAGCTTTTCAATATTTACTGTCGGGGATCAAACTGAAACAACTTATCAAAACTTATTGAAGGTTTAGAAAATTCTCTTGTAGATATATGGCTGCAAGGCCTTGATGTCTAAAGTTACGTAAAATTAAGTCCATACCTGTTTGCACTTTCAGTTTTTTCAGAATGATACCTGACCTTAGCTTTATTTTTATGACTTATTTATTGTTGTAGCATTTAAAGCAATGATTTTGAAAACATCTCTTTTGACAAATACCCAGACGACTCTCTTGATTTTCACTTTCTTTAGTCTTCGTTAGCTCAATCAGGTGTAGACAAGTAGGTTGTTAAACTTAAATTTCTTATTCCTTCTAACTATTGAACATTGTTTTAAAAAATCAGAGGATACTTCTAGCCTTCTAACTATTGAACATTGTTATTGTTTTAAAAAATCAGAAGATACTTCTAAAAACCGTTTTGGCATAAATTGAACATTATTTTGTCCTTTAAAAGTAGCATGGTAATGTAACAGCAATCAAAAAGATATTTGCAATAAATTGAAGAGCGCTTTTATTGTGCCGATTACAAAATGTTGAGTTTTATATGCATGGATTTATGCTTTCATATTTTCAAGGTGCATTAAACTCTGCAAGCATTTTCAAGTGTTGTGCCATTTAAGCCTCTCAGATTGACTGAAGTGTTAATGAAAATATATCTAAGCTCACAAAACATTACTGTTCTTCCATTAAACACGGGATTGTGAAGCTGACTCTCAAAGCTTAAATTTGGGGTTTAATTCAAATGCGCTGCTTGTGAACATGTCTCTGATTTTGATGCTTAAAATCAGATTGCAACATGATTTGCCTAAATATTCATGGTGCTTATATGACTTCGCTTTAAATTGGCACAACAATTTTGTTTTCACTGGGGTGAGCAAGAAGATACACATGATTATGTTACCTTACAATAATGTGCTTCTCGAAGGAATAAAGCAAAAATTTCATTATGTGAATCTTGTTTTTTCTTGTGAGTTTTTCTACTATCGACTCTTAAGAAACTTGGTCTACACATTGTTTGATTGTTTCTGTTCAGGAATAAACTTTAAATATTGTTGTTTGTTAAAGTCAGGTCTTACTATTACATAAAATAGGTGCGAAAATGCGTTAGTCAAATAAGATGAAGTTTATCGCCTCAAACAAAATGGCTAGTTTAGAAAAACCACACTGCCTCCTGACTTGTATCCTGTTATTTCAAACAACATGGAAATACTTTTGACACTTCTGAACTTAATGGCAAAAAGCCAATAAAAGCTCCAGTGATTGATGGCCAGGGAGAAATGCATGTCTGACTTTTTATGTGGAGAATTACAGCGCGCAGGCTAGACAGCTATTGTGTAATTTAGATGCAATAATAGCCCACTACTATAATGGACTTCATTTCTAAAGAGTTTCATTTGAGCTCTTTTCATGAGATTGAAAGCTTAATTTATAAGATTAAATAGATTTCTTTCACATTCTCTCTCATATTTTTTTAACGTAAAATTTCATTTTGGATGCTCTGAATGAAACTTTAGTCATTTTTAATTGAATGTACAAACAATAAAATGTCTGTAAGATTTGAATTATGTGCTTGATTTCAATCTAAAATATTACATTTTCTACTAGAATGTTTCTTTACAAGATATTAAGTGATTGATTATATAAAACACAGAGTTCATCTTAATATTGGAAGCACACTCCATTGTTATGTGTATCTTGGCAGTGATGACTTTTAAATGTTTTGACTTGGCTCTCAGAACAGTAAATTTGTTCCAAAATCACACTTTGAAACCAAGTTAAAAACAAACATAGTGATATTTTTTGTTTACTGAAAATAACATGGTTAAAAATAAAAGGTTCAGTTTTTTTTTTTGTAGTTCAAGTAAAATTAGGGAACTTGCATGATATGGATCTTTATTTTAAAAAAAGCATTATATTAGGTTATACTGTCAAAATCAACTTCAGGAATATTTGATATTTAGGAACAAAATTATGAATAAGCGATAAAAATCAGGAAGTAAAACTCCGAGCCATCTATTTAAATGTATGTATAAAATAAGATGTAAATTTCCAAGTATACATGTGTGATATATATAAAATATATAATGTGATTTTACCATTATAATTTATTGATTTTTAGATCAACTTGTCAATTCTGTATGCTTCAATATTCTGCTGAATAAACATTTCTCTTCCTTGTAACGGAAATATATACTAAATTAACCAGAATCTTTATCAAAGGGTTAATGGACAAATTGCTAATGTAATTATTATGTCTTGTAGCCCATTCCGTAATCTGTAATAGAATTCTTAGTAGCTATCATTTGACGTCCAACTATTTAAATCCAGAAAATTTAATATTTCAATATTCAAAAGGATCAAATTAAACTAAACTAAGATTAATTTTAGCACTTCTTTGTCATCTTTCATTTGAGGTTTCTCTGTCAAGTCACGCAAAGCACATTTCTTATAATTCTGCATAATGCAGTCCTACATGACCTAAATTGAAATTTAATTTTTCATCCCATATTGACAGTAAATCTATGTTAAGAATTGGTTGACTGTGAATGACATTGTCCTCAAACCTGTCAGTTGACAATGAAGGGATAAGGGAGACAACTGTAATATCAAGACAACAATTAATTAACTGGACCATCACATCTGAACACTTCCTTATATTGCTTTCACCAATATTATTAGCATGGTTTGATATAGCTAGTGTTTATATAATATATGTTTTGTATTTATGCTTTTAGTACCTGGGATGATGTCTTTCTATTCTATTGTATGCCGCAACAATCCAGATTTGAATTCTCTTTAGTCTCAGATTGTTGTTGGCAAATTTAAATGTGTCTTAAAAAGCTTTTAGATATAGTTAGGAACAGAACAATTTATATACATAACTATGAACAAATTACATAACCATTTATGGAAAGAGAACGGCAACTATTTGATGAAAATAATAAATTAATTTTCTGAACTTTATAAATCGTATATAAATAATTCGTAGATGAAGGCTATGTAATTTGTTGAAATGTTGTGTTCCAGTAAATGTGCTTAAAAGCAGGGCCCTCTTTCACAAAAATTCTTACAATAAGAATTATCCTACCATATTTATGGTAAAGTTGATTGTAAGAATTTTTGTTGGAGGAGACCTCAAACCCAGCATTTTGTTTTCAAATTATCATGCTTTTATTTATTGTTATAAAGTTAGAAAGCCATGATTGAAACTCAGGGAATAGAAAGACATCATCTATAGAATATGCCAGTTTGGAACATTGATTCTTACAAATATATTTATGCTTAACAATCAAATAAATGGAGAAATGACAAAATCTAATGATTCTGTTGAATATTGGAGTGTTGTGATAAGAGTTATTATTCGTGTCTAACATAGTAGTTGACAGGATGTCAAATATACTGAAAGATTCTTATTAATTCTAAAACCAGTAATATCACACTCTTATTTCACACTCTGATACACTGATTTTTGATGTACAGTGTGAGATTGAAATACAATGAAACGCTATTCGGATGATTTGATAAAACACTTTCCTGCGTAACATGTAATGAAATTGTTATCTTATCCCCTAAAGCTTAGTTCTATTTCATATAGAAAATTAAAATGACAAATTACATTAATTTTCTATCTCCCAACAATTTGAAAATTGATTTTATTAGGAAATCAATTTCGATTTCTGGTTTTAAATCTAAATTCTTTAAAAATTGTTTTGACAAAAATTTAAGTGAACTTTGCAGGCATTCCGAAATGCACCAATTCAATTTTCAAGTCTTGAATTAATTCAAAGCTTTTTTTTTGCCCAATTGCACTCCCGGAAAACAACTTAAGATACCTTTTGGCTAATATTTTTGGAGTTGGACAATGTCAAAGTTTGTTTTGACATGTTAGATGTACATGTAATACTTATTACAAGGAAGCTGTAATCGTCAGCCCTGATATCTATCAATATTTAAGATGATATATTAGAGAGAAGGATGATATATTCACATGTAGAAAGTATTTCATCATACCGTTAGGAAAGTCATTATAAGATAAATTAGATTTTGTCATTTAAAATGATTGATTCTCTTCGATTCTCTTCATGTGTCTGATCAAATTGACTTTTTCTGGAGCCACACGTAACTGGAAAAAAGGATGTATGAGGGTTTTGACAGTCAAATAAAAATTATTTCCATTGGATATTTTGGAACAGAATCTATAATCGAGCTAAGCTGGTGAATTTATTCCCATGTACACTAGCTAGTACTTAGTAAATATAAAAAATGTGAAATTATATTTCTTTTATTGGCAAAGTTTAAAATTTTAATTTCATGTTCTTGTTCGAATATTAGGGTTGTTGTTAAGTAACAAGTTACTTTTCAACAAAAGGAACTGGCACAGGATTGATCAAAATGTATTCCTTTACCATTTAAACCCTTTGTCTTGATAGATGAGAATATGATAGTGTAGGCCTTATGAATTATATAGAGATGAAGAGAATCCAAGAGAATCAATGCTAGTTTTTGTGTAGCACCAAGTTTATTACTAATCGTACGCATGTTATTTTATTTTTGACCCTAAAGACTAGTGGTAAGACTGCTGCTACCCACGCCGCATACCAATCCATCCAATCAGTTGTACCGGGCCAATACCAATTTCTGGTTAGTGGTATTTGTTAATTCCAATGCTTTGCTCTATTTTCTATTGCCTTTAGCTTGTCTCATCTAAATCTCTCCATAGCACATTTACCAGCAATTCGGGTAACATTGGTTTTTCTACTTCAGAGACACTTTGATTTAGAATATTTTATGGTGAAGGGAATTTTCCATGTGTATTTTTCTAGAGAAAGAAGCTGGCAAATTATAAAAGTATATTAAAAGTAAACACTAACCCTCATACACTTTTCTTATAACTTGTTAACTAATAAGGTTGCACCGAAGCCCATGGAATGAGGTGCTGTTCAGGGTAGACATAGACCAGATTTACTTTTTTTACAGTATTTTTTGCATGAAACTGAATTACTCATTTTTTATAAATAAAGATCAAGTGTTTTCATGTGAGATCGAGAGATTTAAATGTTGTTTTTTTTAGCTTTTTTATCTTGTTTAAATATGCTTTTATTTTATCATGGTTATGATTGTGGTTTATTTTTATATGCATCGGAATGACACTTTTTCTTGCAGGAAAAATTTCTTATTTTTAATGTCAAAATATTTTAATTTGTTCAAAAGAACAACAAATTGAAAAGTAAAATAATTAAATTGTGTTGTTTGTGGTAAATCAATGTATGAGGGTTGTAGATATTGTAATTTTGAGATGTTGAGCAATAAAAAAAGTGTGTTTGCAAACAATTTGTCTAGCATGTGCTTTGGAAACAGATTATAACATTGCCTTTTTTAATGTTTCTGAATTGTTATGTGCACAATGTAGTTAATATATGTTCAATCACAAAACTTATGAGTATTTTTTCTTTTTAAAGCAGGCCCCACAATATATGAGCACCATTCCTTCTGCTGTGAGTTTTAATCCTTACATGAACGCTTCAGTTCCTAACAGCTTGACCGTCCCTAGTGGAGTGAATGATGGTAGTTCGTATATTTCACAACAGATGCCAGGAGTTATACCAACCTGTACCCAACTTCAACCAACGCAACAAAAGGTGGCACGACCTGATAGACTTGAGGTATGCAAGTATTTTGATGCGTATCCAACGCTATTTTTATATTTTTTTAATGCTATGATCAATATCAGAATGTATGAGTCAACTATCTTATACAGTATGTGGATTGAATCTTTTTACTATCTCTCACACGGGAGGCTTCTATTTTCCTTTATTTTCAATGTCTCAGCCTTCACACAGGTGATTTCTAGCATTGGGGCCATATTTCTGCTACAAGTACTGCTTTATAGATATTTTTAATGTAAAATGCTTAATAGAAAGGTAGTGGTAATGACATTAGCTTCAGATTTTTCTGAGAAACCTCTGGGTTGGGACCTTAGCTATAGATATTGCTTTCACAACCACAACAGTCAAGATTCAGGAACAGAAAATTATCTTTCCCTTTCTCTCTATCAGCTTCACTGACGTCAAAAATCATTGCACATCCTAATTTTCTGTTTTTGTAGCCTTGATTTAAAATTTGAGCACATTTTTTATAATTTCAATCACCTTTTCTGTAGACTTATTAGAGTAACTGAACATTTCTCACTTTGGTTGGGCTTTTTCAATTCATTCCTTTATTGCTTTATTAAATTGGGAGGAGAACTCTTTTCAATCTCTATCAAACTTTAGTTCTTGCTCAGTAGTAAAACAGTGAACACACTTCACTAGCTTGCTACTAACACTACCTTTTTCTTGCTTTTCTACCTTCTTTGCAGGTATGTCGTGAATTTCAAAGGGGTACATGTACGCGACAGCCTAGTGAATGTCGCTATGCCCACCCTCCTGATAATGTCACTATTGAGAGCGCAGACAACCATGTAACGGTGTGTATGGATTTCGTTAAGGGAAAGTGTATACGGGATTCGTGTAGATATTTTCATCCTCCATCTCACCTCCAGACTCAGATCAAGGCTGCACAACAAAGAGCTAATGCAGTCGCTACGCAGACCCCATCTCTGGTAGGGGTTCCTTTCTGCTTCCAATCACTACTTGCTAACTGTTGTTCTTAAGTTAATTACAATGCAATTAGTTTTCTTTCCTTTAGCTTGAAATTGAATTAGTTTTTCAAAACTGGAAAATATCAATCTCTCAATGTTTCGAATTAGATTAAGACACTTTTTATAAATTATAACAAATTTTTTATGAATTTGTTGAAGAATATTTTTTTTCTTCAAATATTGCAATTATTCAATAAATTAGTAGGGGCATGAATTTTTGTGAATTTTCCAGTTTTGAGCCATATAACCTTATTATTTATTAAATTTAACTTTAGTCCCTGAAATATGGGTCACCTATCTTGCGCCTGTTAGAATCAGCCTTAACTGCCCTCGCAGAAAACACTCTCTCCTTACTTTTTAGTTTCTAAATTTAATCTGTTTTCCTTGAATGGATGTTTTAGTAATGCACATGATAAGTTTCAATTCTAACTATACCCTCACCTTAGCCTTGTTAGGCAGCTTATAAATGCCAGTCACTCACATGAGCATTGGTTGGTTTCTTTTTGCTTTAATTTTAGAATGAACTTGTCACCTTTTTCGCTAGGTTAGTCAATATGGTGTCAGAAATATTGCCTGCTTTAATTTTCAAATTTCATGCACTTAATTATCACTTAAAAAGCATAGATAAGCTTCTGCAAACGTAGTTCTGCCTAAATTTAGTTTTCCTTCAGCTTTCCTTAGCCTTTACACTTGATCCTCTTCCTCTTCCTGAAATTTACACGAAGAACGAGTACATGAGAACCTAAACGTTTAATCTTGACAGTGAAAACATGGTGTCGCGTTATTTTCATGGGGGAGACCAAATCCGAAAAATGATATTGCATTATCACAGGACAAGATTAGGACCCTGGACAAAAAAAAAACAAGCATGATTTTTGTTATCTACTTTATATAATATTATCTTGTACATTTTGTATGCTTTAATATATATTATATAGTTACCATGGAAACCAGCCCAATATTGTACGCCTACATATTGCAAATCACTTCATATAAAACTTGACTTGTTCTCACTGAGCTTAGCTTCTTACTAGATTAGCTGTCCCTTCTCTGTTCTTTTCTTGTTGTTGACATCAACGTCATTTTGGCAATAAAATAAAACAGTCCTCCATTATTCCACTATATAATATAATAAACTGATAGTAATCATGGAAAGATGAACGCTGGGTTTCACTATACAATGGTAAGTGTTTGCAAATCGGCAAATTCTTAATCCACCTTCAAAATGTCTTGATATTTCTTCTTCTCTTAAACACAACCTATTTTCATTTCTATTACCAATTTATTTTTTAGATTTTGAATTTAACCTATAGGTTAATGTTCTTAAACTGTATCTAAATTTTAAAATTTACTACTTAATGTATATTAATTACATTGTTTGATGGTTATGTTTAAGAGAGTAGCTCTTGATGATGTTTAGCAAAAATCCAGAACCTGCTGAAAACTGTTGTGAAATAAAAGCACACTACCTGAGCTCTCAGCTACAAAAATCTGATCTGGCTATTTCTTACCGAAACAGTGATAGCAGTTCTGTTAGTGATAGCTAGTAGCATTTTGATAAATCATCAACATCGTATTGAAGGCTGCATAGTGACTGCGTGCACATAACTTGTCAAAAATGCTAAACTCAATCATGATGAAAAAAGCATCTTTATTTAGTTTTTTTAAAACCATGCATTCAGGTCTGATGATTTTCCCTAGACTAATCAAGACTACTCTAGATACAGGAATATCAAGACCCTATCTTCCAGTCTTTTAATGTGTGTTCATCAATGCCTTTAGTTTCAGATGTAATTTTGTGATTTCTGGTACAAAATTCATTGATCAATTTTTCTTGATTCCAGATTATTTGCTGACTGGCTTTGTTTGCCTGTTTGCTCTTTAGTTCAATCAAGATATCCATGTTTAAAATATCATTCTTTAGAACGTTCAATGGGATCTTGATTTGGATTTCAGAGTGAAACAATCAAAAGAAACAAACAGATATTAATTTTCTTGACTTTTATATCATTTTATTGTTGATAACACAATGAAGTTCTCTGACAAAAATATCGAAAATTGACAAATTCTGTCTATTAGTTCTTCTTTACTTTTGTTTCTTAATTTTATTTTGCATGTCAGGCATTTGGCATTAGTCATCGCATTATATATGACTTCATCAAATATATTATAGCATTTAAGTTATGTAAATTTATGCAAATTCATGCAAATCATCCTTGAGAATTCTAAAATATCTTTATTTTCTTTTCTTTGGCATGTTTTTTTTTCAAATCTAAAGTTTTGATTTTGAGGAGAACTGCGATTGTGGTTGTATATTTATGGATATTTTATGACATCACCAGTATCGAAGTGGGATGACCAAATTTATGTGGAAAGATGGCGCTCTTTCTGATAATTGCTCTGAGTAAAAATTCCTAATGGGGTACCAAATTTTTGTAAAATATTTAACGAAATCATAACATCTATGTATAATTTTAACCAATTAAAATCCATGACCTTAGGTGCTGCTTTTCTTATTGTGATTTGCTATTCTATACTTTGATAGGCTGTTTCTTTAATATAGCCAATCAAAACATAGCTCTCAATATTGACAGCTTTGATTGACAGTTCAGTGTAAACTTTGATTCTTTCTGGAAACTTTTCTTTAATTTTATTTTTGTGCCGCAATATTAACCAGCCAATATTTATTGTATTTATCAATGCAATTTTATCTAATTATTTTAGACATTTTATTTTATTCAACTAACTTAGCTTTGTAACTAATTGTGCATTTAATGTTTTTGTTTTGGTTGTGGGTAATGTATTTTTTGCCTTATTCGATACTGGTATGTCATCTATGATTTCAATGCATGTTATGGAACTGTTTTTTTACCAATGGTGCTTTCTTTTTTTTATTTTCATCACCCAACATGCCTTGCTGCTTGCTCTACGTTGTCATGTTCCGCCAACCCTGCCAATGCCGCCATCTTCGGCAATTGCCATTATGTGCTCCGCATACTAATTAGCCACAAGTGGTTGAGGTCTTAACCACAGCCAAGAAGAGACCTCGAGACCCGGCAGATGATCTAGTTCTGGTACTATTCCCATGATGCTTTGCATGTAGCTGTAGAAAGCTTAAATACGATTATTTGCACAGTCACATGACGACCTGGCTACCTTTTCTTGCTTTTTTTGTTAGAATTATTAATTTACTTTCCCTCGTGGTAAAAAGTATTTGGTTTTCTTTTTAATCACAGCATCATATAATTCACGCCTTGCATGGCAGCTTTAATATTGGATGTTTCCGGTCAAACTGACCTTATAAACTTGGTGATTTGGGACGAAAAGATTTTTTTTTAATTGTTAACACCTAACTGTCATGTGATTCTGCAAAATCAATTTAAGTAGACTATCAAAGTAAAAATTTTAATTTCTTTTCTCTTTATTTCAAATGATTTTCGATGCAAGTAGTCTGGCACTTGATAAAAAATTCTAGTTTAAATCTCAGATCTGATCTATGAGTAGTGCTCTCAATTCAGTGCTTGGATTCCAATAGGCTATTTGCCTCTTAGTTTTTGGCTCTGGCAGAAACTTTAAAAACCAAAATTTCTCTGAATGTTTAATATTTTCTTTCGAGTAAAAAAGTCTATCAATTCAACTTTCTCTTTCTATTTTTCAACTCTATAATTCTAACACTTCTTACAGTTTGATATTATTTTAATTTGTAGGGATTTCCTAACGTGGTCCCACATATAAAGCGCATGGCTGTCACCGACAGTAAAAGTGGCATTCCAGTTTATCAACCAAGTTCCATGGGTATGAGTGCTGCCTATCAACATGCTACGATGATGCAGTTACAACAGCAACCCTTTATCCCAGTGACATGTAAGTTATATTTAGATATTTAATACTATAGCATTGTCATGTAGTGTAGAAACTAATGTTTAATTTAGGTGTTTATTTGAGAAACTTTGACTCTGAAGTTCTAAAGCCAATAAATACATTGAAGTTTCAATAAGTTATATGATGCACAGTATTTACAGTAGAAAATATAAGAAACCAATTGTGTCCCATACTTTTTACTGTATGAACAATTCTGTCCCACATTGGACATCCTTCTTGTAAATTTGTAACTTAGGTGTATAATGAAACACTTCTGAAAAATAGTTTTAGCAAAAATAGCAATTTTAGAATTCTTAATAAACGTTGAAGCCCAAGGAGTCAATGTTTCTCAACACTAATCTATCTGATGTTATTAAAAATCTCTTCCCTTTTATGTCTTTATGTTCATTTACAGACTAAATAAATGATGCATTATATACTGATACTTGGAAAATGAACATTTCAGCCCAAAAATGTTTCCAATCATCTTTCAAACCATTTTTAGAATTGAATTGAAAATTGAATATCTACTTTAAAATATTTTCAAAAATGTTCAAATGGCCTTCCTCCTTGTCCATCTTGAATCCAATCAGTATTTATAATGCTATCATTTGTTTTTACCTAAAGAAGACATTAAAATTTGACAAGAGTTTCCACCTCAATGAATGTTGTATTTAGCCATTAAGTTTGTATTAATAGCTGTGCAGCAAGTGCTTTTCAATAATTTTATTATTAATTAATGGCATGGAACTTAATCTGGAACTTTTCCAAGATGAACAGCACTTTCTTTAAACAATGGAGAAGACACAAATTCCTGAAATTTTGATACCATATTACTTCAAATTGCAATCTGAAAAATTGGAAAATTATTTTTAAAAAGTTACTCTTACGTGTTTGTATATATCATTTTCCCAAAATTCCTGAGTCTTAAATACAATAAGAATGTTTTTCAGTAAATGTTGATTTTTCTTTTCAATTTTGAGGCAAGTTTAAAAAAGAATTGTTAAAAAAATTATGTTTTTATTATTCAAAATGATAAGATAGAATAACAAAATTTATGCGCATAATTATATCCATTTGGATATCAACATTCAGAATAGTTTATGTCTTCTTCATATTGTGCTGTTTTCTTATTATTTGCTTTATTTTAATTTTCGTTTTTAAACAGGTTTATTGTGTTTGCTTGCAATTTTTTTTAAAAGAAAGAAATATTGGCACAGTTTGAAATATATTTGATCTTTTCAACAAATCTAAACTCAGAACTTTTACACTTTACAAACAAAATTGTTATCATGAGATGGAAGAAAATAGACAGTTCAAAACAAGCAAACCCAAATAAACCATCAATATTATTTATTTTATGTTGCATCTTTTTAACAAATAATTTTGTTCTATCTGTTTCATGCAATTCACAAATGACCTGTGTGCTTGTTGCCATTTCTGCATGGCGTTTGCTTCACCTGCACATTTTGCATTTTGTTACTATGGTTACTTTTGATTGACAGATCCGCTGGTTATAGCACCAGCTGAAACTGTGGTGAAGGCCCCCGCTTACCCAATACCTTCTAACGCAACTAGTGTTGATTACTTTGATGAAAACAAACAGGTAGAGTTGATCATGAAAAGAAACAATGGATACTTTTGGGCAAAAATTTAAAATATTATTTCATATTTATTGGTCCATTCTATTCGTGTTACATTATTCCATTCAAATCATCTGAAATTCAGTGTTTCTTTTCTTTTTTCTTACTCTAAAAACAAGAAACAACAAAGTGCAAAAAAATAAAACAGAATGTTATTAACAAATACTAAAAACTGAAGTTAATGCCCCGTAACATGATGTCCAAACAATAACAGCATTTTTGTCTTACTAACTGGCCTTCAGCAGTGCTTGCTTACTCTAACAGCAAAAAAATATGCCTTGGCAGTATGCATTTAATTTTTTTAATTTTTTGATTTCATGTGTTTTTTATTTGAATTCCTCAGCTTTTTATGGTGAACAGTTGCTTTTAATAATTTTATTTTATCCTCATTTCATATTTTTGTATTTTATTTTATTGGATTGTACTGGGTTGCTAATGCTTCTAGTTCTTATTTTCTTATTTCTTTAATTAAATGCATGAAATTTCTGTTTTCACATTCTGTATATCACTCCTCTCCTGTGTATTTGTTAAAGAAAGTCCATATCGTATGCCTTTATATGGACCCTTAATTTCTTCAGTCCAAAAAGTGAAGATAGTATTTTCACCCCTTTCGAAAATTAATATATCTTCCTAATTACAAAGAAAGATTTCATATTTCCTGGAGTATCCAAACAGATTACCTCTAGAAGCAAATTTATTTCAAGGAACATAATAGACAGCCATATCTACAATTCTATTTCACTTGAACAGACAAATCTACAATTATATTTCATTTAAACAGACTAATCTACAATTCTATTTCACTTGAACAGACAAATATACAATTATATTTCATTTAAACAGACAAATCTACAATTATATTTCACTTGAACAGATAAATCTACAATTCTATTTCACTTCAACAGACAAATCTACAATTATATTTCACTTGAATAGACAAATCTACAATTCTATTTCATTTAAATAGACAAATCTACAATTCTATTTCATTTGAACAGACAAATCTACAATTATATTTCACTTGAACAGACAAATCTACAGTTATATTTCACTTGAACAGACAAATATACAATTATATTTCACTTGAATAGACAAATCTACAATTATTTTTAACTTGAACAGACAAATCTACAATTATACTTCACTTGAACAGATGAATGTACAAAACAGACAAATCTACAATTATATTTAACTTGAACAGACAAATCTACAATTATATTTCATTTGAACAAACAAATCTACAATTCTATTTCACTTGAACAGACAAATCTACAATTATATTTCACTTGAATAGACATATATAAAATCATATTTCACTTGAATGGACAAATCTACAATTATATTTCACTCTTATAGACATATCATTTTATTTTGTCAAAACATACAAAATTTTCATGTCTATTATTTTACTGAAACTTACAATTCTATTTCACTCTATTTTTTTTTTTCAAGACAAATCTACAATTCTATTACATTCAAATAAACTAAACTACAAAATGTGTAACACTAAATAGACAAATTTACAATTCTCATTCAAATAGACAAATCTACAATTATCATTCAAATAGACAAATCTACAATTCTCATTCAAATAGACAAATCTACAATTCTCATTCAAATAGACAAAGTTACAATTCTCATTCAAATAGACAAATCTACAATTCTCATTCAAATAGACAAATCTACAATTCTCATTCAAATAGACAAATCTACAATTCTCATTCAAATAGACAAATCTACAATTCTCATTCAAATAGACAAATAAACAATTCTCATTCAAATAGACAAATAAACAATTCTCATTCAAATAGAGAGAAAAATTATTGATGAAAAGGAGTATGAAACTGGTGGTATAATTTATGACTCTGTTGAGATGATTCTATAATATGGAATGAGGATAAGGTAAACTGGCAATCCTGTTGGCTATTATAAAGCTGTGGAAGACTATCTATTTAATGGTTGTATATTAATGGATACTATTTATATTATGTTACAGTTGCTGGACACCCTCCCAGTGTGCAGAGATTTTAAGGCAGGTCAATGTGACAGGCCTCAGTGCAAATATGTTCATGTTCGAGAGGGTATGTATTATTTAATTTGATAAAAATCATAAAAAAACACCTATTACTGAAGTCCAAAACGGCAAAACAAAACCTGATATCCATAATAACAGTTTAATAAAATATCAGTCCTATAACTTAGTAAATATTCTGATTTCCTCTTCTGAGAAATAGTGATTACTAGAACTGCCAGAAGAAGAATAATGTCTGTTTGAAGCAGTTTGGGTTTTTTCTGCAATAAATTTGCTTGTTCTGGGATACCAGGCATGAAGGATAAAGGAATAATCTAGCTCTACAAAAATAATCTGTTCCAGAAAGCTACATAGGGCATCTGAATCTTCATTCAAGACGTCGCATTATGACCATTCATGACACATAACTCTGCCTTCTCATGGATGTATAATTGTCTATGTTAATTTTTCCAGAACATGTTGAAGTAACGGACGGTAAAGTTACAGTGTGTCGTGACTCAGTCAGAGGAAAATGTCAGCGCCCTCTGTGCAAGTATTACCATATCCCTGTTGTACTACCACCATCAACTTAACATCAAGGGAAACAACTCTTAAGAACTAAGTCAAAGGCAAAGATTAAAATAAAGCCACCCACACCATTCAATCCTGAAAGCTCAACGTTTGTTGGTACGATTACGACAATGTGAGAAAGAAGGATGAAATGGTCACTTCAAAATAATTTCAACTGTGATGAGAAATCTTTATTTTTTCTAGATAATTATTATTATTACTATTATTATTATTATTAGTTTTACTAAAATTCAAATCATATCACACAGCACAAACCAAAGCTTGAAATTAAAAAACAAACAATCTAGTTCATAGGTCGCTTTTCATACCAAATGTTTTGCTTGCCTAATTTCCATGACTGAACCATGCCTAATATGACAATTGCTTAAAGGCCGAGGTATGAACTTTGTTTTGATTCAATATCTTTATAATCAATTTGGAACAAAATTTCAAAAATAGTTGAAATTTACATATTCAAATTGATAATGAAGTTTTTCAAATCAAAACAAAGTTCAGAATGTTTTTGCTAATTGAGTCCCTTGCTTCAATATATTTCTCATTAAAAATGTATGTTTTTTTAAGAAAAAAACTGCAAAATCATGGATTAATGACATATATAAGTTTATTATCCATTTTTATTAAAAGTTCCATTTATATATAAACAGTTGTTTGACAATGTTGTAAAAAGATATGATGATTATTTCTTCATTTTTTTGTATCTAATTAAAGGTGATTTTTTAAGAAAAAATTTCCATGTGCCATATATTATTATTAACCCCATATATAATAGTACTGTCAACTTTATTTCTTATTCTTCAAGTTAAATGAATTGGTGAAAATTGTTAAAAACCTAATTGGAAAATTTAAGTTCCATAGACAATTAAATATATATTAAAGTACCAGAAGAAAAAAACAGCTTTTAAAGTACAAGTATATAATATAGAATCTGATATTGCAGGATCTAAGTTCCATAGACAAGTTCACAAAATTTAAATAAGTATTAAACCAAATGAAATTTTAAATATACAACATTATGTATGTTGAATTTTGGAAAATTTAAGTTCCACAGACAAGTTCACTATTAAATCTAAGAACCATTAGATAGGAAAGTTCAAAATAAAGTGTTTTTAAAGTACCAGTATATATAGTCGTTTGTTAGATATAAATATAAAATTGATAATTATTTACAACTCTATACACATTTCCCTTGGATTCTCTGTTATGTTACTGTTCTTTTATTCAATATTTATATTATTATTATTATTATTATACATTATTGTTTATCAAATTATTAGTGCTATCATCTTGTTTAAAGTCTACACACAATTTATTTTAGACTTATAGAGTTTTATATAAAAATTCCTTTTTAAATAAGTGTATTTATTGGCATTGTCTTGGTGCATAAACAGCCAAAATTGTTAAGATTTGTTATTCTTAGTGTCCTTCCAAGGGAAATGTAATGACTTCAATCATTTTGATTTTTTCTAAATGACAATGGTTAAATATGCCATGTAAAAGTGTCATTTGTTTTTAATTCAAAGTGTCATAGCAATTTTTATTTAGAATTTTAGAATTATGTTTATATTGAAATTTTTCTTTATGGTAGATGTGAAATCTGTTTTGTCATATTGGAATTCAAGTCTTGATCAAATTTTTAAAACAAGAGTTTGAATTTGTAATCTGAATCTTTAATGAGCAATTTAAAATGATAGTTCAATATTTCACAGACGTATTTTTAGTGTTCATAATTTTTATTTTTTCAGTACAAAAATGTTTCAAAATTATTTCCATATAAAAAGCTTTAATGTCATAAATTTGATTTAAATCTTTTAGAAAAATATATAAAAATTCAAAAAAATACAATAGAAATTTCATCATAAAGTCTCATTTTAAAGGAAATTTGTAAAATTTGTCTCATTTATTATAAGATTTGTGTTCAAACTGTGTATATTATGGTTTATGTTTTTTAATATTTTTCTTTAAGTCTGAAAGATTCACCGATATTCTTCTGATCATACTCTAGTATGATATTGTATTAATATAACCAAAATATGATAATCTAAAACCAATCCTACTTAATATTATTAAGTCATCGAGGAAATAAATATCAAACCCCAATTTTGAATAATAACCATATCATATATTCACATTCTTAGGAATTTGTCCAAATCGACACAATTTTTAGAGACTGCTGATTCTTTTTACTTATCATGTTCTTTCTTGTAATTTTAGATTTTGTTCATTGTAAAAATTTGTCATGAATTAAGATTCTGAAAAACTTTAAAAGATTTTTAACAAAAGTTTTAGGCTCATACAAATTATTGTGATTTTATTGGTTTATTGTAGTTTGAAATTGTTTTGAATATTGAAATTTTGTTGATAATTTAAGTTGATATCATTGACAAAAATTATACCATTTTAGTGATACCAAAATATATATACAATCCAGTTTGGGATTTCACATTAGACCTTAAAAGATTGTATTATAAATATGATTTCTGGAAAATAATTCATAAGAAGTTATAAACCTTCAACTCTTTCAAATTTGTAAAGTGTTCTTTTTATTTTATTTGTCCCTCCATTACCCCAAAAGGATTGTATGTATATTTCTATAAATAGTCTTGTATTCTCATGTTTTTAAACTTTGTAAAGTGTGTCATGTGATTTCTGAGGATATGCCATTGTGGTATATCCCAAAGTGAATGCTATTTTTGGATGGTATATCACAAATTGAATTCTATTCTTGGATGGTGTATCACCAATTGAATGCTATTCTTGAATGGTGTATCACAAATTGAATGCTATTCTTGAATGGTATATCACAAATTGAATGCTGTTCTGGAATGGTATATCACAAATTGAATGGTATATCACAAATTGAATTCTATTCTTGGATGGTATATCACAAATTGAATTCTATTCTTGAATGGTGTATCACAAATTGAATGCTATTCTTGAATGGTATATCACAAATTGAATGCTGTTCTGGAATGGTATATCACAAATTGAATGGTATATCACAAATTGAATGCTATTCTGGGATGGTATATCACCAATTGAATGCTATTCCTAGATCGTATATCACAAATTGATTGCTGTTCTTGAATGGTATATCACAAATTGAATGCTGTTCTCGAATGGTATATCACAAATTAAATGCTATTCTTGGATGGTATATCACAAATTGAGTGCTATTCTTGGATGGTATATCACAAATTGAATGCTATTCTGGGATGGTATATCACCAATTGAATGCTATTCCTAGATCGTATATCACAAATTGATTGCTGTTCTTGAATGGTATATCACAAATTGAATGCTGTTCTCGAATGGTATATCACAAATTAAATGCTATTCTTGGATGGTATATCACAAATTGAGTGCTATTCTTGGATGGTATATCACAAATGTAGGTTATACTAGAATGGTATATCACAATTTGTATGTTATTATCCATGTAACACATTAAGTATAAACTTTCATGTTATATATATATATATATTATCATCTCTGCCCCATCCTTCATTGAATATTACTTGTATGAAATGGACAAATTTCTGGTTGCTAAATTGGAGATTAGTCAAAAATACACAAAAACCCTTGTGATAGCTTAATTTTTTTTAGCCTAGCTTGTATTAATTGACGTAAGTAATGTTGCCAGATCTTATATTACAATACATGTATTATGGCTCTACTCGTTTACACCCAAACTGAAACTGGATTCTGAACTGTTTGCCGGAATCTGGATTTCATATCAATAAATCTGTCTCCTTTGGCTGAGTCGTCTTATTCAATATGGCGTAAACTGACAGTTAGAATTTCATTTAGCCAAAGATATAATTCCGAATCTATGTCACTTGTTTACAATACTAATCTAGTATACCAAACCGGTTTCAGATTTTCAGTAAATTCAAACTCGTTTACAACACGAATCTGATGTACCAAACCAGTTTCGGATTTCTTCTAATCTAGTAGGGCCTAATATAACTTTTGAGAAAATCATCTGGCAATACTGCTTCAAACCTGCTTCTGTTTTTATTGCTTGCATTTTGACAAAATTAAAATATCAAATGGTCACAAATACATCAATGTTCAAAACATTTGATTATTTTAAAACATCAGTTGATAAATATCCTGCCAAAAGGACAATGACTTTTCTCCAGCTTAACAAATCATGAATTTGATCATCAGAGTTATGATTGTTATATGTTTGTAGTTCGCAAATGGTCCTCAAAGGACACGCTTCAATTATAGCCCTTTTTTCAAACTGCGGTCCCTGATACATTAAAATTGGTGCTGTAAGATGGGTGCAGGACATTGTTTTGAATGAACATTTTGAATAGCTACAACACAAAGAAAAAAGAACAATTTTTGTAAATTTTAGTAGATTGATTTTTCAGGCTGTATAGTAATTGATATAGATAGCGCTAAGATCTGTTTGGCAACTGATAGCTTGAGATCTGATCACCACTTGGATGCAGATGACAAGTTATTTGAAAGCAATTGTAAATCATCTTTGCACTTTGAGCTTTTTGTAAGCATCAGATCAAGTTCCAAAAGGAAGAATTGGCTGTCAAGATCAAAATCTTGTTACAGTAAGCCTGATCCAAGTGGTTAAAGATGCAGTTTGCTTTTAATTTGTGAAATAGTGTTAAATAGTATTGGGAAATGTTTATCAAGCCTGTAGTAGAAGTAATAACTCTATAAGAACATCAGTAATATTGTAATTAGATTTTTTAGTAGTAGTCAAATTGGAGTGGGCAGTTTTTTTTTTAAATTTTGTGTTGTAGTCAATACTGTTAATATCTATTGTTTTTGAAATAATTGAAAATTGAAAAATTGGTGGATTGGTGTTAAAACACAGGATCCATCTTTGTTGAGTGATTGTTATATACAATGAATTTGTTTATTTTTGACGCCAGTCACCTTTTTAAACGAACATAAAATGTTCTTTTTCAAGATATTTTTGTCAGCCAGGCCTTTTTCGAAGACAAGTACTTCACCAATGCTTGAAATGCTTTGTGTGAGACCGTTTTGCAATGAGAAACTGTGAAACAGTTAGCTATTCATTTTGAATGATTTTGTGCTCTGCTGCTCTAAGTTCTCTAGGAGTAATAAGAATCTGTATAAAGATATTTGGCTGGATAACAAACTGTTTATCACCTTGTACTGAACATAGTTTTGAAATTCTTATCTAAATCTGTTGAGTTAAATTATGATATGTACCATTATTAAGAATGGATGGTCAATGTGATGAAGGACACTGTATTGTTGGAGTAGAAATGTATTAAGTGCCTGAAGATACAGTGCTTAAAAAATGATTTCAGAAATTTTGTAAAAGATTCTTATTGCTCCTTGCAGAATAATCTTTTAGACTGTAGGATATTCACTTGCTGCTTAACCTCTGACCTTAGTGCACGATCAATATGGCATCCAGGTCCAGGCATGCTCAGAGAAGGTAAAACTGTTGTCTGTAAATTGATCAGAATATCCATGATAATCTGCGAATCTGCACAATAAAATTCAATCCATTTTAAAAGTTCAGGATGACAATTTCAGTTCTTAAAGACCATGACCCTGCAAATTCAATTCATTAAATAAATACAACTTGAATTTGAAAGACTTTTTTTATCTGGAAATTGGTCAAATTTGTATAAATTCAAAAAGGTTTTTTATTTGGATATTGTTTTTAAAAAAGTGTTGCTCTGGAGAGAAAAATGTCTGGACCTATAAATACTATTAAAGAATAATTTATTATCAGACAGGATTCTGAATTGATTAGAGCATAAAGGCTTGGCTTGGCTACTAACAGTTAGTAGCTGCTATATTCAATTTTATTATAATGACTTATTATTATTATTATTATGGCTTTATTATATGTGTCTGTCTGCTAGCTCTATTTCGTGTCAAACACTAAACTGATTAGAAATAAATACTAAATTTATCATTATATTCTCAACCTTGTAGTTGTGTTTTACTTTTTTGCTTCTTGCATGCTTATTTTATTGGCTTTCAAGCAAATTTAACAATCAACAAGTTATGCCATTCTAGTGAATGGTTTTTGAGGCTAATGAAACAATAGACTAAGACTATACATTGATAGCTTATAGTACATCTAATTGCTTCTATTTGTTTCAAATTGTTAATTTTGTTGCTTGAAATTCAATAACTATGCTTAAGATCCAACAATAACCCCCAGAAATGCTTCTCCTAACTCTTCCATTTCAACCCCCTTAACACAATGATGCCAGAATTAAAATTGTTGGGAAAGACTTGCATTAGAATTGGGATCACATTGCTCTTCAACCATACTTTCAGTGGCAACCTGAAAAGCTGTTCAGTTCAGAGGATCCATCTAGAACAAATATAGCAAAAAACTCAAATTTCAATGAAAATCCTTGGAAAAGATACCAGCTCAGATTGAAAAAGGTCCATATTTATGTGGTAAATTGCTGTTTTATCTTCAGCTTTAGTTTCTCTATAGAATCTGCTCTTTCTGCTGCTTCCATCACTCACAACGCCTACTTTAAATGTCTGAAATGGATATTTCTGATGCCTATTCTTTGGTTGTATCCTGTTTCTGTACCAGCATATGCTTTGCAAGCTTGATGATTGTGATGAGAGAATTTGAAGGTTAAATGCTTTACTTTATCATAAACTGGGTTGACTGTAATACTTGATGGTCCCAGAGACCCTAAATTGTTGATTTTTTTATTTGTCCAAAAATACCACTGTCTCATTATGGTGCTATGGTTTAAAAGTTAGTTACCATGCTTTAAGGAGAATCTCTCCATGTTTTTATTTTAATGTGTGCCTTGTTCACCAAAATTAGAACCCAGTTTATAAAAATGGGCTGTCACTGCAAGCTTTCGCTCTTGCTAATTTTATAATAATTTGAGAAATAATTGATAAGAAGTGCAATAAATTGATTCCAAATTGAATTTTTTTCGAAATGTGAACACTTATTTATGTTTTATTTACATTTATACCATTTTTACTCAATAATTTGTTAAATAAGGGTCATGTTGACTTTAAAAAAAAAAGACATTTTTCAGTGAGATAGATTAAGCTTGCAAAGCATTTAAGTTCTTCAATGAAAATGAGTAAAATACAATTAGAAGCAGGGTTGCCCCGTTCTCTGTCTTCTATAAAATAGGAACCAAAGATAATCACAAGATCTTTCTGTTGATCCCATGAGAGATTATAGTCTTACGTAAGTTAAATAATTGAAATTTTCCATTTTTTTACAAGTTCGTGCTCAAAGCACACTAAATTTTGACATTTTATCTACAATTTCTATTAAAGTCCCGTTATGTTTTGTGACAGATTACAGATGTTCTCCTGTCTATTGATCTCTTTTAACCAAATCTCGACGAAGGAGAAATCGGAGTCAGATATATTTAGATATAAATTAAAAAGTCACAGGTTCTGTTTAATATTCTTATGAACAAAAAGCTCTCCATTCAGATTGTCCAACAGATGTCAACTCATCCCTGCTAGGCCAAGAATTTTGTGGATCACCTTCACAGGATTCAAGCCATCTGGGCTTTGTCTTGTCTCATACAGTTCATATACTCCTTGCGTTATGTACTACGAGTTGTCACTACAGCCATTTTATGGGAAAGACAAAGGCAGTAGTATGAAAGTAGAAATTTGAACTGAGCCTGTCATGAATCTTTAACATCATTGGATCTTCACCTATCACCTTATCATCTGTGCTCCTAACTCCCGACATCTTTCTCCTAGTGAAGAAATCGTCCTGTAACGTGTATCTGTGAACTTTTTTTGATAATGAAGCATGTGATGTTTTTTATTATTGTGAAATGAAAGACAGGAAGAGCAATTCGTTTTCATTTTGTTATTATTTTGTACATACTTATGTTTTTGTCTTTTTAAAATCTTCTTTTCATCGACCAATGTCGACATGTAGTCAAATAAATATTTTTTGAAGTCTTCAGTATTGGTACACATCCCTGTCGTGCTCCATAGACGTATTACCTTGTTGAGGGTTTCGGAACCTTACTAGATCTTCTGGTTACCAACCTATACATGTAGATAGTTTTTATTCTGCATCTGGACTGATGCAGGAAGCGACTACAAGAATATTTGATTTCCTTCGTTCTGAACTCCAGGTTTGTCATCCTTGAGATGATCTGATTTTTTTTTTGCCATTACCACTGCTGAGGAAAGAGGATACGACAAGACTGATTGATAGTATTTGCGCCATCCGTAAATATAATTAATTCCATACGAGAATCTTACGACACTTATATAGCTGTAGCAAATAGGGTCGTTCTTTATCAGGGAACCATCAAAATGAACCCTAATGTTGATTATTCTTGTATACATCAAGGTACATGTTGATGGTCCTCTGCTTGGGAACGTCCCTATCATGTTGAAGAAGTAGTTATAATGTATGCCGAGTTAATCAACCCAGACTTATTTCCACATATTTCAACAAACCTTCAAGCCATCAAAAATAGTCAAAGATCTTTACGCCTGAACAATGTATAAATATTGTGATCTGATGCTGAGTCGTAATCCAGCACTCAGTATCAATGTAATTCAACGGTAACATAATATTTTCTATATCAACCTTTATAAATATTACACTGGAGAATATTCTTTATACTGTTACAAAAACTTGATAATTAGAAAATTTGTCCCGGGGGAGTCTGGGCAGCACGTTAAAGTTTTTATTTCATCTAAAATTATCAACGTACATTACATCCTCAGCAGCTCTATACAATAATATATACACTGTCACTTAAATACCATTTTCATGGCAAATGACACAGATTTGTTTTGTTCAACAACTTTCTTAAAAATCATCTCAAGAGGGTTATGTTTTTACAAGGATGCAGGGTTAGAAAAAAATCCACAGAGGGAATCTTTAAACATGTATATTATATTGATCAAGAGATAAGGGATTACATTAAACAGCGTTTAAAATTCGATTCAGAAATGCAATGACTCCACATTATATTTCTCAGATTATATTAGAAGCAAAAGACGCACAACAAAATCTTAAACGGTTTGTGCAGTTGTTTTACTAAGCTATAGTCTTTTTTGAAATTGTCAAATTCTAATAAAGCAACGTGCGTAATTTGAAGAAACCATTCTTTGTAATGATTTGCCTACTTTATGTTGTCCAAGCTAATATTGGAAGTTCTTTTAGACTAATTAAAACTACGGCCCATTCATCATCTCTCTTAGTTTATTTTACATCCTACAGAATCGAGACAGAAATTAGATCAAAAATCACGATCCTAAAATACTGACAGAACATTCTTCACGTTCTATTATTCTCCACACGTCTCAGGTCTCGACCTTCATACGGTGCCATTTTCTCCTGATATTTGATTTAATATTGTAACAAGATTAAAGTCAATATACGTGTTAGTCAATCTGTTGATTACGTGGCCAATCTTTCTCCATTTTCAACTTTTTAACTCAAATTGGTAATTCTCAGTATTTGCTGAAAATGAATCACAAAGGGAAAAACAAAGTGGAAACTTGATTTATGTAAAGAAAAAATACTTGTATAATCCCGGTTTTTCTCTTAGTAAAATACTCTTACGCCAGTGTGACTTAAAACATTTTAAGAATTATTAAATAAGTCTCATACTTGGAAGGTATGGTGTTTCAGATATTTTATGCAAGTATTCTGTAAAAAATTATCAAGTAGGCCTATTACGTCATAATCACCGCCATAATCCCATGTAACGCCTATTGTCGTGCTTTCTGCACCTAGATGAAAATCAGAGTAGGAAGTTCCGATTGCACAATCCAATCCCGCAATACCTTTCAGAATGCACCATTTTTTCTCTAGGGAGAGAATTTTCTGACGAGGGTTGCGGTTGCGGTGCTTGGCAATGTACTTGGGCTCTATAATCCATCCTGGATCCTCCCCCACCCAAAATTGTTTTGGACAAATCCACGCCCTTGAAGGTCTCGCACATTTAATTCAAACAATTGTAATTCCCGTTGCTATTGTCGTTAGTAGAGAGATTAAGCATGGTGGCCAACCTCCATAATAGAACAGTTCAGGTAAAGATAAATTTAAGAAATGCAATGTGGCACTGAAAGGTTCTTGCATCTGACTATCAATTTGTGCTGAGATAATCCTGAATATACAGTAATCAAGAGAATATATATTTGCTGGCAGATTTTCTCAATCTAGGTAGGCCTATACATGTACTAAAAAGAGAGGATGAAAACGACCCAAACAAAACATTTTCAGAATGATATATATCATTTATTTGAGACACTATGTAAGTAAATACATCTATTATACAATAAATAATCACAATATACAAAATTTATGGACGGAAAACAACAAAATACAACTATTCGAGAAATAGTTGAGCTCTCTTAAACAAATTTCTAGTCAAAATCATTTCTCAACAAACCATAGTCAGTTATTTTCAAAGCTGACATATAATCATTCTAAATCAGTCACAGTCAAATGAAATCTTATTGAAGTACTGTAAGGTAGAGAATATTTGTAATTGCTGACTATTATTGTTCTTGCCAAGAGATCAATCATGAAGAAGCTGTAAAAAATGGTCTGTACACTTAGTTAGATATCATGCTAAGTCAAATTTTAGGACTTCATAGCACATTAAAACCTTTTCTTAGCTTTCCTGCAAATGTGAAACAGATTTACCATAATTTGGTACAAAACTAAAATTTTGTTGACTAAATGGGCATCACCAATCCCTTGATATGGAAATAAATTTTGAAGTTCTTATTATGAACTTGACAGTAATATATTACCTGTGAATACTGTAAAAAGAAATAAAGAAATTTGCCTATCATAATTTTCTTGATTGTAAACTTAATAAATCAGATTAATTTGTTACAAAAATTGATATTAAAACCACTAAACAAGGCTTCTACAAAATATAATGGATGGAATGTACTTTTATTTAACATGAAAGGAACTGAATACAGCATAAAAATAAAAATTAGATATTCTTTGTACAGATTTTGAATTTCAAAAAATTAATTATCTTGTACTTAGAACCAAATAGAGGCCAAATAAGAACAAAACATTTTTTTCAACATAACTGACATTTTTAACATGTGTGGGTAGCCTTCGATAAGTAAAATGAAATGATGTTTAATATGTAATTTGATTTGTTTAAATCTAAAATATCACAGAGTAGTGGGAAGTTATGAATGACAGTCTCATCTAATGAAAATACAGATCAATTAGATATTACATTGTTTGTTATCAGGCCCCCGTTTCACTAAGGTGCGAAATCAAAAACTTACGAAAAAAGCTTAC
This sequence comes from Lottia scabra, assembly GCA_029955415.1. Lineage (NCBI taxonomy): Eukaryota > Metazoa > Mollusca > Gastropoda > Lottiidae > Lottia > Lottia scabra. Next base: position 6,806,332 of record JARJEI010000006.1, on the reverse strand, counting down.
ATAATTAAGTGAAACGGGGGCCTGTTCCTTATTGCATTGTGAATCTGACAATATAAATAGCTTAGCCAAATTTGATGCTTTGACATCATAATTTGAACAAAAGTTCATCCAATAAAGCTCTTACTACTGTTAAGAGCATCTGATTGGTTAAACCATGTCATAAGATTTTGATTCATTAAATACTGATTTACAAACAAACATTTCAAACAATGAAATACTGAGTCTGTATTCTAATTAGATAGATGATAGTGATGAATGGTAATGAAGAAGATGTTGGTTTGAAGCTGTTAGTGTTTATAAAAGAGCTGCAGGAGGTTGTTTAGGATAAAACAGTTTAAAACTGCAGGTGGTAGTAGTAGGTAAGTATGAAGATGCTGGTATTGGTTTATGATGTATCTACTGCTGCTGGATAAGGACGAGGTTGCTGAATTAGAATGAGGTTGCTGGTGTCAGTTTAAGATGAAGCTACCAGTATTGGTTTAAGATGTTGCCACTGCTGATGGTTTAGGACGAGGTGCTGCACTACCACCAGATGGTCTCTCTCTTTCTTTCTGATATTCCATTTCTATTTTAGATTCTATCTTCTCCCAGTCTATTTCAATCTGTAAATATAGAAATATTTATCAATTACAATGGGTCATTTTTTTAGGCATTTTTTATATTTTTTCGTATGATTTGTTACAATCTAGGTATAAACATAACATACGACTTTCATTCTAAATAGTGCTTCAAATTAATAATATAACAATATTTTGTAAAGTAATTGGGCAGTTCATCCAATATCATCACAAAAAAAAACTTAAAGGGATTCGAAAGAGGTTTTCTAGCCTTTTTGTGTGTATGAAAGACACTTTAAACATCTATTTTGTGCATTCAAAATTCTCATTGGGTGCCCGTGGTTCCTGTTATTCCAGAAAGAAAAACGAGAAGTGACGTCTGTATCTTGAAATAAGTCAGACTGGATGATCAGGTACAGGGCATTATAAATACATGTTGTCACAACGCTATGACTTATATGATATCGCATATTATATCATCTAATTTATCTAATAACCATATTGTTGTAACAACATGTATTTATAATGCCCTGTACCTGATCATCCAGTCCGATTTTTTCCAAGATTGTGACGTCACTTCCTATTTTTCTTTCTGGAATAACAGGAACCACGGGCACCCAATGAATATTTTGTAGGTACGAAATAGATGTTGGAAGTGTCCTTCGTCCACATAAAAAGGCTAGAAAACCTCTTTACAATCCCTTTAAATCATGTTTTAACTGAAGTTGGAAAGATGCAAATTAACCCCACCAACCAGTGTCCCTGATAGACATTAAAAAACTTCAATAAACCTTGTTACAATTTCTTTAACCAATAACACTAGTCAACAGACTAATCCTAGCTGATAAAATTTCAAGGGAGTAAGAATTCGATTTAAGATTTGAAGCCAGTACATCAAGTTAAAAGCATGACAAGAATTTCAACTTAAATTTAATATTAAATTGGATAAGATTTCTAATTTATATTCATCAAATGGAACAGAATAGTGCTATAAGAAATCAACAAGCATGTCAGTGAATTTGTAGAAAGAGAAATTTTATGAGATATATATTTTTTCTGTGGTCTGAAAGTCTAACAAGATCAGAAAATAAATGTTCGATTTGACCGTAATAAATCTCTTTATTCCTCTGACATTTATTGAAGTCTCAGCTCAGACTTGAACAACATAAAATATCCATTTTGACTTTCTTCAGACATGTTGAGAGTAAAATACCTGTCTACTAGAGTGTTGATAGATTTTCTATGAGAAATACGGTAATATATTGGTCAATATTGATATTACAGTGAGGGTTATCTACGGTATAATAATATCAAACTTAGATCAGATTACTGTGATATATAATAAACACCAAACCAAGTCAACACTTTCATTATTCCTGTCTTTTAATAAACTGTTTTATAAATTAATACATATTCATCACTAGTTCATATTTTTGAATGAACTCTAAAAAAAGAATGTTGATAGTGTGAGGGTAGCCTTGATGGCACATCATGTGACATTCTATTGGTTTTTCCTCTAAAGCTGGGTAAGCCTCATTTTTTGTTAGCCACGAAACCCCCGTAGATTTCCACTGCCCTTGTAGTACAATTCATGGTTTCATCAAGTGTAGAAAATGTTCATTTCGAATGGTATCATTTCCTTTCTTAAGCACTGGACCATACAACTGAAGTCTTATAATCCCACACATTTTTATAGAACTTTGAAAAGAATTTCCCAATGGACCTATGGTTTTGAAATTGAAATACGATTTCGAATTGTATAATAAAAAGAGCAAAATTAGATCCCCTCAATTGAAAGTTGAATTTGACCCTTTTATATAATTGTGTTGCTATCCTAGATAGACAAGAAGACTCTAAAGAATAAAATGGAGACCAATCAGTTGTTTTTCAGCTACGAAATTGATTCAATGCTTTGTGGGATTCCAATTGTCAAATGTCAAGTGGAAAGGTTTCCGCCAGTTTGATATTGGTAATACAAGAAACGTGATAAGAATGGAAGGTGACCTATGTTTCTATTGATTATGTAGTTTTCCATCTCATTTCACAATATCATGACAAAGAATATGAAGATCAGACACTCAGACAGATATCATTAGATTCACTTCATCTTTTATATCAGACTCAAATTTCCACCCCAACATTTACATTTATTTCTCTCCTGTACCAATTCAATCGGCAACCATTTATGAAATTATATACGTTTAGAACATGCAATAAAAATGAGTTTTGTGTCTGTGCTAGAGGTTAATTTGAGAGAATAAAGAGAAAAATATGTAATAACGCTGTTAGACTCTAGACGTAATATAATTAAAGATTTAAAATAACTACATCTACAAGTTTAGAATAATCACAAGATGAAATTGACTGTCTAGAAATAGAGAGAAATATTTATTACTGAATCCTAGATTTCAGTAGATTTCAATCAACAAATTATACAGATTATATTTCACAATTTACACAAATATAACTACACTCAGGAAGCAACTTTATTGTTGAATCCGGTTAGTTGTATGCTTTAATGTGTCTGTTTTCTGAAGTCAGAGATACTATCTGGAATAGGAATATAATTTGATATGTGCATGAGTTTTCAAAAAACTTGTGTAGTTAAATAGGGTTGGTAGATGGTCCTCAAAACAAATCTATATAAACATTAGTTCACTATCTATCATATGGTAAATGTCTGCCATTGCTGCTAAATAGGGATGAGCGCATTAGCAGCAAATGTTACAGAAAGAAAGTTAACAAAACATTTAAACATATTATTCCTTTCCAAGGAACAGGGGCGCTAGAGGCAAATGTAAGGGGCGGGAGCGAGGATGTACTGTAAAGAGCGCTATGTGACTGAACAGAGTGAGGGAGGCCCGGTGGTCTGGGGGTCACTGTGAACCCCCCTAGAAAATTTGGTATTAGAGCCTCTTAAATCACTTGTTTATGATGCACACAATGACTTTCAAACTTTATTTTGATATTCTGACAATTTACAGGTAGGGATTGCTACAGACCAATGAAAATTTAGCAACACAAACTACCATCTCTGATATTTCATGCCTGATTATGAATTGACCAGACATATCAAGTGAATGACCACAACTTTGATTGTTCTTAATTTCAATGGAATATAAGACTACTGGAACAATAATTTAACCTTCTATAACAAATGTCTTGAACCATGTATAATATTTGAATACATGGCTGGATTTAATAATGATAAGCTAGACAATATATATCACGCTAGATATATTATTACAATGTCTATCTTTTACAGACAATTTGATAGTGTCTACTAATCAACCTTAATAATAACTATTAATAATATAGCTATACAATCAATACAGTATCACACTTATAAACATAGAAATAATGTCCAGTCATTTGAATAAAACAAGTCTAAAGATCCTAGACAAATGAGCTGAGAAAGTCATAAGTTGAAAATTGACATACAAAAGTAAAATTGTCCAAAAGTACAAGACAAAAGCTGAAAGCAAGCAATGGTCTTGTAGTGGGCTCCTTGGAGCCAGGAATCACTGGGAATCACTTGGAATGGCAGGGGATGTATACCAGATTTTCTTTTTCTAGTTATAATGCCTAATACTGGTTATTACCATTGAAAGCATTGAAAATATTTACAGTTTTGGTCACTGTCTGTCTTGCATAGCATTCAAAACCAATGAAGGAATAATCCCCTAGTTAAATTCAGATGTTGTTTTTTTAAACATAACATGTGATGTCAGTAATAACCATTGTCTTGCAGTTGCAGAAAGTAGAAAATATTTTTAGGTGAGGCTCCTGTATTCCCCCCTCCCTAACATAGGGACCAGCCTCTAGAAAATAACCTATGGTTCAGTTCAGAACATGAAAGAATTGTTCAGTTTTTATCTGAAACAAATAATACATACAAATTCTGCACTTAAATTTAATTTTGCTTAGACAATAAATCTTCTGTAATAAAAAAAACATAGGAAATAAAGACAAGCAATTATTATTCAATACACTGAACAGAAACTTTAAAAAAAACGTGTACGAGAACCATGTCACATATTGCATGAATTTATTTGTAATTTGAGTTGATTATATTGTGCAGATAATTTTAGAGCTATTTGATTCCTTTCTAATGAATACTGATATCCGAGTCATGCTGACCTGTCCAAATTTATTCCAATCAATTTGTTGCAGTTTTTAAACATCGCGAGCTGATTGCTGAATTTTTACAAGAAGAAAACGGAAATTAGAAAGAGTGAGGAATTAGAAATTAGAAATCAAATACTTTTCATGCATGATGCAGTCAAGTTGAAATAATGTCAGATGGGAAACAGGTGACTAGAATACAACTCTCTCAATTTGAAATGTCACAAATCTTCTAGAGAAACTTGATGCATTCTTAATCCCCCTTTCATGTCATATTGTATCAAGTGTTGCTTCCATATAAAAAATTACAATTTTATTTCTTTTCCAATAGTAAGCTATTTCATGTACGTGATTAAGATTTCATATAAAATAGAACAATTAAATATCTGATTGTTATTTAGTTTCCAATGTTTTTATAAAATTATTGAATCCACAGATATGTCTCGGACAAATAATACATTAATGATCCAAAAAAACTATTGTATAGAATTAATAGAAACGGGTTGCTAAAGTCAGGAAAACATGGTAAATATATTTCTTAATATTTTGGTCAAATACAATATATTAAAAGTAAAACCTTATACCTAGTTACACCTAGTAAAACTCACAAATGAATTTTGGGGGCTCTATATGGTATTTTTTTTCCATCAGAATGCTCGCCCCAATGTGGTAAGTGTTGGTATACTTTATTAAGAGTAACATTTGAAATGTGTTGTACATCTAGCATTACTGACATATGTAGGTAATATACAATATAAATAAAGAACTGGATAGAGTGAGAATAAGATCAAAATAAATAACTTCTACTTTTACTTTAGCATATATCAAGATATTTTCACCTGCCATAAGACCCAAGTTAATGTATACAGATAAACATACTCTTGGTGCAAGTTATATACAATTTGCACAGGTAAAAGTCATCTTCCTAGCATAGTGTTCTCACTCATATCTAGGATTACCACAAAATACTCGCAAAATAAATCAAAATGTGATAATGAGAGCCAAGGGACCAGTTCCTTAAAAAAGTTATAATAATTATTTGTGGTTGAAGTGGAATTTTGCACTCAGAAATATCATACTTTATTGTAAAGTGGTTTTCTAAACTTTGTATGTGTATCGGGGACACTGATAGCATCAATTTGCGCTATTCCAATTTCCATTCCAACCTCTGTGGTTCTTGCAATTTCACTAATACTAACGCGTTTTATGATGCCACTGGCAGTGATCTACAAGAAGCTTCTATTGATATCTATGCAGATCAGTGTCAGTGTCCCCGATACACATGCAAAGTTTAGAAAATCACTTTACAATCCTTTAAAGGAATAGAATCAGTTCATATCGAACAGTTCATGGATGCAACAAATCTTTTCCTATCTGAATTGTTAATGTAGTCAGTTGTTTTCAGGAACAGGACTTCATGCCAGATATCATATTCTTTCTGATAATAAAGTTTCATTTACAAGGGCAACGTCAGTACAGTTTTTTTAAGTTTTCAGAAAGAACATTATCCATTTTAACAACTTTTAAACTTTACACATAATAATGCCATCAATGCATCATCACTATTTTCCAAATTTTTTTTCATAGCTTTTAAAAATATAGTAGAAATATTTGCCAACAGTGTTTAGATGTGTTGAATATCACGTATTGTGACAAAAAAGTGAGTAAATTTCACCAGTAGCATTGTGAAATATTCCACAACTGCCTATTGTCAGCTACGTTACTTGGTTCAGGTGTAAATGTATTCAACATAAAGTATCCTGTTTTTATGGTTCACTATGACTCAACTTTGAATCATCACCTACAAACAGTGTTCTGGTATTGGTAACAATGGTTGAAGATAAGAATTTAAACTTATCAATAGTAAAGACACAAAACTTTTGAAGATTTCTTTAAATTTGTCTTAATTGGTTGAAAGTTTAGTTTGAACACAAGAAATATGTTAAATAAGAGTATATTTCTCAATATCTGTGACACAACCAATTTCATGAAACAGAAGTACAAAGTACCCGCTGACTGATTAATGGGGGAACAACTGTAGAGGTCGATATTCCAAATAAAAAAGAACCAAAAGGCAACTCTAGGACAATGTCCGCAGAAAGCTGAGCTGGGTTACAAACTAATTTGGCTCTTCCAGTGCCCAATATGCTGTGTTAAGGGTTGGCTGTAAAGCAGATAAAAGAATATAGGAATAGAGGAAAAGACAAATGAGTAATGTAGGCCCTCAATAAAGAATATCAATACAAGAGACTAATGAAGAGAAATCAGTAAGAGATAGTTAGAGAGAGATTCAACCTAATATTACTCCTAATTATACTATAATATTCTCTCATAAATCTTACACACTGTCACCTTAAACACCTGGTATCACTCTTCACTTCACTATTACACAACATAATATTATTATGATAATTACACTCTTGTGTCTTGACAAGCCTAATACATGTCTCTTTATCCAGTCTCGTGTACCAAATATCTTCTATTTTAGTTCTAAACATGATCAATTCTACCAATGATTAGGATTCATTATCCATTTAAAAAACAGAAGATCAATTTACTCCATGATGTCAGAGCTCAGGTGCATATCTTCAATCAGTCCTTTTGACATTTATAACTTTTTATTACATGTTATTTAAAAATAGAAGTTTTCTAAGGCAATGTCTGAAATTCATATATTCTATATTTAAGATAATTGACACTAAAATAGACAAATAATAACCAAAAGGTAGCTTGCCAGGCAAGATAACATACACAGAACAGTTGCCATCAAACTTACAAGAGCTATATAATAATTCTTTCATAGCCGTAGGAGCAGCAAGTTCCAAAAAATCGAGCAAAATCAGTCCAGCACGCTGGGCAAACATCATTCAAAGTGAGCCCCTATGCTTATGAATTCATTAACTATTTTGATATTTTTTAATCTTTAATAGGGTTCATCCTTGAGAGATAATAAACTATAATAAACCAAATAGAGTGTTTGTGTTAATTAGTGTGATAGTCAAGACTGACAGTATGAAGCAGTATGCAATGAGGTAAATTTTGCATAGCACCATTAGCATACTTTTTGTCAATCTTGATTGGAAATGCGAGCCTGAAATATCTGAAAATCATCAACCTGAAGAAAAAGAAAATTTATATACCAAGAGAATTTATAAGATAGTGCGAGAGGAATTTCTGTAGATAAAATGCCAAGTTTTATGAAGATTTATTTGGTTATTTAAAAGAAATAAAGATTATCTAGCTGACATGACATTAGAAGTTTAAAGCCAATTAAACAGGTAATTTGATTTTTATAGGGGGATATTACACAAGGTGTAATGGTATTGAAAACAGACTTTTAACTTTGTGATGTATAGTGATAGATAGACTGAATATCTTAAAAACTCTCCAAAAACATGATATCTTAGACAATCTTATACCCATAAACATTCAGATTTGATTCAAAATGGCACCTGCAAAAAACCCCAAAGAACGTATGTAAGGCAATAAGCCGCAAAACTTAGGGTTACGTAACCCAGATTTAGAATAAAAACGTTTCCATTTGAACAACTGTACATATACAAAACATCTGTTCTATCTATCAACAGTGATTGATCACAAACAACTATTTCAAAACTATTCTACAATTCTATTTCAGATTTTTCCTTTTTAACTTGATTTGAAATTTGAGTCTGGCAAGCAATTAGTTTAACGACCTTCACCTTGCTGCCATGAGAGTGATAACGACCACGTCAATTAAAAAAGAGGAGCAGATCTGTATCTCCACTAATTAAATTACCAAAGTTTTGACATTTTCAGGTTTATTGCTAAATTCTGTAAACATAATTCAACTCTTTCTCTCTTCCATGTTCTGTAATAGATTATAAAATACGTTTCATTTAATTTCTTTCTATTTATTCTTGCATTTCAACTTCTTTCATCAACTAACTTTGGTTTTATCATCTGAGGAGCAGAATTTTTTTTTATCTAAAAGCTATTTTTTGCACTTGACATTTAACAGAATTGAACCAGAATTATAATGGTCTGTAGATTTTATTTCAAACAGTCAATAAATATATAAATAATGTATACATAATAGAAGTTATATAGAAATACAAAATTGAACAATATTACTATTAAAGAGTGCGAATTTTATTCAAATAGCAACAGTGTTCACAAAAATCTTTTACAGTTATGAAGCAGCTCTTGAAACCAACCTCCACAGCAACTTAAGACACAAGCAAGTCTAAATGCACTATACACAAAGCAATGTACCATAATTCTGCATTATTTGATCATTGAAAAGAATTGAAAACTTGTACAATAACTTTTGTAATCTCTATAGAGACACAATGTTTCAAATGTCAATTGCTCAACTAATGTACAAGTTGCAATGTTAAGATGTTAATCTCTTTCTAATTTCATTTCTATTTTAAAACATTAAAAATACTTTTTTCTTTTGAAAATCTATAGTTATAACATTTAAAAGCAAGACATTACAAGAGTCTTTATTGATTTCAGCTTAAATATAAGGAGAACAGAAAATCCGTCATTTTTTATCTGAAAATTGTATTTGACAAATATCAAAAGAATGTTTTTTAAAGAAGTTTATTGGGGTTTTGATCTTCTTGTCAATTTCCTTTTGATTTCTGCAAAGCAAGCACAAGAAATATCTTCAAATAGCTGACTTTTTATATAAAGTATGAGTTCATGTATTTAGCTAGGTATGCTTCAGATAAGCTTCTAAAGGTGTCTTTATATCCCTGCAACAGGTAAAATGCTCTTCTGATGCATTAAAGGGATTGTAAAGAGGTTTTCTACACTTTGTAAGAACCACAGACACTGGAATGGAAATTGGAATGGCGCAAATTGATGCTATCAGTGTCCCCGATACACATACAAAGTTTAGAAAACCTCTTTTGAAATTCTTTAAGTATTATTGAGCACTGCAAAATATCTTTCTAGCTTTAAAACAAAGTGTATCAAGAGGTGTAGCAATGTTTTCCAATCTGTCCAACTTTATAACTCTCAATATGTGAGTTCTGGGATTCTTTAGAATGTACTTTTAACTGTACTATTATTGTATTGTCTTATCATTTTTACTTGAAGGTCACAATCAATAATTTCTAATTATTTAGAAAAAAACAACAACCATTTATTATCTATGATGCAACAAATAGTGTGACTGAACTAACTCAAAGACATTTCTGAATTGTAGATATGATTAGAATAATTAGGGAAGAGAATTCTCCACTCGTATCAACTTCGGAACTAGACTACGGTAGCGTTCTAGATTATTTCAACCAATCACTCAGTAGAGAGAATTGTCTTCTTTTACGGTTAAAACAGCCAATAAAAACCAATATCTAAACAAGAGTTGTCTTCCCTTACCCATTTACCAAGCAAGATGGATGCTTATCATGGCCGAGTCATTATATAGTCTAAAACAATGATGAAGGTTCAGCGGACTTAAAGTCTAGATGAACATGTTCTGTTGGAAAACCAAGAGTATCTGTAGATAATACTATTATAATAGGTCCTTCACTCTAGTCACTACATAAATAATATACTTTCTGGTCATTCTCTTGGACATTTTGATATAAAAAAAAATAACACATGTATTTAGAAAAATGTGACATGGGGATAATTTATGGTTTAACAGCCAATGTGTTAGCTATGAGTGAAATGTAATAGAAAGGGATCTAGATTCTAGGCCTGTTACACTATTATTAAATATATAATATCATTATAAGAGTCTGGTGTATCTATTAAGTAGTATGGAAATCAAGCTAGATGATGGACACTAACTAGATTATACCTATCTAATCTGTCTAGCTATATAAGTCTAGAGATTACCATGTTACAAATATGTCATGACATAACTGATAGCATCACCTCTTAACTTGACATTCTCAACATCCTTTAGAGACAACCTGAATTTAAACGGACTTATTTTAAAACCAACTTGGTACCCTTTTACAACTACATTGGTATCATTCTAAAACCAACATGGTATCATTCTAAAACCAACTTGGTATCATTCTAAAACCAACTTGGTATCATTCTACAGCCAACTTGGTATCACTCTACAACAAACCTTAACCCATTTTTGACCATCAAGAGATCTTTAACTTGAACAGTTAACATGGGGATGGGGAAATTTGGAGTTGACAATTACATATGAATTTAATTTTCATTCTGCCTTAAATGGCCACCACAAAATGATATATTTTGATGAATATGAACATTTTTATTGCCAATATACAATATATACTCAATACTTACCCCATCTTTATATTGTAAAAATCTTTTATTATTTTCTTTCTTATCAAATCTGTCTAAATATTTTAATCTGTACCCCATCACAGTATCAACATGAGTTTTATGTTTAACAGCCAGTTCTAGAGCTCTGTAACAGAAGATAAATTGATCATAATACTTTACTCTTTGTTTCACATTGGTCTCAATGGATTCCACTTCTCAAAATACTGTCTAACATTTAGTCCTCAGAGACATCTTTTATAATGCCAAAGAATAATTTAAAAAATACAAACAAATAGACCGGTATTACATGGTGTGAGACTTCTTTACAAACATTGTATAGATCTTTGTATCTTTCTATAAACAAACTGTCAAAGGGTATTTAATTGATGAAAAGAAAGCTGGGCTTCTATTCAAATAATTTTAATACTAAGGTAGCTTAAGGTCAGCCTTTTGCAGACATTTAAAACATCAAATCCTCTAAGAGATACCACAGCCCAGTTTGCTAACCATGTGTTCCTTTTTGATCCTTCGATGTCGGCTCTTCCTAGTAGAATTCGCCAAGCGTTGGATTGTTCACCCACCAACAGGGAACGTGAGCTGGGTTTAGACCTGTTTAGACAGGCTACTTGATTTTAACGAAAAGAGGGGTGACAGTATGAAATATCACTTGGCAGTGTCTTACCTATCCCAATTATAAAGTTGAATATTTAACATAATAGCTCTGAATATCAAACTAGCTTGTAATAATATAGCTTCAGCATCAGATGGATTACCACATAATAAAGCCATTTCAGCATTTCTAGCCTCTTTAGTAGGTATATCTTTAATATTCATTATAAACTGCACTTTATTAACCTGAAATTACAATTCATTAATTTGTTATAATTTAATATTAAATTGTTTTAAGTCTGTACTTCATGAAATAATTTGTCTGAGTGTATGATTTCTTCCTGGAAAATTCTTTAGCATTCTTGGTGATATAAGCTTAAACAACACAGTAAAGAATAGAAATTCAGAATGTAAATATCTGGGAAACAAAAAGATTAAAATATTTGTAGTTTGTTTTATGAAATTTGTTTCTCATTTCAAATCAATAAAGAGCTTGTAAGAACATTTAAGAGATTTGGGAAACTTGATTTTCAGCATTCAAAATTTCACATCTGTGGTTCTTTCAGAGGCTGTAATTGAGGGGATGGACCTTGGTTGAACATTTTCAAAATTCAACTCTTTACCCTCACCCGCACCACCAAAAACCTTGGATTTTAGCCACTCAATTTTCAGATTCAAAAAATTATCTTATAAAAATGACAAAAAATGCATGTTATGGTGTGAATTTATTATCACTATTAGCAGATTTAGTGATTGTACATTAAAACGTTATTGGGGTTTGAAGTGACATGTTTTAGGCGACGTGGAATATTGAGCCCACTGCCAAATATTTACAAAGTCTATAATGTCATCCAAGTCAGGTCAAGGACTTAACATTGAATATTATGGTTATAAGATCAAGTTTTTCTACGATATTGACGTGAGGCATGCAGAATGTGTTGCATAAACAAATATAAGGTTGTTGACAGTCATCTCTACTGTTGCACTTGAATCAACAAAGTTTGAAACATAACTTATAATACAAGAATTATGTCATCTTACAACAGACATTTTGTCAATTTCAACTTTCACTTTAGCTCTATTAATCAATGATTATTAATTCTGTACAGCATCTTTTATTTGCATTCATTCTAATATCTTTAACATAACAAATTAACTGTTATGGTTCATTTTTACCATGTATTGGGTATCAGACTCTTTTCAGAAGATGTGCTATGTACATGTATATGCCTCAAAATTTTAAAACAAAATAAGAAATAACTTGTGCCATGACTTGTCCACAGACTTTAGGTGTTCTTCTGCTTTGATTGGTCAATGCTACCATGTTTTCTTTAAATAACGGAACACAATTTTATGGCATACTACTCCTTAGTTTTACGTTGTGTGTAATAAAACTAAGGAGTAGTATACCATAAAATTGTGTTCCGTTATTTAATGCGATCTCTACCCCTAAAAGTCGCTTAAGGATTATGTTTTCTTTAGGCAACTTGTTCATCTTGTTTCATAGTGATTCAGACTAGATTACCAAATGCCCTTAAACAAAATATGACAAAACACCAAAAGATGATTCCTTGCTATGGGGATCTAATTGATCAGTATTTTAAAAAATCTGTAATTGCATGCTCTTAAAAAGCAATACAGATTACATTTGTTTCTTTGATGAAAACTTCAAGAACTAAGAGAGTTAAATCCTGTATTAATTCGATAGAGAGACAGCTTTAAAGATTTAAATATTGATGTCTACCTGAAAATTGTTCAGTTCTAAAATTTCTCAGTTTTAAAACTGTTTTAAATCTAGAAATTGAAATGGTAATGTATTCTGTCACATTAGACAAGACTCTAAGATTACTAGTAATGGTGTTTTCAAGTTGAGACTATTTCACTAGTATTACTGGTAACTTGGCATTTACCAGAATATTTGAAATGATTTTTAAAGTGATACCACCTCTTAGAATGAACAAAAAAAGTTCAATAATTTGGTCAATAAGAGTATATATTCATCAACTGTGTCAAAAGTATACAAACAGAATCAAATAAACCCATAAAACTTTTCCATACAATTACTGGTTATTATTGAAAAACGCTTATAATTTGAGTAAGCGTTTTTTTCAATTATTGTATATAAACAGTTTTCTGTATTTAGATTATTTAGGTAATAGATATTCCACCAGGCAAGTCCCCTGATGAATATATACTGCTATTGACTAAGTTTGAAAATTTAAATTTTTTGTTCATTCTAAGAGGATGTATTCCTTTAAACGGTGAAAGTGTATAATGGTAAATGTATGTATGTGGAGGTATTTTCACTAATTGCTGATTGTTATGTAGATAACGCTAGAATAGGCCGATACAATCACAGTTACCTTTTACCATAAACTTTACATTACATAATATAATTAATTGTGAATTGCTGGTATTTCTGACTCATTTTCTATTCTATTTGGCACCTGATCAATTCATTTATTTCATCTCAAAGAATAGATCAGTAGATCTTTACACCTAGATTATGATCAGGTATGTCAATTTTTTAGGGTCTTGGACGCTGTCCCACAAAAAGTCATGATAACAATTTGTCGTAAGTGTGATTTTGTCATTGAGAATCACCATAATTGCAACAAAATTGGAAATTTTTGTGGAACGGGATCCAGTTAAGTCATTATACTATACTCACTATGGCTTTATAGTCCTAATAACACTTCTAGTATGAATAACTGATATCATCAACAGATAATAAATAAGACAATAAAAATAATACATCTACAGTATTTTTAGTTTTAAAGGTAAAAACAGAGTTTGGTATGTTAAGAAAATGTTGCTATTTCTAAATATTTGTATGTAAATAAACTGGAATGACGTCAACAATTAGAAGAATTCCAAATAACTAGACATGGAGAAAAACAGACGTAGTTATTTTAGACTTTAATTTTCTTTTTGACACTTTTTCATAAAAAAAACGTATTTTCTGTTCAATTATGGCAACAAACAGTAATAAATCATTAAAAACCCTTCAGGAGCTATACCTGAGATTGTAAATATTTTTTTTGCCTATTGGGGCCATTATTGCAATCAGACATATGTATTTCCAGCTACATGTATTCCACTAATAATAAATGTTTGATGACGTCACTAATTGCCAAATATGGTTTTATCACATTAGAACTCTTGAGTTTATTGGCATTATAAAACAAGTAGTTTAAAGTGGAATTGCTGGAAACACAAAATTCTGATTTAAAATTAGAATAGTGCTATTGGCGTCCCCTATCTATACACATACAAAAATTAGAAAACCTCTTTACAATCCCTTTAAGTTCTACTACATAAAGAGAAATTTTCAAGTATTTTGATGACATTTGTAATACTTGTTATGTATGAGCTATGTTTGAATGTATGTCGAACAAGTTTTTAATAAGTTGACTTGCTATTCCATAAGACCTTTCTGGCCCATAAAATATAGAGACCCTCTTTAATAGTGATAGTATTTCTATGAAACAAGGAAGTAATAGTCTAGAAAGAATTCCACCAGGAATAAGTTATAAAGGTTGTGGGTAATGTACCAGGTAGTTAGGTTACTTGCTCTTCCATAAGCCCATTCTGGCCCATAAAATATAGAGACCCTCCTTAATAGTGATAATATTTCTATGAATCAAGGTAGTAATAGTCTAGGAAGAATTCCAGGAGGAATAAGTTATAAAAGCTGTGGTTAAAGTACCAGGTAGTTAGGTCAGATTACAGAGTGACAGATAAACTATGAAACCACATTGACCCAGACACTGGTTAAACAATATCATATTAGATACATGTCATTATAAAATATAGATGACTTTTTACTCAACATGTTTACTATCACCACTATATTTCCTCATATAAAATATTATCAAGTTAACAGTCAAGTAGTCTATAGCCACTGGGTCTTCTATCTTATGGAATGAACAGCAGTTATTAGGTGAAAGTAAATGTAAAGCCATAAATAATTGAAATTACGAAGCAAAGGTTGACAATTTAACATCTAAAGTCCTTTGCCTTGATGCAGAGCACACTCGAAAGAATGTTGAAAATACATTTTTTTTTATCTATTAATAGAAATGGATACATAATGCTGCATGCATAGATTTGTAGATATTTTCATTTGTTTCAAGTTTTATTAATGCATGTAGCATCATTTCTGCCAAGTCGTATACATTTCTGTCGAGATATAAATAAAAGATTTTGGAAAGCCTTCCCATCATATTCATAATGCACTCATTTTGTTTATATACAATTCAAGTTAACTCACTAACCTCTTTAATGGCTGCATAAGCTACCTCAGCTGTGTTTAAATCTTTTGCATAAGAAGCCATAGCAGCTAAACAGGACCATAAACAATCATCCTGAAATTTATACCAAAATTAGTCACAGAAAATACTTACATATCTTATTAAAGGGAAGTAACAACATTAAACCAAAATAAAATATGACCACACACAATTTTTCTGTGCCGTATGATCAACCGGCTTCTGTCTAAGATACTTAAAAGTACTACTTTTGTGCACTTGGAAGGGTAAAAGATTGACAATGCTATGCAGTATGCAATGAGGAACATTTTGGCAAGTCAGCAGTATTGCTCTAATATATTTTTTTAAAATACCCAAATTATAGAGCACCTACCTTGACAAAGCGACACAATCTAACAGCATCTTCCCATCTAGAACCATTAACATAATCATGTAAAACAGATATATATGGTGAAACAGATGTACTGACTAAAGAACCTTCAGCTCGTCGTAATATTAAATGATTACCAATAAAAGATAACAGTTGTGGATCTTTACCAAATTCTCTACCAATAGAACAATATACATGATGAAAATAGGTAAGGATGGAATAGAAAACCTAAGGATGGAATAGAAAACCTTGACACAAGACCACAAACCTTGATTTCTTACAAGTTAACCCTTTAAATCTCATATACCTTGAGCTTAACCCTTTAAACCCGACGTAATTTTGACTAAAACGTTGTTATATGACGTCACTTGACAACGGCCGGTTTTACCGGCTCGTCGGGTATACATCGCGTAATGATTGAACCGGTTTACCAGCTTTTAGGGTTGAAAGGGTTAATGCAGTTCTGTCCATACTTCTACTGAGTCTATTTTGTAGCGTGTTAATGTTATATGGGGCATCTGTATATAAGTTGCGTAAATTTTTCTTGACAATATAACGAGAAATATTCAAAGATACGAATATTGATAATGATATTGATGATGTCTAACTTCTCTAATGACCAAAAATAACATGTATGACAAGACACTTACGTTGAGTCTCTAGTGAATATAGTCTTGGTCAACAAGTCTCTATCAACGTATAATGTATTAGGGTAGTACCATACTAATATTTTACCGTCAGTCATACCAGCTAACATATTAGTCTCATCATTCCAAGCCATAGACTGGATCATTGTACCTATAATTGAAAAGTATTGTAAAAGAATTTGTTAAAAAAATAAGCTAGAATCACTGCTAAAAAAGATTTTCAGAAAGCATCAGGAATCACTCTACAACTGACTGTATACAATATATATTGTCAGAAAAAGTGTAAATTTCAGAGACAGCTAGAAATTTCCCATCACATTTTTAAAATATTAATACCAGTCAAATAAATAAATTCTGAAGTTTTTTTAGTTTTTATTCATAATACATACATAATGCAATATACATAAACAATGAATTGTATTTCTTACTTACCTAGTTTGGCTGTTTTTCTCTCAGTACCAAATATTCTAACTGAGGTTAAATACAAATCTCTATTTTTATCAATGATAGCTAAACGTCTTTCTGTAGTAGGTCCACATTGATCTAATGCTACCTCCATAACTTCTAACTACAATTATAGATATAATAGGACTAATTCAAATTACAGTAGATAATTCCTTCATTTATTTCATTTTCTTAATGCCAGTTTCAGATGAGTTTTAGTATGATTAATGTTTGAGAAAGAACCAGAAATTAACTGGTACAAAAAACTTTTTGCACTTCGATTACTTGCAATTTTAACTTGACATTTGTGATTGATTTAGGACAGTTCCTTGAGAAGGAAGTTGAGGAGTTCTCAAATAAAGTTTAAAGCATACCTTATTAGTTATAGGTTTACCATCTCCCATTAGTTTACCAGTGAGAGCATCAAATACATACACCACTACAAAGATATAAAAAAGATATCAGCACAGTTTTCACTGACAAAAATATTCATAAATATGACATATATCAAAGTGATTGAAAGAGAATCAGACATACATGATTCTTGCAATTTGGCACAATAAGGTATTGGTGATTAATATAGGAACTAAGGCTCATAAAAATATGATGAAAGAGTTATAAAACTTTCAATCTGTTCTAAAAAGATTTCTCTTCATATACGTACATTTTTCATCAGTTTTATCTCTGATAGCTACAGTATCATTACTAATAGATATAGTTTGTGTATTTAATATATCAGCTTTCATTCCTTGATATCTTGGTGAACATACTAATCTACCATCATACGAATATACATATACTCCAACTCCATCTACCATTACAAAATGTCTACAAATATTAAAAGATACCTCAATACCACTAAAAAAAGCTCCAAATATTTTTCATTAATACAATAAAATAAAACGCAAAAAGCAATTCCACTTTTCAAGGACACAATTCATTTCCATTTCATAGAATTCTTGGACAAAGGACATATATGACAATATCACGAAGATTATTATATATTCTCACTGCTGAACTTCTATAGATATTTTCTACCCAATAAACACTTACTTTTCAGCCTGTTTGATTAATGTTACACTGCCCTCTTTTAAATCAAATATCATTGGTGTATTCCAGTTTCTAGAGCTGTATACATAACACTGTGAGGAGGTAGCTACTACTAGATGATTGAAGTCTAATGATACTTTAACAATACGATCTCTAAAATCTAGTTTCTCTAGAGTATCATTCATTACATTCTTCACTATAATCTGTCTACTAGCATTCACTGTAGCCTCAAAATTCTTCCATTCCAGTCTCCTGAAAATGAAAATTGCAAGAATAAACATGCAAGAAAACTCTAAGGACAATTGCATACAGCACAATCATTTGAGTTGTTCTAGCTGCAGTTTGGAAGATGAGACATCTGTGTTGGATAAATAGGGAAAAAATTGAGTCAAAATATTCACTTTGCAGTTTGCATCCCAACAGAAAAATGTATTATTTGCATGACAGAAAATGGGCAACTTGAACTCCATTGTTCAGGAGGACGCAGATAGCTGAAATGCAGATTGGAACTACATTATTAAGGCGGTCCAAGATGGTTCACATGTGTTGTATCATGTGATAACCACTCGCATGACATAATTCCTTGTACGGTCTATTTAGTCCACACCAACATAAAACTATAACAACATGCTTAAATGATAAGTACTAATATACAAACCTTTCTATAACATTAGCAATAATGACCTGTCCATTACCACTAGCACCAGCAACCTGTGTACCATCACTAGACCAAGCTAGACTAAATATACTACCAGTATTAGGTTTCTCTAGAGCATACGACCACTGAAATACAAATATCATTGAATCAGCTTAGGCAAATAAGTAATACAAAACAAAATATTAATGAAGATATCTTATATGGTTAACCCAACAGTAGCAACAATGGTATCCAAATGTATTTTGAACACTAGTTGGTGACAGAAATACACAAAGATATTTTAAGTTTCTTTCTTTACTTCTTCTTTGAAATATTCTGTAACATACTTCTAGATTTGTGATGTCTACTTGCCATTTAATTTATTATCTTTATGTTATAGGAAAGTTCTTTAACATTATCATATTAGATGTACTACATACCCCACTCCTATCACATAATCTTAATGTATTATATGATCCTACAGCAAACATTTCACCATCAGGTGTCCAAGCAGCAGATGTTATAGGGTAATCATGTGTTCCACTGCTAAATAACATACGACCATACATATCCCACACCTACAATATCAATATATAATATGAAGAGAATTACAAATCTATTATTTTTATTTGAAAAAGTGTGAAACCATGATAAACCATCTTTCCTCAATACAATACTTATCTAAAGTACTTATGATTCAGAAGTTGGCCAATGTCTTTAATATTTTATCATTTGGGCATAAGGTTGCCTTCCAGATTAGCTAAGATCTCTCCAGTAATAAAAGAATGTAATAATTCTGTACCTTATATTTACAGTCTTCTCCACCAGATATAATTAAATTATTAACTGGATTCCAATGTACCACTAATATAATACCTTCATGTCCTTTCCACTAAAAACAGAAAATAATTCCAGTGTAAGCATTTATTTTAATTCATAAATTCTTATATTAAAGCATACGTGAAGCATAATCACAATTTATTGCCTAATCGATTCACAAACACATAAGCTTTTGAAGTTAATTCAGACATTTCTTGGGTTATGAAAACTGTGCTGTTACAAAAGGTAATTGTGCTTACCATAGTAGGTTTAGCATTAGCTTGTAATGGTTTAATAACCAGCTGTTTACCGTTAGTAAATAAAACTTGTTCACCATCAGGGTCCCATGATACAGAATATACTGGTAAACCTGTAATAAAACATTTATATTCATCAAAAACACCAATGAGACATTTAAATTGAACAATTCTTTATTTCCTCAGTGAGATAATAATGTTAAAATGGTTCAATGAATTTGACATAAGTCGAGGTCTAAAGTTTTAGCACAAATTTTGTCAATAAAATACCTCATTAGAGAAAATTTCCATACATGAATTCTTTTATCAGAATAATAACTTACTATTTTGTGTTAATGTTGATCGTAACATACCACTTCTAGACCAAATCTTCACTTGGCCATCTTCTCCAGCTGTAAATAAACAAAATAATATCAGTACTGCTGGTGTACTTATATTCAAACATGATGTGAAATACACCCAGATGAAATCTGAATTTCACTTTCTCTTCACTTCAGAAAATACAGAATACGAAATCTATATAACCATGTAACAGAACCCCAAAAATATCAAAGATTTATAACAGTTACAGCTGTGTACTATATTTCCATTTCTATTGTATATAAGTTGTTCTGTATCCTACCTGTGACTAATGCTGAACCATTAGAACTCCACTGTCCACATAGTACAGCTCCTTTATGAGCATCAACTGTTTTCTCAATACGTCCAGTTCTACTGATCAACCTAAACTTTCCTAAAAATTTATATAAACATTAAAATCAAACAGGTCAAATTCAATGACATTCTTTTTGCACATGATGCACATCTGAAATAAATTGTAAAGCTCATTCAATAAGGCATAATGCCTGAGTAGCCTCAGTTCAAGATGAAATCATTATCCAAGAGCAAACTTTTTTATGCTAAAACTGAAAGATAGTTTTCCAGGTAAAATGATTCTCATTTTAAATCAACTGCCTTCCACCATTTGTAATTTGTTTCTTCCTCTGATGATGTCAAAGTTTTTTGACGAAACGTCGGGTATTAAAGGATGGTATTTGATGTCAAGTTTTATTATTTATTACCCATTTCATATGGGCATATAAAAAATATAAGATTAAACAAAACACAAATACACTTGCCATCAGTTGAAGTTAAAACAAAAACATCAGATGCTGATTTCTTTGAACCACCACCAGAACTAGTTTTAGGAAACCAATGCATGCCAGTTGGATAACAATCTTTTGGTAATGTCATAATATTGGTGGTTTCGTGGTCTCCAATCAAGTTCCATTTTAATATTTGATGATCATCAGCACAAGAAAAAACTTCATCTGGTGATGTCCAGCCTACACAACTGACTAAATCAGAATGTATGATCAGTTAAGGAAATCTCAGAATTCATAATTGTGAAAGATAATCAGTGTACGAAAATAATAGAACATGGATCTTAGAGAAAATACCATTTTGTGCTTATCATAAATGTTGGGCAATGGATTGTTTTCTAAATCAGCCTTTGATCCGAATTTAGGCTAAACTAACCAGATATTTCCGGGTACCGTCAAAACATACACAACCAGTCCATTACATTTTCAAAGGTGTTGCTGTAACTTGCCAACTAAACAACCCTCTTAATAAGATACTTTTAAACCCTTATACTTTTATACCCCTGAAAATATAATGGACTGTTTTTGTATATGTTTTGATGGTACCCGGATGAGCCGAAATACCTCTGTTTGACTATACTCTCTGACCTTTTCTCTAAGCTAGGGTTAGGTGAGAGTGGTTGTAACAACAATATATAATTTGAATAACGATCGTGTTACTTTATGATTGGAACCATGACATCAATCAGAGTTCTGTGATCTAGAAGCTTATATAATGTGCAGCTGGTAATATTGTGGTGTGAACAACTTCAGGCTTGCTCTTCAATCGAGATCTTCTTATTCTAAGGAAATTCTTTGAGGGTAAAGTTGTAAAAATCTGAAGACACTGAAGAAGAGAAGCTAAACTCAGACAAACTACAAAAAAGTGCTCAACATCAACACATCAAAACAAAATCGCACATTCGTGACATTTAGGCCAGATCAAGATTTTCTAGACAATCAAAGATCTTGAAGTAAAGGATATGTTTAGGTTCTTTCTGTAAAGTTGTTTTAAGTCTCATTTCCGAAGAGTATAATCAAAACCAATTATAAGTGACAAATCTCCATAAAAGTGGTCTGCTAGATTTGTTTACTTGGTGGTATGTGACAGGGCGCATGCGCACAGTCAACTAATATTATTGAGAGAGAACTAGAAGAAAACGAATTGAAGAAAAACTACTAATTTAAGTAGAATGTGATTTTCTGATCTTCGACATTTAGCATGCATAGTATCAATAAATAATTTTTTTAAATGAATTTACAACAACATTGAATTTCAAGAAATTAGTTTTATTATTTCGTGGCATTGTTTATGATTACGCAAAATATATAAGCGGAAAAGCAGGGAGTTGTGGGTAATTTAGAAAAAAATGTTTTTGTTTTCATTAGAAACGAAGTTTATTTCGGCAAAATGTGATGAACATTATTTAAAATCAAGCAAGGAATCTTAATCCTCTTATTTAAACTGTTGAGTAAGTTGTCCTCTTTGGGATCAGAGTTTAATTAGGTCCACTATTACGTACCCTTCTATTTCCAGCTGTAGAAGTGTAAAAAAACTGAAAAAAAACCTTTTTTAGGCCTATACTAGTACTACTACTAGTAGTAGATCTAGGAGTGGGGTGGGGATGATCGAGCTGCTAATTTTAGATCAGCTTTCTTTTCAGTACACTGGAATAAAATCATGATGGACAAAGGGTTTGTGTTAATGAAATTGAACAGCTTATTGCTATCATATTAATATGAATAAGGCATGGCCTTGAATGAGAGCGCAGGTTATTGGTAAAAAATTATCAATAATTGAATTATTAATTAAATAGATTGAGATATCTATGGTCCTATAATAGATCTAATTAGAGAAAATATTTAACCTGATCTGTAGACTCTCTAGTGTATGTAGGCCTAATGTAAACGACTTAGTCTTCTAGTCTTCTAGTCTACGCGATAAGGTATTGTCTGAAAGGTTTTTTTCATGAGAAATGGACGATTCTACAGTTAAAATCACAAAATAAAGGCAATTCCATGGCAAATTGACTGTAAATTTTAATCCCCCCAAAAAATAGCCTACAGGGGTCAGGAAAATATTCGTATAATAAAAGAAAAAACATGGAAAATTCAATTCCAAAAACAGATGCAAAGCTAGCATAGAAAATTTTTTGGACTGTCCATAATCCAAAACCTGTCCGTAAAATACCTGTCTATAAATTTTATTTAATCCGTACTTTTGTAATTGTGGTTTCCGGTTCCTTAGCACATGCGCACAAACCTGACAACCGTCTGCTACAATGACGTCATTTGCTACTTTTTGTTTTTCGAAATGACTCATAGAATATTCAGGAAAAGTAAAAATAAAACGTATGGATTTTTCAGTTGATGTAAATCATTCACTTTTGTGTTTGAAAACACTTCCGTAATTTATTTCAAGAAATCAAAAATATTCATTCCGACACTATCGATTTTCTGCGACCTAGTCGTAAACAACAATGGCGGCCTCCATATGGGGGCCGCCATTCGTGTTTTTTTCTCACTTTTTTTCAACGACCAGTGGGGCAAAAAAATTTTTTATTTTTTTTTTCATATACGTGTTACCATAACAGAGAGCTTCGCTCTCGACGGCTTCGCCGTCGAGAGAGCTGCGCTCTCATACTAACAGTGGCAGTTCTCCAGCCATGCCCTTCCTAATCACATCAGTGCCTAAAACAATGATTATTATGAAATTATCCTAAAACTTGAATTTGGACTGGGATCCTTCATTCTTACCGATATTTTGTCTTTTGTGTTCAATTCATACAACTTGTTACATGCCTGTTGCCTTTAGCCCCCTTCACAATTTTATGGCACACACTTGGCTCTTCCACTCTTACCACTTAATAATTTCTAGTAATGCCACTGGTTAACAGTTTTTCATTTTGTGATAAAGATTTTTCACTGACTATGAATGTACAGAACTGGTATTTAATTTGCAGGAAGATGTCTCGAACACCAAGTGGAAGTAAACCGAGCACTACAAATATTGATAATGGAGGTGACAGTAAAACCTCAATCAGTGTTAAAATTCCATCTGTTAGCTCACAACATGATCAATATGATGCTAGTCCTGATAGAATGATATCACCCTTAACACCTCAAAATACATTCTCAGCTACACGGGCAGGACAAGAATACATTTCATCTAGACCAGTACCATCTCCTTCCAGTACATTACATAGTGGATCAGCTCATCATAGTAAAAGTCTTCGTAATGGACCTCAGAATGAAAAACAGTAAGTTGAGTACATTTTTTTTTGTAGTATAGTATTAAAACATTGGTGGAATTATGTTAGTTTCATAAGCTATTTATATAGATAGTTGCTCCCACTTTTTGTGAATGTTATTCGTTTATTTTTTATAAATTTAATCCAATTTGATGTTAGATTTTTAACAGTTTTAAAGATTATTACCTGGCAGAGAAGCTGGCTGTGTTTTAAGAATTAAATTAAGTATTTTGATTTTGTTATATTTTCAGTTTGATCAGACAAGCTGCAGCATGTATTATAGAAAGAGGTTGGATTGCTCATCGAGATAAAGAAATGTTTCGTCTTCTTAAACATTCTCTTTGTGCGGCTGTGAGTATCTTTCCGAATGCTTCCTGTACTGTAAAAATCTTAAGACATCTAAACATGAATTGTTTTAAGTTTTATGGCAGTTTTGTGTTGTCAGATGATAATACTAATGTCTTTTTTTCAGGAAACTTCACTCTCTTATGAAATTTTACGGAAAGTTTGTCCGACAGAGGCCGAATTTTTCAAAGACAAAAGCTCACAGATTAAAGTTAGATTTAGGTAAGTTGTACACTCTCTTGTTCATTTAAAAATTGTTCAATAATAGATTCCTAACAGACAACGCTGTATACTAGTCCTGAGATCCTACTTGATGATTTTCTCATTTCCATGTAAACAATCAATACAAAATTGTTTGAGTTAAAGAGATTGTAAAGAAGTTTTCTATGTGATAATTTAAATGATGCAAAAGGAAGCCACTTTCAATACATATAAAGGTTAGAGAACCTCCATAGTTGTAGCCCATAGAAGACATGGGGGGCAGCTAGTTTCAAAACATCGGGGCAAAATTGGCCCAGGGAGCCGTTGAGTAGTGGGCCTTCTTAACAACCCCTATAGATTTTTTCAATGTCTTTGTTTATTATTTGTAGGTTTGGAGGGGGTGAATTTCCACCAATGATCTTCTTCAAGATCTATGTACACAATCAGGGGAAAGGATTAAAATATCTTTCTGGTAAAAAAATGATACGTGGTGCATCAGAGGTAAGTTGTCTAATACACTAATATATATTCAAACAATGACCAGGTTTATTCATAGGATTTTTCAAAACATTTTTTTAGTTTTTATAGCATTATTGCATATTATGATGTGCTTTATATCCTCTACAAGAATGGAAAGAGTTATTAAAGAAAAGTAAAGTAAGATACTTCGAATATATTTCAGGCTGCCGAAGATTCGTTAAAGTTAATGGGAAATAGAACATTTTACGATCATATGTTACAAGATACAATACATCATCAACAATATAAAATAACAGATGAGATAGATATTACAACACTTAAAGATTATATGCAGGTAAATTCTTTAATAGAGATGCACAATTTCAATATTCAGAATGAAAAGCTTCAATGGATTTCCTGGGTCCCAAACTCCAAAGCCCAACTGATCGTGAGAATACTCTCTGACCCATCCAAGTCCTCTATACCATTCTTTGTGTTTTTGACCTCTTAAGCTGCTCCAGTCCATATTCTACAAGGATAACAAGTTAGATTCAGCTGGACTGTAGAATACCCACTGATCTAAATAGTGGCAAACTGTAAATCTGTTTCTTATTCGTATGCTTTGACAATTACCATATCTGTAGAATTTAAATTATTGATTTAAAATGCTTCTGCCGATGTTTCAATATGATGTAAGAATAAACATTTCTCTTTACAGTATATAGCAGTATTAGATGAAACACCAGCATATTTAGGTGGTAAAGACAATTTTTGGAGAAAACTCACATTAGATGGTAGGTCCCCATTTTAATATTTTCATACACACTCTTTTGATTAGTCCTAACATAATTCAAACCAATTTTACGTTTATTTGATTTCACACATAACTGATATGTTGCAATATAAACTGATTCACCAAACTTTCATAGATAAATAACATATTATCTATGACATTGCTTGAAATGGCACCCATCAAATTAGATGGTTAACTAGTTAATACAGTAAAATATTAGCTACCAGAATTTTTCTTCTGCGTGGAATATGATTTAAATGGTCTAGAAAATGAGTTTGATTAATCTCTTCCAGTTTAGCAGTTTGATAACTGAAAATTTGGAAATTATATTGCTCTGTGATAACAGATATATTTTTTTAATTTCAGTTTTACCACGACATACGATATTTTATGATATAGTAGATTATGCGTATAACAATCGGTTATCACGTAGATTGAAGGATGATATAACAGTCATGATGACTAAACCTATAACACAAGAAATACAAGTTCTACAGTTAAATACCATAGCTCAAATGAGGTATGCTCAATAAAACCTTTAAAAATAAGTTTTAAGAGGTTTTTTTTTTCATGTTAACCAAAAATATGCTATTTAAAGGGATTGTACAAAGATTTGAAAATAAAATGTCAAATAATTTTCAGTATCTCAATCAGCAACCCCAGACATCTGACAAAAAATTTGAATGATTCAAATATAGGTCATAGATATATAGATTTGCTTAGAAATACTTAAAACAAATGTAATTTAAAACATTGTCATATCACTTGTTAAATAATCACTCCTCACTGATTTTTTTTAGAACACCATGGACTCCTCAAGTTCCAGTTCCAACTCCCAAATCTGCATTTAACAATCAGTCTGCAGGCAGACGTACTAGACAGGCCAGAATGAGGGCTTTAAAAATGAAGAGAATGTATGGCTTGGGAGAAAAGGTAAAATATTTAATGTTAGATTCAATAGATGTGATCCTTTTGTTTCAGAGCTTCCTTTTGGGATCTGGGTCTTAAAAAAAAACAGTTTGAAAGTTGCATAGCCCTTTCAAATATACCCTCTTTTTATTTCAAAGTTTTAAATTGAGTTAATTCTGGACTTTAAGACTCAAATTTCCTTTGTGAGCTTTGAAGACAGCTTAGCTAAAATAAATCCAGTTTCTGCTAGTAGGTGCAATTGATCAACAATTATTGGTGATTGTGGCTTTTAAAAAACATTAATTATCTTTTACAGAATAAAACTGGTAATGCTGATGAAGAAATTTATGATGATCCTAAAACTTATCTACATATGTTAGAGGGTGATGAACATGGCGCAGATGATTGGGAACACGAGGCCAATAAACTTTATGAATGGACACAAGATTTATCTTTCCATGATGAACTAGTTGCTACTCCACGACTCCTTGCCTCATCCTAGCCTTATTCTAGTCTCACCTGAAAAATCTCCAGCCAAAATATTAAAGGGATTGTAAAGTGATTTCCTAAACTTTGTATGTGTATTGGGAACTCTTACTCTGATAGCATCAATTTGCACCATTCCAATTTCCATTCCGACGTCTGTGGTTCTGGCAATTCCACTAAAACTAATGCGTTTTATGACGTCATTGACAGTGATCTGCATAGATGTCAATAGTAGCTTTAGCTAGATATTGGAATTGCAAGAACCACTGACGTCGGATTGGAAATAGGAATGGCGCAAATTGATGTCAGTGTTCCCAATACACATACAAAGTTTAGAAAATCACTTTACAATCCCTTTAATGTAGTAATTAAAGACTAAAGTCCAGATATCAATTGTGATCTTTTGTTAAATTGAAAGGTTTATGTTTTGCATCTTTGGAATTGATGCATTTGTTATCTGTAAGTAGCAAAATGTGGTCATTCAAGAATGAGTTAATTTATTCCTGTGCGCTTCATTTGGATATTGATCAAATCCGGATATACTTTGAAAAGGATAGATATATAAAGATGTACAAATGGTACAAGAATCTTTGTTGTTATTTATTTTTCTGTGATATGTTTTGATATGATTTTAATAACATTTAGAACTTTTAAACATTTAATCTGTATAGATATTGTTATTATTAATAAACTCAATTTTGTTAAAACTTTCTAGACTTGGAATATGAAAGTCTGATCTGTAATGTCATCATTTATGAAACCTAGTTTTTAAAACATTAATGCCATTTTGGAATACATGTATTCCTTTAAAGGGAACAGCTGGCATTTAATGTAAGTGGGTTCAGGTGTTGAATATATTATGTAAATTATGGATAGGCCTACATAGGGATTAGCTAAGAAATTCCTACTTAACTTATGACTATGAGTAGGTATGGCCAGTTGGCCTACTATTAGTTGAATGCATTTTCCCTTTATTGAAATTATTTACTCCGTTCTCTCACAAGTTTGGAGGCCACTGATTTCATTATTATTATGGTTTAGGGCTTAAACTGTGTAGGGTGAAAGTTTCCCATTGAAGAAGAAATTCATTGTGGTCTGACTTTGTCAAGTGATTATCTTTCCTTTGCACTGTCACTTGACGTCATCACTTTCTGCGCACATGCGGAAGTGCCTGAAAAATATTTTGGCTCTGCCAATATTTTTATGAAAATGACAGCTTTGAATCTTTATGTGTCAACATGTCGCTATGTTATGAAAGCAGATCCAAATGACCAATCGACATGGTCGGAACTGTATCGCTTTATCCCTTACTTGAGACAGATATTTGCTTGCTCTGTTTGTGGAAAAATTCTGCAAAACCCAAAATGCCCATCTCACAATGTTTGTCAACATCACGTGTGTGCCGGTTGTCTTGGTGGGAAAATGCGCATTAAACCGCAGTGCAGCTGGTGTCGGGACACTGCTGTTTTTGTTGACAGTTCAACAGTTCGCATCATAATAATGTGTTTTCGAAAACTGTGTGATTACATTTACAACTCCCCTATTGGAGTACAATTATTATCAGAATCTTCAAACAGCAAAGTCAATTCAAGTGAAAGAACAAATTTATTATCTGTCATCCTCGAAGTTCGGGAGTTTAAAGATGAATTTTCGTTTCCTGATGTGAATCCATCATTTCTGTTCCCACCTGTCATTAACCCTTGTCCTGTTAGTTTTAAAAAAGGGAAGAGTCCCAAGAAGACCCACCTCACAAATATTAAAACAAATTTGAACAATGCAAAAGTAGGAACTCCTTCGCCTAGTCCTCCTGTGTTAACTAGATTTGACAATGAAATAGCAGTTAAAATAAATGACAATGATGAAGATGAAGAAGCGTCAACATCCATTGATAAAAAGACTGAAGAAAGTAGTCCGATAGACGTTGTGACAGTTAGTCCTGTTGAAAACAATTCACTCACTCTAATGCCTGAAATGGACAGTGGTCCTCCATGTCTGCAAAAAATTAGGCCTTCAGTTCATAAAAAGCATAGAGTTCGTAACTTTCGCCCAATGATAAAGAATGGTAGTAGGAAGGGACAATTTAAGAAAATAAGTGACATATATAATAAAAAGAACAAAGCAAAGGTGATTTCATTTGAGCCGCCATGTAAGAGGACACGAACTGCTAACAACTCTGATTCACCAGCCAGAAAGATCTGTAAATGTGCTCGAAATAACAAACCAAATCGCTTGACTTGTCTTGGACAGAGATGTCCATGTTACAGTGAAAAACGTGCGTGTGTTGGCTGCCTTTGTCGTGGTTGTCGGAATCCAAGACACGAAACTGAGCCTCCAGACTCAATGGAAGTTGATACAACGTTTAAAGATAGTGGCTATTCACTTGAAGTTTGCAATCGTAATTAAGTAGATATATCTGAGGTGGGCTGGTTCCCAAGTCAGCTGTAAATTTTTCAGTGGTATTTTTGTCAATATCTATTTTTGTAATATAATTCTTTATATCATCTATTTTATTTTGTCACTCATAGAAGAAATAATCATCCCTTACTCTTAATGTTGTATCATGGTCTACTTAATTCATTTTCATTTATTTATTTACATTTCATTGTCATTTCAATATTTTTAACTGACATTATTTTTTTCTGAAATTTTAGGTTTTGGTAAAAGTTATTTAAATATGATAATGTGATCAAATCAGAACAAACTTGTCTTATTGAATATTATTTGTCTGGATTTATTATTGTGTGTAGCCTTATTGTTAGATTTGTTACTGTATAATATAGAATATTGCCACTGTTATTATCATGGTGTATGAAATATTATGTTGTTTGTTTCGAATAAACCTGATAGAGATTACTTATATAGTGTGGTGTTCATTCCATCTGAAATAACAGTATTTTAACACCGCTGTCCTCGCATATTGTCCCTTACTGCACACTGCATCATAGTTGTAGGGGCCCACGATTCAACAGGGACAGACCGACTTGCCAGAATTTTAATGTTTGCCGAGCTCACTGGGAACATACTGGCCCTATCTGTCTCCTACGGCTATGCACTGCATATTGCTTGTCTGTTCTATGGCCCAACAGAAAAGTATAATCTAAAACTCCATTTCATATGAAATTTAATTAAATGGAGTTATCCCCCTTACAAGTCGACTAAGTCATTTGATGTCTATCTCAATGGCCTAAGTCCTGTATAAAGAGAAATTTGTACGTTTTACGTACTGTCGGACTTTATCGACTGATTTACCTTTCTAAATTTAGTTTGCTATCTATCGGTATGTAAGTTATTTGTGTTCTTAAAGTGTAGTTCCCTCCCTTGATTGATAGTAAGCAATTGCAATATCATTTTCTTAATCTATCCGATTTTCTTTTAACATACTTAATAAATATTTTTTTCCTTGTACAAAGTATGGCAATTACCGACATTTTCCGAAATTATAAAATAAAAATATTTATGCACCCCCATTCCGAACGCTGTCAACGAGAATGCTTCCGGACAGGCCTCAGATGCAGGGAAATTAATTCCTATTTAAAGGGGAATGTTCAGCAATTTCGAGGGTCGATTTTAGCCTTTACAGGCTATATGTAAATAGCCTCCAGAAGTACTAGAACTGCAAAAAAATCGCATATTCCCTTCCTAACCATTTATTTTTCATTTTCTGTATTTGTCTTTTCTATATAAAACGCATAGTCTTGCTAAACGGCGAGCCGTATTTTTGGCTTTCAAACGCTCATAATTATGGCTTCACAGGGATTTGAAGGCTTAAATTCCAGGTTCTGAGCCAAAAATTTCACTGTGAACACATCCCTTTAATATTAGCGCATGGTCAACGAGAATGTTGTCCACAAAAACCTCAAATACAAGTTGAATTCTATCCTATTTTTCACATTTTTTCGGGGAAAATCCCTTAACCATCCATGTCTACGAGAATGCCTAATTCATCCATATTTTAATGAGCTCAATGTGTTAATCTGTGACCTGTGTTCTTGAAACATGCTTGAACCGATAAGACTATGATTTATATAGAAAACACATATACAGAAAAAAGAAAGATAACTGTTATGGCATGAGTATAATTTAAGGGTTTTTATCGATTTTGGGACTGTTTCAGTAAATTTGAAAGCTATTTACGAAAATTCAAGGCCCAAATCAATTCTCGAAAATGCTGAACATTCCCCTTTAACTATAGCATGTTTCCGTTTTTGTTTTTTTGATTTTTTGAGTAATTTCTTCTCTGATAGTGGAGAGTGGATCAAAAAGTACTGATGTATATATATGGGGGTTCCTTCTTCGAGGTGGAGGTGGGTAGGGGAAGGGTTTGGAAACCATTCATATGTAAAGGGGGTGGGGGTGGGAATTCCCTTTCAGCATCGATAAGTAAGCCTAAAGATTAATGATTTCCAGGGTCGACACTTAATGTAGGATTTTTGACACGAATGTATAGGACTATAATATATTGTTATGAATCGGAGCTTAAATGATATAAAGGGTGCGAACGGCAAGAGTCGGATGTAAGCTCATATCCTAGGAAATATAAACGCTATTATTTCTACACCTGTGGATAGATTGTCCTATATCGTATTCCAGAAAGGAATCTGAAAAAGTTCATAATCCTTTTTACCGAAAACATTAATTATTTATGATAGCTTTGGATCATAATGGACTGAATATAGGCAGAGCTATGTTACTTTGGTATTAGGCCTAATTTTTACTCATATAAAATACAGAGTTTATTTTAAATTCTATCATTATTATTTTTATTTATTTTTTAAAAATGCCATGAACAGATTCGAAGATAAACGTAAATTTTATCTATTAAGAACGCTAAGCTGGAAAATCATTATGACGTTATGCTCAAGCCGCCGCCTTCCCAACGTCGTCTAGGCAATATCCATTATGGAAGACGCTTCTTAAAGGCTGTTGCTAAAATTCAACATTTTAAGGTGAGTAAGCTTCAAAAATACTTCATTTTGATTTATTTTTGTCCATAAAAACAAACAAAACACTATCAAATCAAAATATCAACAATTGCCACGAATTTGAACAGATAAAATACCAATATATCCATACTGAAAATTTTGCTTTTTAATTTAAATCATAGAAGTTGGCGGTAAAAAGGAAGACGCTTCTTAAAGGCTGTTGCTAAAATTCAACATTTTAAGGTGAGTAAGCTTCAGAAATACTTTATTTTGATTTATTTTTGTTTATAAAAAACAAACAAAACGCTCTCAAATCAAAATATCAACAATTGCCACGAATTTGAACAGATAAAATACCAATATATCCATGATGAAAATTTTGCTTTTTAATTTAAATCATAGAAGTTGGCGGTAAAAAGGAAACGCTTCTTAAAGGCTGTTGCTAAAATTCAACATTTTAAGGTGAGTAAGCTTCAGAAATACTTTATTTTGATTTATTTTTGTTCATAAAAACAAACAAAAGACTTTATAATCAAAATATCAACAATTGTCACGAATTTTAACAGATTAAATACCGATATATTCATGCTGAAAATTTTGCTTTTTAAGTCATAGAAGGTGACGTTAAATGAAACGCAAACCCTTTCCTAAGACATAAAACAATTTAATTCATATTTTATGCATAAAGTATGCAGCGATAGCTTTTTTGAAATGGGTATCAATAATATGACGTTTTTACGGTGGGAAGATAAGGGTTATTTTCTTCGCGGTGGTTGGGGTGGGGGGGGGGGGCGGGTTGGTAGGGTAAGGGTTAAGAAACCATTCACGCATTGGCATGGTCGGGAATGATCATCCAAACCTCGCCATGTCCTTACACAATTTTGACACATTATACGAACATAAACAAGAACAGAGATATAATCAGCTGCCGATACATGTACTAACACAAGTATGAACACGAAATGATTAGCCCAATACTGATACACCGTATTAACATGGATATACTCAGCAGCCCAAAACTGACACGATTTAAAAAAAAATGCACATATAAATGATTAGCCCAATGCTTACACATCACATAAACAAAATAAATGATTAGCCCAATGCTAACACATTGTATGAACATGATTTGCCAGTGGCTTATTATAGGAACATATGTTATGGGTAAGTATGGTTACGGTTCTACGGTAAGTAACTGTTGAAGCAATGACAGTAAGGTAATCAGCCCCCAATCCTACTTAATAGCTTGAGCTTTGAGCAAATTTTGCAAAAACTCATTCTGAAGGGTAGTGGTACTGAATTCAATGTTGCTCTGACAAATTTTAATATTTGATTGGTTATTGCCCTTGCTTTCAAAAATATGTTGTGGACACGATAGAGAGCTGGTTTCTTGATGGATTTTGATGAAACATGGTGTGAGTGTTTATAATCCTCCAAGGATAAACCCTATTGAAAGCTGCCCCCTTAAATAGTATGTTTTCGGGCAGCGAGATAAAAAAAAATCGGGCAATCAATGGGAAAACATCACTAAAATTCGGACAGAAGTCGGTCTGCCACGTATGATGCCGGATTGTATCCGTATCTAATCCGGCAAGGTGATCCGTGAATGTGTGACTGGGGCATAAGGTACATGTAGTTGAAATCCTCTTGCCATGCACAATATCTCCTCTGGGGTCAGCTTTTTATACCTAATGATATAATTGCCCATTTTGTTTGTCATCATCGGAAGGGGGTTGCCGTTGTAATGGGGACCGAAAAGGATCTTGAACACCGGTCACTACTGTATAGATGTAATATTAACAGTCTGTGTTAAAGACCAATTTAGAGCACCCAGCGTATGGGAAACTGTCATTTAACTGTAACTGTTGAGTTATAGCCTAGCCTGGCACGGGTCATCTCAGTACCAGTATACGCCTAAGCTATCTTCTCGGAATCCCCCCCCCCCCCAAAAAAAACCCCAAAACCCCAAACACCATAGATTGTATTGTGCGCAACTTGAAAACCATACACCAATGTCAGTTCAGTCAGGTAGATGCCCCACCGAGCAAAGTATCACAGCGCTAAGCGTTAAAGTCATTATGACGTTAGGCTTGCAGGCATGCGCACTCCCATAAATCTTATAACGTTGTCCAGGCAATGCCCATTATGGAAGACGCTACTTGAAAACTGTTGCGAAAATTCAACATTTTAATGTGAGTAAGCTTCAAAAATACTTTTTTTTGATTTATTTTTGTTCATAAAAATAAACAAAAGACTATAAAATCAAAATATCAACAATTGCCACGAATTTTAACAGATTAAATACCGATATATCCATGCTGAAAATTTTGCTTTTTAAGTAATAGATGGTGACGTTAAATGAAACGCAAACGCATTCCTAAGACATAAAACACTTTAATTCATATACATGATATTGCAATATGATCTACCAACATGATCTTGCATCAACATAGTAGTTCATACACACGAAAATTATATTTATCTTGAGTGAGGTTTCATTCAGTAACATACATCTAGGCATAACGGTAAGATTATAAGCCTGTAGGCAGATACCGCGTTATACAATTACGGAATTACGCATTTCTAAATACTATGCAATAGAACTTAGTAAGAGTACTTTCTAAAACATTTCAAAAGTGGAGAAGGGAATCGTAAGCATAGTGGTGTAAGTCTGAAATTATTATAATCGGGAATTATTATAATCTCGCCATGTCCTTACACAATTTTGACAAATTGTATGAACATAAACAAGAATAGAGATATAATCAGCTGTCGATACTAACACATGTATGAACACGAAATGAATAGCCGAATACTGATACAATGTATAAACATGAAGATAGATATACTCAGCTGCCCATTACTGACACAATTTAAAAACAAAATGAACATGTAAATGAATAGCCCAATGCTTACACATCACATACACTAAACAACATAAATGATTAGCCCAATGCTAACACATTGTATGAACATGATTTGCCAGTGGCTTATTATAGGAACATGAGCATTGAACACTAGTCAACAGCCTGGTGTTGAATGTTATGGGTAAGTATGGTTACGAGTCTACGGTAAGTAACTGTTGAAGCAATCGACAGTAAGGTAATAATCCCCCAGTCAATAGCTTTGAGCTTTACACTATGTTCCGTCGGTTAGCAGTCATTTAGGCACACTTTCAATTAGGGACATATTCAATTAGGCACATATTTAATTAGACACACTCCTTCATCCAAATGTTTTTCTTTTGGGTTTTGTACTTAGTCGGCCTTATTCTCAGTATCTAGGACCAAGTCCCCACAGACCCAAACTTGACGGGCACTAGTTCTACAACGGATTAAATCTCATTGATAACCTCAGAAATGCCAATTTTTTTAGTCCTGTACTGATGCACTGTGTAAATATCGGTTTACATTTATCAATAGCTGGAAGGCTGAAAGGGCGCAATTAAGCGACATAATTGAAACAGATTTTTACAGCAGGAATTTTTTTTTATACGGACATACTATTAACACAGAGTAATACACAACGTCACATCTGAACCTCAGTTATCATCGTGTCCAAACCACGCCCCATTCGTCATATTCGTGATTCGATGCTCAGTTATTAACCGGTTCCTAGTTCATCATCTCTTCAAGATTCTTTATCAACAGTATATCATGGTATACAACAATTACTGATGAAGGAAAATGCCATCTCCTCTCCTCCGGCCACCTCTACGTCTACCCTCAAGTACATGGACTACTAAGTGCCCTGATATTTGTACCATATCAATATCTAGTTGTAAGGTTTGAATTGTTTATCTTCAGTAATGTTTATGTATACTCCTATGTCAAGACACACACTTAGTAGTTAAAATTCTCTCGTTATTCGCCATATATCCTCTGGGGCAAGCTTTTTTTTTTATACTTAATGCATGTCTGTACTCTGCTGTGATATAATAGCTCATTTGTTTGTCATCATCAGAAGGTAATTGGGGCCAAAAAGGGTCTTAAGCACCAGTCATACACTTTATAGATGTAACCGAGCCAAGTTCTCAGTTCTAGATAGCCTTAATCCAGTATCGATTGATTGTATCAGATTCGTACCACATGTATCAGACCTATTTTTACAAAGTTCTTTTTTACAGTTGGATTTCCTCATAAAATTCAGCCATAAGGGCCTCATACTGGTCAGGGATGGGATCTCCTGTACCCCTGGTCACCGCCATGTCTGTCCTCAAGTAGGTTCTACCACTGCCCTGGCATCTTGTAAACCCCACTCTCGAAAACGGCTTCACGAGCCAGGTTATAGCCCATTTATTTGTCATTAGCGGGAAGAGGGGTTACTATTGGCATAAGCTTACTCATCCCCTTTCAACGGCCTTCCTCAAGTCATATTGGTTCCAAATCTGAGCGTCAGAACATCCTTCTGCGGACCAATATTAGTCCATCGGAAGAAGAGTTTAGGAGAGAAGTAACTCTTGACTGAGCTAAATTTCAGACCTCATAATATATCAAGTAGGCTTACATGTTTGAACTTTTCCATATCAGGCCGTTTGTGTTCACATTATTTTCAGACGTCCAAAGTTCATCTGTAGAAAACCTCAGCTAAACGTACCCAAACGAAGCCAACTTTTGGAAAACGAGACCAGAAGGGAATTCTCTGGTGTCCGTGGTAGGTCATGAACTTAACCGTAGCGCGCCATGAATACTCTATGCAGCCGAAAATTAACAAAATTTGAATACAGATTCAAAAACCCACAACACAGTACATTTAGGGAATAAAGGATTGTCGTGTTTAATAGGAACATAGTGTAAACCTAGCTTTTACGAAACAAGTCCATTATCAGATTGGTTTCTTATTGGGTAACAGACCCCCTCTATAGCCTACATTTAACAACAACTAACACAAGAACACACTTCCGACCAGGGACCTTAATCTTGAAAACCTAACCTAAAATGAAATCCAGAATTTAAGAAATACAGTATTCTTATTGGATAACCAAATCAGCTGATTGATGGAACACAAAAATCATCTTGAGTTAAGTTTTCAAGAATAAGGCCCCTGGGTTATATCTTGAACCGACCATGAGAATTGTCATTGGTATTTCAGATGTAAAGCTATGGAGTCAGACGAAGAAGATTAGATATTCATCATGCCCTCTAAGTCCAAATCCAAGTCTAAAATGGCTTCCTTAGCGAAGGAATCGAGTTCTGAAAATTGGCAAAGTCCCTTGTCAAAGAGCTCCAGCTCTATGCTATCAACAAGTTCAATGGATAAGATTTCAAAGTATTCACGACCACAGTTCAGAGGTCGTCAAGAATTATCATATTCTGATATAACTGATTACAAGTCAGATTTAGGTTCGTTTGAAACTGATTACGAAGACCCAAGAATGTCAGATAATCAGATAGAACATGATAATGAATTTACACAGAAAGTTAAAAAATCTAAACAAGATAGGCTCAGCTCAGATCAGCTACCATCCACTTCAAAACCAGTCAAGTCCCGTGATGAAATGAAAGGAAAAAAGCTCACGAAGGATGAGAAGAAAAAACAAGATAAAATGAACACCAGAAAGGATGGCCTGAAACCTAGTCAATCATCAGTTAAGCAGTATGAAACATCAAGCAGTTCAAAACTTTCTGGTTCAAGTTTTGAAACTCTCGATTCATCTTCTTCACTGTATAATTCAACACAAAGATCAGCAGATATTTCTCATAATGAAAAGTCTATAAAAAGACGATCTAATGGGAAACGAAGGCATAACACAGAATACACAGACAGTAGTACCGTAGCAGAAACAGTCAAGGCAACTGTTCCAACAGTCACCGGATTTGACCTGGTTGAACTATATCTTCAACATGGAGTTAGTGTATCCGAGACCTCTATGGTATCCGAGAACATCACCAGAACAAACCCAGAAAGCACAACGGATATAATAAACACTCCGTCTGGTACCATCATACCTGATATTAACCTACCTTATATAATGACCAAGGAGTTGGGAGTGTCATCTCGAATTTCAAAGAACACCCGTAATAAAATTGATACAATTCCAGAAATTGACCAAACGGATGTGCTTGAATTACTTCTTGAAATTGATAATACTGAAGTCAGTCGTTGTGGTTCGAGCGAATCATCCAAAAAATTTGTATCTCCTGATCCTTCTACCGAGTATTTTACAATTGAGGATTCTAGTACAGAATTGGGTGAATCCAGTATTAGTCTGGCAAAAAGTTCCATCACAGATTTGAAAAAGGATGTCAAAGCTCGGAAAACCAGCACTAAACGTAATGTGGAAACTCAAGCAATATCGAAGATGAGCGGAGCTGTGGCTGCCCAACAGCAACTACCAGAAGAAGAATCTGGGTATTCAAGCTATTTATCATTGTATTCTGATGCCATCCTTATGTCTGATGGAAACAAGTCTGGATTACATCGAAAAAGTACCAGTTTCCACGAAGCCTTACCAGTATATACTGAGATGCCAAAATCAGGTACGAACATATCTAATCGATCTAATAAATTGGAACAAGATAGATCGGTTATCAAAGGATCTAAAGTCAGCTCTGAAGACATGACGGTAGCAACATCTAAATCATCTATCCTAACTCAAGAGCTAAAATCAGATTTTGATCCGAAATCAACAGAGGAGGATTGGTGGAAAGCAGAAATGGCTCAATGTGTCAAAGTTATAAGTTATAACGAAAGTCCTCAAGACAATAAAAGTATAGAAAACATAACAATTGATGAGAGGCTTGAGTCATTTTCTACGAAGGAAAACCAGAAGGTAGATAACACAAGCTATGTTGACTTGGTTTTCAGAAATGATGTCCCGAATATTAACAAATCGCTTACAAAGAAAAAGAAATCTTCAAAAAATTCTAAAGTTACTGGTCCAGACATTACAACCCAGGAAAGTTCAGAGCCTTTTAATTCCATGGATTCAACTCCCAGTATGCTGAGTGATCAAGGAAATACACTTGACACAAGATACCATGAAGATCCAAGGTCTGTAGGTCCAAGCTCGTCACAACTAGAAACGTTAACTATTAATGAGTCTCGTAAAAGTGCTAAGATCAACCGAAAAAGCTCAAAAGCACCTGAACCAGGAGAGCTATATCTGGAAAAAGTAACAAGTTCAAAAAAGGATCATACCAAATCAACTGTGGAACGGGTCTATTCGGTACCATCTTCACCAAGCGAGACACAAACAAACGAAATGTCACCAAAGAGTTCTCTTCAAGCAGAAAGTACTCCAAAAATGGACAACAGGCAACGGAAATTGTCTTCTACGAAATTGGTTGATTCAAAGGCAACACAAGCTCGTTCCAGTCAGTTGGCAGGTAGTTCACATAAAGATTTCGATACTCAATCGACTTCCTATTCCGTAGAAAGGATCCTCTCAAGTACAATTATTGATGATACAAATATTGCGTATGATGCTGAACACAAAGCTAAGCCGAAGATAGTTGTACAAGAGTCCTTATATCAACGAATATCAGAAGTTGTATCTCGATCACTTCATTTACACTCTGATACATCTCCAAGCAAACCTGCAATTTGCCGATCAAAAACTAAGGTCGAGGCTTTCGACGAGTTTTCTGATGCACCTGAACAATCAGCTACAGATATAGATAGTATTGCTGATAAAGATACTTTTGGATCATTTTTTAAACCTAAAAAATCGATGTCAACTACTGTGAAGGAGGAACTTTCATTTTCAGTAAAAGGAGTCCTTTCAAATGCAAATAAAGATGTTACACCCGACAATACAATGATATCATATAATGCTGAGCACAAG
Source organism: Lottia scabra (assembly GCA_029955415.1). Classification (NCBI taxonomy): domain Eukaryota; kingdom Metazoa; phylum Mollusca; class Gastropoda; family Lottiidae; genus Lottia; species Lottia scabra. Next base: position 6,766,030 of record JARJEI010000006.1, on the reverse strand, counting down.
AGTAAGCCGCAGATGGATACACCAGTTTCCTTTTATCAAGGTATATCACAAAAAAGGCCTGGATCACCACCATTTCACTCTGATACAACGACACGTCGATTGAATACTGAGGTTATGGATGCCGACGAGTTTTTTGATGCACCTGATATAGCTGGAGTTGCTCATAAAGATACTTCTGCATCGTTTAAAGAATCGGGATTAACTGACGAAAAGAATGAACTTTTGCAGTCAGATGTAAAGGAGAAAAGAAAATCAACTGGTCGGCATGATGCGAAAAGCTTCCATGTCTATAACAAACCAAAAAAAGAGGAACTAAAACAAACGAAATCGCTGCCTGATCCAAAATCAACAGATGTGCTGAAAGGTCACCTCTCCGTTACAGAACTGATTAAACGGTTCAGTCAAAATGGAAAAATCCCTATTAGAAAACAATCCAAAGAAGATTTCAGAGCGATTCCTGAAGAAGGCCCTCTAGAAAAGATTCTCAGTGAGGCTAAAGAAATAAATAACGGAACTATTGGAAGTGAAATCACTCTTGAAAAATCAGGTAGTAAAAAAACCAAACCAAGACGATCTGGATCACGTCATAAGGATATAGTTCATGTTGATATATCGTCTGCTGATGTATCAGAAGCAGACTCTATAGTTTCTCTTGATACGCGAATCCCTGAATATTGTAAAGCACAGCGATCCGCAAAAAACCTTACGGCGAGCCCTGAAGTAGGTCCCCTAGAAAAAAATTTCAGTCATGTCGCTGAAATCAATAAGACAAAGGATTGGAGTGGGACTGCTCTTGGAAACGCTCAAAGATATGCTGAAAGTTTGTTGGATAATAAAAGAATCGAAAATACCCCTTCTACATCTTTAAATCGAAATAAAAGTACAGGAAGAAAACAAACCAAACCAAGACGATCTGCATCACGTCATATGGACACAATTCATTTTGATCCGTCGTCTGCTGATGTTTCAGAATCAGACTCTATAGTATCTCTTGGTACGAGAATCTCTGAATATTGTAGCTCACAACGATCCAAAGAAGACCTTACGATGAGCCTTGAAGAATCCCCCCTACAAGGAAATTTCAGTGAGGCCAAACGAAAAAATAAGAAAAAAGTTGAAATTGAGACTTCTTTTGGACATACTCATAGCTACACTGACATAATCGAAAATATCCCCACTCCAATTGCAAGTCAAAATAAAAAAGCAGGGAGGAAAAATACCAAACCAAGACGATCTGGATCACGTCATAAGGATATAGTTCATGTTGATATATCGTATGCTGATGTATCAGAATCAAACTCTATAGTATCTCTTGATACGCGAATCACTGAATATGGTAGAGCACAGCGATCCAAAGAAGAACTTACGGCGAGCTCAGAAATGGGCCCCCTACAAAACATTTTCAGTGAGGCCGTTGAGATCAATAAGACTAAGGATGGAAGTGATATCACTCTTGGAAAATCAAAGAGAAAAAAAACCAAACCAAGACGATCTGGATCACGTCATAAGGATATAGTGCATGTTGATATATCGTCTGCTGATATATCAGAATCAGACTCTATAGTATCTCTTGATACGCGAATCGCTGAATATAATAAAGCACAGCGATCCAAAGAAGACGTTACGATGGTCCCTGAAGTAGGGCCCCTACAAAAAATTTTCAGTGAGGCCATTGAAATCAATAAGGCTAAGGATGGAAGTGATATCACCCTTGGAAAATCAGGCAGTAAAAAAACCAAATCAAGACGATCTGGATCACGTCATAAGGATATAGTTCATGTTGATATATCGTCTGCTGATGTATCAGAATCAGACTCTATAGTATCTCTTGATACGCGAATCGCTAAATACGTTAGAGCACAACGCTTCGAAGAAGACCTTACGGCGAGCTCAGAAATGGGCCCCTTACAAAACATTTTTAGTGAGGCCGTTGAGATCAATAAGACTAAGGATGGAAGTGATATCACTCTTGGAAAATCAAAGAGAAAAAAAACCAAACCAAGACGATCTGGATCACGTCATAAGGATGCAGTTTATGTTGATCCATCTTATTCTGATGTATCAGAATCAGACTCTATAGTATCTCTTGATACGCGAATCGCTGAATATAATAGAGCACAGCGATTCAAAGAAGACGTTACGATGGGCCCTGAAGTAGGGCCCCTACAAAAAATTTTCAGTGAGGCCATTGAAATCAATAAGGCTAAGGATGGAAGTGATATCACCCTTGGAAAATCAGGCAGTAAAAAAACCAAACCAAGACGATCTGGATCACGTCATAAGGATATAGTTCATGTTGATATATCGTATGCTGATGTATCAGAATCAGACTCTATAGTATCTCTTGATACGCGAATCGCTGAATATGTTAGAGCACAACGCTTCGAAGAAGACCTTACGGCGAGCTCAGAAATGGGCCCCCTACAAAACATTTTCAGTGAGGCCGTTGAGATCAATAAGACTAAGGATGGAAGTGATATCACTCTTGGAAAATCAAAGAGAAAAAAAACCAAACCAAGACGATCTGGATCACGTCATAAGGATGCAGTTTATGTTGATCCATCTTATTCTGATGTATCAGAATCAGACTCTATAGTATCTCTTGATACGCGAATCGCTGAATATAATAGAGCACAGCGATTCAAAGAAGACCTTACGATGGGCCCTGAAGTAGGGCCCCTACAAAAAATTTTCAGTGAGGCCATTGAAATCAATAAGGCTAAGGATGGAAGTGATATCACCCTTGGAAAATCAGGCAGTAAAAAAACCAAACCAAGACGATCTGGATCACGTCATAAGGATATAGTTCATGTTGATATATCGTCTGCTGATGTATCTGAATCAGACTCTATAGTATCTCTTGGTACGCGAATCCCTGAATATTGTAGAGCACAGCGATTCGAAGAAGTTCTTACGGCGAGCCCTGAAGTAGGGCCCCTACAAAGAATTTTCAGTGAGGCCGTTGAGATCAATAAGACTAAGGATGGAAGTGATATCACTCTTGGAAAATCAAAGAGTAAAAAAACCAAACCAAGACGATCTGGATCACGTCATAAGGATGCAGTTTATGTTGATCCATCTTATTCTGATGTATCAGAATCAGACTCTATAGTATCTCTTGATACGCGAATCGCTGAATATGTTAGAGCACAACGCCTCGAAGAAGACCTTACGGCGAGCTCAGAAATGGGCCCCCTACAAAACATTTTTAGTGAGGCCGTTGGGATCAATAAGACTAATGATGGAAGTGATATCAATCTTGGAAAATCAAAGAGAAAAAAAACCAAACCAAGACGATCTGGATCACGTCATAAGGATGCAGTTTATGTTGATCCATCTTATTCTGATGTATCAGAATCAGACTCTATAGTATCTCTTGATACGCGAATCGCTGAATATAATAGAGCACAGCGATCCAAAGAAGACGTTACGATGGGTCCTGAAGTAGGGCCCCTACAAAAAATTTTCAGTGAGGCCATTGAAATCAATAAGGCTAAGGATGGAAGTGATATCACTCTTGGAAAATCAAAGAGAAAAAAAACCAAACCAAGACGATCTGGATCACGTCATAAGGATATAGTTCATGTTGATATATCGTCTGCTGATGTATCTGAATCAGACTCTATAGTATCTCTTGGTACGCGAATCCCTGAATATTGTAGAGCACAGCGATTCGAAGAAGATCTTACGGCGAGCCCCGAAGTAGGCCCCCTACAACATTTTTTCAGTGAGACCAAAGAAATATCAAAAGCTAAAACAGCAGAGAGTGAAATTACCAAACCAAGACGATCAGGATCACATGGATCAGATATGCGAGTTGGACAGGAGGGTGAAACTACTGCCAAGAAATCAAATATTTTGGCAGTTGATTCATCTTTAAGTGGGGTTTTCGAAACAAAATCTACCCCATCTATCGAAAAGCGCAGGTCTGGACACAAGCATGAAAAACCTATTGAAGATAGTCCGGAAGTGGTTGAATTTTTAAAGATTCTCAGCTTTAGCAGCCCACAAGAGAGCATCGAAAGCAACCGCATTGAATCAGCTACATCTACAAGATCAAGACAGGATGTTCAACCTACTTTCAAGAAATCAAATCTCTTGCCGAGTGATCCAGCCTTCAGTGGTCTTTCAGAACCAAAATCCACAGCATCCATCTCTACCAAAAGTGGACAACAATCAAAAGGAGACCTCAGGAAGAGTCAAGAAGTAGGCCCTCTACAAATAATATTCAGCGAGGATGGAAGTGATATCACTCTTGAAAAATCAAAGAGTAAAAAAACCAAACCAAGACGATCTGGATCACGTCATAAGGATGCAGTTTATGTTGATCCATCTTACTCTGATGTATCAGAATCAAACTCTGTGGAATCTCTTGATACGCGAATCGCTGAATATGGTAGAGCACAGCGATCCGCAGAAGACCTTACGGCGAGCCCTGAAGTAGTTCCCCTAGATAAAATTTTCAGTCAGGTCGCTGAAATCAATAAGACAAAGGATTGGAGTGGGACTGCTCTTGGAAACGTTCATAGATATGCTGAAAGTTTGTTGGATAATAAAAGAATAGAAAATACCCCTTCTACATCTTTAAGTCGAAAAAAAGGAACAAGAAGAAAAAAAAACAAACCAGGACGATCTGGATCACGTCATAAGAATGCACTTCATGTTGATCCATCTTATTCTGATGTTTCAGAATCAGACTCTGTAGTATCTTTTGGTACGCGAATCGCTGAATATTGTAGAGCACACCGATCCAAAGAAGACCTTACGATGAGTTCAGAAGTGGGTCTCCTACAAAAATATTTCAATGAGGCTGTTGAAATCAATAAGACTAAGGATGGAAGTGATATCAATCTTGAAAAATCAGGCAGTAAAAAAACAAAACCAAGACGATCTGGATCACGTCATAAGGATATAGTTCATGTTGATAAAGCGTCTGCTGATGTATCAGAATCAGACTCTATAGTTTCTCTTGGTACGCGAATCGCTGAACATTGTAGAGCACAGCAATCCGAAGAAGACCTTACAGCGAGCCCTAGTGAGACCAAAGATATATCGAAGAGAAAAACAGCAGGGGACGAGAATACCAAACCAAGACGATCAGGATCACGTGGATCCAATTTACGAGTTAAATCATCCTATACTAGTATTTTTGAAACCAAACCCACATCGTCTGTTGGTGAACAAATCCAAAACAGAGAACAGCAATCTAAAGAGGACCCTAAGGCGAGCCCTGTAGTAGGCCCCCTACAAAGAATTCTCAGTGAAGCCAGAGAAATATCAAAAGCTAAAACAGCAGTGAGTGAAATTACCAAACCAAGACGATCAGGATCACGTGGATCTAATATACAAGTTGAACCATCTTATACTAGTGTTTTTGAAGCAGAACCCACATCGTCTGTTGGTGAGAAAATCCAAAACAAAGATCAGCAATCTAAAGACGACCTTAAGGCTAGCCCTGTAGTAGGCTCCCTACAAAGAATTCTCAGTGAAGCCAGAGAAATATCAAAAGCTAAAACAGCAGAGAGGGAAATTACCAAAATACGAGTTGAATCACCCTTTACTGGTGTTTTTGAAACAAAACCCACATCGTCTGTTGGTGAACAAATCCAAAACAAAGAACAGCAATCTAAAGAGGACATTAAGGTGAGCCCCGAAGTAGGCTCCCTACAAAGAATTCTAAGTCAAGCCAAAGAAATATCAAAAGCTAAAACAGCAGAGAGTGCAATTACCAAACCAAGACGATCAGGATCACGTGGATCTAATATACGAATTGAACCATCCTATACTAGTGTTTTTGAAGCAGAACCCACATCGTCTGTTGGTGAGAAAATCCAAAACAAAGAACAGCGATCTAAAGACGACCTTAAGGCTAGCCCTGTAGTAGGCTCCCTACAAAGAATTCTCAGTGAGGCCAAAAAAATATCAAAAGCTAAAATATCAGAGAGTGAAATAATCAATATACGAGTTGAACCATCCTTCTCTGGTGTTTTTGAAACAAAACCCACATCGTCTGTTGGTGAACAAATCCAAAACAAAGAACAGCAATCTAAAGAGGACCTTAAGGCTAGCCCTGTAGTAGGCTCCCTACAAAGAATTCTAAGTCAAGCCAAAGAAATATCAAAAGCTAAAACAGCAGTGAGTGAAATTACCAAACCAAGACGATCAGGATCACGTGGATCTAATATACGAGTTGAACCATCCTATACTAGTGTTTTTGAAGCAGAACCCACATCGTCTGTTGGTGAGAAAATCCAAAACAAAGAACAGCAATCTAAAGAGGACCTTAAGGTTAGCCCTGTAGTAGGCTCCCTACATCTCAGTGAGGCCAAAAAAACATCAAAAGCTAAAATATCAGAGAGTGAAATAATCAATATACGAGTTGAACCATCCTTTACTGGTGTTTTTGAAACAAAATCCACATCGTCTGTTGGTGAACAAATCCAAAACAAAGAACAACAAAATAAGGAGGACCTTAAGGCGAGCCCTGTAGTAGGCCCCCTACAAAGGATTCTCAGTGAAGCCAAAGATATTTCAAAAGCTAAAACAGTAGAAAGAGAAGTAACCAATATACGAGTTGAACCATCCTTTACTGGTGTTTTTGAAACAAAACCCACATCGTCTGTTGGTGAACAAATCCAAAACAAAGAACAGCAATCTAAAGAGGACCTTAAGGCGAGCCCTGTAGTAGGCCCCCTACAAAGAATTCTAAGTCAAGCCAAAGAAATATCAAAAGCTAAAACAGCAGATAGTAAAATTACCAAACCAAGACGATCAGGATCACGTGGATCCAATAAACAAGTTGAATCATCCTATACTAGTGTTTTTGAAACAGAACCCACGTCGTCTGTTGGTGAGAAAAACCAAAACAAAGAACAACAATCTAAAGAGGACCTTAAGGCGAGCCCTGTAGTAGGCCCCCTACAAAGAATTCTAAGTCAAGCCAAAGAAATATCAAAAGCTAAAACCGCAGAGAGTGAAATTACCAAACCAAGACGATCAGGATCACGTGGATCCAATAAACAAGTTGAATCATCCTATACTAGTGTTTTTGAAACAGAACCCACATCGTCTGTTGGTGAGCAAATCCAAAACAAAGAACAGCTATCTAAGGAGGACCTTCAGGCAATTGAAATCTATAAAATAAAGGATGAGAGTGAGTCTACTCTTAGTCAACCTAAAAGATATACAGGAAGTTTGTTAGATTATTCAAAAAAAGAAGATACCCCTACGACATCTTTAACTCAATTTAAGCCAAGACGATCAGAATCACGTCATATGGACGTAGTTCAAGTCGATACACCGTTTACTGTTGTTTCAGAAACAATATCCACGCTGTCTGTTGGCAAAGGAGTTTTTACCCAAATTAAGGAGGAAACAGATACAAGTATGGAACAAAGTCAAATAATACTTGAAGTTAGTGAAAATACCAAACCAGGTCGATCAGGATCACATGGATCAGGTATACGAGTTGGACCGGAAGTTGAAACTACTGCCAAGAAATCAAATCTTTTGGCAGTTGATTCATCCTTAAGTGGGGTTTCCGAAACAAAATCTACCCAATCCAACGAAAAGCGCAGGTCTGGACACAAGCGTGAAAAACCTATTGAAGATAGTCCGGAAGTGGTTGAATTTTTAAAGATTCTCAGCTTTAGCAGCCCACAAGAGAGCATCGAACGCAACCGCATTGAATCAGCTACATCTACAAGATCAAGACAGGATGTTCAACCTACTTTCAAGAAATCAAATCTCTTGCCGAGTGATCCAGCCTTCAGCAGTCTTTCCGAACCAAAACTATTGGATTCGGTTAAGTCTGATACAGAAACCATGAAAAAGATAAACTACTCTCAAATCCCCGAGATCATTCTTGATAATGTTTTAACTGGTTCTCAGAAGAGTCCATTGTCTGCTTCCACACACCAGTCTGTGTCACTAAATATCACGGACACAGTATCTTCAACCTTGAAAAGCGGGACTGAACTCGAATCAGAGACCATTGAAAAAATATTCGATATTAAGACTTCGCATGAAAATACCACAGCAAGTTCCAAGGAAGACGTGATGAAAGATAAGACCAATACTTTGCCTTCATCAAAAAGAACTGAGGATAAAAACAATCGAAATTTAACCTCAAATAAAGGTAAAGAAGATACTGATTCGATGGAAAAGCAGATTGATTTGGTACATATACCATCACCATCACTCGGAAACACTGAGTCAGTCCATACTCAATCCCCAATGCAGAGCAAACAAAATGATACATCTTCAAAAATAAGCAGCTTGGATCATTCCAGTAGTTTACGAGATGCAGATAGTTATGTTGGAGAGAAATATACAGTTCCATATATTCATATAAACCGACATTATGATGTAAAGACTCTTCATAGAGATATCGAATCATCTTATGAAAATTTAACACCACGTCGGCTATATCATAGCCCAATTGTCAGCCCCCGGATCAATCAGTTGTGTTCTTCCACAAGTCAACGTCCGTTGATTGACAAAACGTCACGAAGTGATAGCGGTTCAAACAAGGAAGCAAAGTCGTCTGAAGCTCCCTCAAGTAGGAGTCTACAGAAAAATGGTTTGACGGATGGCAAAGTTAACACCCAAAAACAACAGGAATCATCGTCTATTTTACCTGCTGATAACATATTGCAAACTCCCATTGCTTCAGGATCTTCTCCTAAGGAGGTCAATAAAGCAGCATCAGTTAGTGGTAGATATGGCAAGGATAAATCCAGAGAGGTGGAGATAGAAAAAGTATCTGAAGTCGAAAGTGCCCTCAAACGAGAGACCGATAAGTATCCCTCTGTAAACGATCAAAATAAAGTACACAGATCAGATCCAGAACAATCTTCAGCTGCTGGTAAACAACACGAAATAACACCAGAAAGGAACGATTTCCACGTCTTCCCTTACCTTGGGTATGATAAGGATATCGTTAATTGGACAAGAGAGTCTGACAGCAATCACATCGTTCAACAACGTAATATTCTCAAAGAAATATCAAGCTACCTTGCTATGGTTGCTGATAATCAGGATGTAGTAGAGTGTGACATTGTAATCGTAAAGAAAGAGATTCAACTGAACGATGATTCTATAATTGCCCAGAAAAATGATAATGAAGTCGAAAAGTCTGATAGTTACAAACCGATTCTCAAAAAGAGAAGTAGCATAAACACTAAAAATATCCAAAAGTCTATGCCAAAGATATCCCAAGAACCCGAAGAAAGAAGAGAAGTTGAAGGATCAAAAGCAGAGCCTCTAAGAAGTCAAAAATCAGAGAAGGATGGAGATTCAGGTAACGAAATTAATGTTCAAAGCAAAGGATCTACAGATGTTAAAGAAATGCATCTGGATGGTTCTACAGCAGTGCTATTAAAAAGTGAAAATTCGGAGGATGCAAGTAAAGAAATTAACCTTCAAGGCAAAGGATCACTGGATATCGGCGATGATGTGTTGAAAGAAGAAACAAAACCGGCAAAAGCATCAGATGATCCCAAGGGTGCTTTAAGAAGCAATAAATTGCATGCATCCGACGATAAGAAACCTTCTGATCAAGCTATTTATACTAAAAAAATGCATCCTAAAGAAGCGAAATATCGCTCTAAAGAACCACGCCGAAAGAGATACAAGAGTTCAAGACTTGATCATCATGGCACACAGGGCGACTCTAGTTGTGATGAGAAAGTTGCGGGGCACAAAAAATCCTGGCGTTCTCATAAACTACGCCATCGTAGACAAAAGGCTGAAAAAACGAAAGCAAAAGAAACAATAATGTCTGCAGGTTTACCCAATGCTCCAACAAATGTCAAACGTTCAGAATACCTTGCCGATGTTGACATTTTTAAAGCAGCTTCCAAAACAACGGAGAAAATAGTCACTCATTTGGACCAGAAACGCAAGATTTCACATGCCCCAACAGTACGATCATCGGGATCATTAGAGGTACCCAATTTTCCAATCCGTGTAAAAAGTTCGGTATACTTTGACGATACTGAGTCAATTAGTGTAAAACAATCAGCAACCGAAAAAACTACTGAGAAAAAAATTACCGAGAGCCCAAAACGTCCAACTCCAGTTGACACATCTAGTATACCAACAGGTGTCAAGAATTCACTGAAAACACATGAACCAACTGCATCAAATTCTACCATGCCAACTAATGCTATTCCTAAATGCAAAAGCGGAGAAAGTTTTACGAGATACATAAGAGACATCCTTACTACTGATCGCGAGGAAGAACCTAAAAACTTACCAACTGCATCTGGAATTTGTGATATAAAAGTGTCTTCACATACCTCTGCAATAGCTGAAATACCAAATGATGTACAGAAACCGCCAGAGAAGGGAAATGAAATCCGTTCTGTAAAGCAGGATGATCAAACAGTACCTTCCTCAAAGCTCCCAAATAACATCTTTGTGAAAGATGAGCCCGCAATTTCACATAAAGAACAAAATGGAGACAACCTTATCAAATGTATTGACACTACCCTAGTCAATACTGATGAACAAAGATATAAGAGGTCTTCGGCTACACTAGATGCTGTAATTAACATCAATGAAGGTCGAAAAGAGGACAAGATAGTTTCTAGTAAAGCAATGGAAGATGGTAACTCTTACATAACTTTCGTCAAGCAGGTAATACAGAACCCTTGTGAAGAAATTAAAGCCCCAGAGAAGAATACTATTCTACCTTCTGATAACAAATCAGATGCCAAAAAGCCTATTTACAAAGACAGCTCATTGGATGTAGAAAAGGGCAAATATGAAGATACCCCAAGTCCATTAGCTATGGATATGATTTCTAACTCTAAGGAGGCTGAAACCAGTCAAATCAAACTCAAAGAAAAACCAAAGTACGATGAAAGCATTCCAAAGAATAGCAGTAGTCCTACAAAACGTGATACAAGCGAAGATAACAACCTCAAAAAGAAAAACAGTCCAATATCTTCAACAGTCACTGTTAAAACTGTAGATGACAAAAAACAAATTGGTCAAGATGTCAAAGCCATACCGGCTGGAGAGGACACCACAAATATAGATCATCTTAGATTTATTGATAGTACTCTACGAGACAATAATGAACAGAAAAGAATGATGAAGAAGATTCAACAAGGTCTTGAAAGTCTTGCCGATGAAAAGAATATTCCAAAGAAAAGTAATGTCTCACCTTCCACGAATACTGACAAAATGCAAGATGGCATACACCGAACTGCTTGGGTCTTGAAATCAAACAGTAATGACGAAGGAAGGGGAAAACAAGACGATGGCACTAGGCAGAAATCTGGGAAGCCAACCATTCTTCCTTCTATTAACAGGTCAGATGACAAGAAGCCAATTCGTCAAGACGTCAGCTCACCCGGTGTGGTAAAATGCAAATATGAAGACACCACAAGCGTATTAGTTAAGAAAATTGTTATGATTCCATTTTCTAAAGAAGCTGAAACCAGTCAAATCAAACTCAAAGAGAAACCAAAGTACGATGAAATCATTCTAAAGAATAGCAATAGTCCTACAAAACGTGATAATGATGGCAAAGAAAACCTCAAAAAGATAAATAGTCCAGTTTCTTCAACAGTCAATGGTAAAATTCCAGATGACAAGAAGCCAATTCGTCAAGACGTCAGCTCACCCGGTGTGGAAAAGGGCAAATATGAAGACACCACAAGCGTATTAGTTAAGAAAATGGTTATGATTGCTAGTTCTAAGGAAGCTGAAACCAGTCAAATTCAACTCAAAGAAAAACCAAAGTACGATGAAAGCATTCCAGAGAATAGCGATATTCCTACAAAACGTGATAATGTAGACGAAGATAACAACCTCAAAACGAAAAACAGTCCAATATCTTCAACAGTCACTGGAAAAATTGCAGATGACAAGAAGCGAGTTCGCCAAGACGTTAGCTCACCCGGTGTGGAAAAGGGCAAATATGAAGACACCACAAGCCTATTAGCTAAGAAAATGGTTATGATTGCTCATTCTAAGGAAGCTGAAACCAGTCAAATTCAACTCAAAGAAAAACCAAAGTACGATGAAAGCATTCCAAAGAATAGCAGTAGTCCTACAAAACGTGATAATGTTGGTGAAGAAAACAACCTCAAAAAGAAAAACAGTCCAATATCTTCAACAGTCACTGGTAAAATTGTAGATGACAAAAAGCATATTGGTCAAGATGTCAAAGCCATACCGGCTGGAGAGGACACCACAAATATAGATCATCTTAGATTTATTGATAGTACTCTACGAGACAATAATGAACAGAAAAGAATGATGAAGAAGATTCAACAAGGTCTTGAAAGTCTTGCCAATGAAAAGAATATTCCAAAGAAAAGTAACGTCTCACCTTCCACGAATACTGACAAAATGCAAGATGGCATACACCGAACTGCTTGGGTCTTGAAATCAAACAGTAATGACGAAGGAAAGGGAAAACAAGAAGATGGCACTAGACAGAAATCTGGGAAGCCAACCATTCTTCCTTCTATTAACAGGTCAGATGACAAGAAGCCAATTCGTCAAGACGTCAGCTCACCCGGTGTGGTAAAATGCAAATATGAAGACACCACAAGCGTATTAGTTAAGAAAATTGTTATGATTCCATATTCTAAAGAAGCTGAAACCAGTCAAATCAAACTCAAAGAGAAACCAAAGTACGATGAAAGCATTCCAAAGAATAACAATAGTCCTACAAAACATGATAATGATGGCAAAGAAAACCTCAAAAAGATAAGTAGTCCAGTATCTTCAACAGTCAATGGTAAAATTCCAGATGACAAGAAGCGATTTCGCCAAGACGTAAGCTCACCCGGTTTGGAAAAAGGCAAATATGAAGACACCACAAGCCTATTAGCTAAGAAAATGGTTATGATTGCTAATTCTAAGGAAGCTGAAACCAATCAAATTCAACTCAAAGAAAAGCCAAAGTACGATGAAAGCATTCCAGAGAATAGCGATATTCTTACAAAACGTGATAATGTTGGTGAAGATAACAACCTCAAAAAGAAAAACAGTCCAATATCTTCAACAGTCACTGGAAAAATTGCAGATGACAAGAAGCCAATTCGTCAAGACGTCAGCTCACTCGGTGTGGAAAAATGCAAATTTGAAGACACTACAAGCGTATTAGTTAAGAAAATGGTTATGATTCCTTATTCTAAGGAAGCTGAAACCAGTCAAATTCAACTCAAAGAAAAGCCAAAGTACGATGAAAGCATTCCAGAGAATAGCGATATTCCTACAAAACGTGATAATGTTGGTGAAGATAACAACCTCAAAAAGAAAAACAGTCCAATATCTTCAACAGTCACTGGTAAAATTGTAGATGACAAAAAACAAATTGGTCAAGATGTCAAAGCCATACCGGCTGGAGAGGACACAACAAATATAGATCATCTTAGATTTATTGATAGTACTCTACGAGACAATAATGAACAGAAAAGAATGATGAAGAAGATTCAACAAGGTCTTGAAAGTCTTGCCAATGAAAAGAATATTCCAAAGAAAAGTAATGTCTCACCTTCCACGAATACTGACAAAATGCAAGATGGCATACACCGAACTGCTTGGGTCTTGAAATCAAACAGTAATGACGAAGGAAGGGGAAAACAAGAAGATGGCACTAGACAGAAATCTGGGAAGCCAACCATTCTTCCTTCTATTAACAGGTCAGATGACAAGAAGCCAATTCGTCAAGACGTCAGCTCATCCGGTGTGGTAAAATGCAAATATGAAGACACCACAAGCGTATTAGTTAAGAAAATTGTTATGATTCCATTTTCTAAAGAAGCTGAAACCAGTCAAATCAAACTCAAAGAGAAACCAAAGTACGATGAAATCATTCCAAAGAATAGCAATAGTCCTACAAAACGTGATAATGTTGGCAAAGAAAACCTCAAAAAGATCAGTAGTCCAGATGACAAGAAGCGAGTTCGCCAAGATGTCAGCTCATCCGGTGTGGAAAAAGGCAAATATGAAGACACCACAAGCCTATTAGCTAAGAAAATGGTTATGATTGCCAAGGAATATGAAACTAGTCAAATCAAACGCAAAGAAAAACCAAAGTACGATGAAAGCATTCTAAAGAATAGCAGTAGTCCTACAAAACGTGATAATGATGGCAAAGAAAACCTCAAAAAGATAAATAGTCCAGTTTCTTCAACAGTCACTAGTAAAATTCCAGATGACAAGAAGCGAGTTCGCCAAGACGTTAGCTCACCCGGTGTGGAAAAGGACAAATATGAAGACACCACAAGCGTATTAGTTAAGAAAATGGTTATGATTGCTAATTCTAAGGAAGCTGAAACCAGTCAAATCAAACTCAAAGAAAAACCAAAGTACGATGAAAGCATTCCAAAGAATAGCAGTAGTCCTACAAAACGTGATAATGTTGGTGAAGAAAACAACCTCAAAAAGAAAAACAGTCCAATATCTTCAACAGTCACTGGTAAAATTGCGGATGACAAAAAGCATATTGGTCAAGATGTCAAAGCCATACCGGCTGGAGAGGACACCACAAATATAGATCATCTTAGATTTATTGATAGTACTCTACGAGACAATAATGAACAGAAAAGAATGATGAAGAAGATTCAACAAGGTCTTGAAAGTCTTGCTGATGAAAAGAATATTCCAAAGAAAAGTAATGTCTCACCTTCCATAAATGCTGACAAGATTCAAGATGGCAAACACCAAACTGCTTCGATTTCAAAATCAAAACTCGGAGATGAAGAATATAATAAAAAGGAAGGCGTTGCTAAAAAGCAAAACCAGGATGTCACTGTTACGGAGCAAAAACAGCAAGCGCCCTTTCAAAAGAATACTCGAATCAAATCTGTAGATGATAGTTATGATTCATCCTCAAATTCTACTGACATTCAGCAAGCTGATAAACAACGAAAAGACCCGGTTGTGAAACCAAAAAGTATTGATATATATGAAGTATATATCACAAAAGATGGCATCTCTAAAAAGCAAAGCCAACTTGTGGCCACCCAGGATCACACTCCTAGTAAATCTGCGGATCATGATAAAGTTACCTCTCCAATATCTGATAGCAAGGAGCAAGCTGATAAACACCACAGTGATCCGGTTGAGAAATCTAAATATGTTACTGAAGAACATAGCAAAAAGGAAGGCGTTACCAAAATTCAAAGCCAACTTCTGACTATCCAGGATCACACTCCTAGTAAATCTGCGGATCATGATAAAGTTACCTCTCCAATATCTGCTAGCACGGAGAAGGTTGATAAGCGCCACAGTGATCCGGTTATGAAATCTAAACATGTTACTGAAGAACTTATTAAAAAGGAATGCGTTACCAAAAAGAAAAGACAACATGTGACTTTCCAGGATGACAATTCCCCAAAATATGTTGATCAGAGTAAAGATTCTGCTGGCAAGAAGAAAGCTGGGAAACAGCACAGTGATCCGGTTGTGAAAGAACATAGAGAGAACGAGAGTGCTGTTTCGAGTAAAAACGAGAAAGACAATCGAAGCAAATCTGCTGATCAAATCGTGAAAACCAAAGACACACATGAAAATAAGGTTGAATTGTTTTCCGGAAAATTGATAAATTCCCAGGATAATTTGAACGATCGAGTAATCCCCAGAGGATGTCTAGTCTTTAAAGACATGTTTGAAAAGGATAAAAAATTAATGGAAAAAAGCCAGGAAAAAAAGACTGTTAAATACAGGAAGGATTGTAATCCCAATACTATTGATTATGTCTTGCAAACTGCTGCTGAATTACTGAAGCCGTACGAGTTAGATCAGCCTTCAACGGAGTCTTTACTTCTCATGAAAGATGAAAAATGGAAGAAAAAATGTGCGAACAAGCCAAAAGCTAATAATGTTTCAACTAAACAAAAAGACCAGCAACCAAAAGATGTAGCTAAAGAGCAAGATACAGCCATAATAAAAGAATCTTTGGTAGATAAAGAAACCAAAGGATCTCCTGAAGCTGAGAAGCAGGAAATCCCCAGAGAAGATATCACCGATGAAATCAGCAAGCCAAAGGCACCAACATCTACATCAGATGATAAAACGAGTGCTAGTCAAGATATCTCTTCGGATGCCAAACATACCACAAAGAATTATCAATCCATAATTAAAGATACAACCGCAAACACAGTTGTTGAACTTGCAATGAAGACGCAGATATCATCTTTTGTTGCTAGTGAAAAGAAAAGTCACCAACATGCTGAAAAGCATACATCTAATGATACAGAGACAGAGAAAGTTCCTCAAACTAGTCACCAGGGCGAGGTTGTCAAAGAATCAAAGACGATCGCAATGGATGATATGGACTCGCATTTCAATCAAAATGGTGCGAGTCTTAGTGAAGAAAACCATGGTCGAAGAAAAGACATTCAAATGTCCGCAATATCCAAGGATAGCAGCAGAGCAGCTGACAAGCAGGATCACCAAGGCGTCATTAACAAAGAAGTTTCATTTAATAAAGAAAAGTTCGAAAGAAAAGAACCCACAATAAACCAAACAGAGTATTCAACCAGGGCACAGAGCTACCAAGCCGAACCAATCGATCTTTCCTTCAAACATACTGTTGAACATAGAAATACAACACAGAAGCCACCGTTTATAAATAGTCAGAATATAGATAACCATAAAGTTGGTCAGGTAAATAGAAATTTGGTAGATGAGGCCAACAAGATGAGACCTAGTAGTAGTTTCCCTAAACGTGAAAACGATCCAACAAGACGGTATTCCACAGAACATAGTGATATAACGATTCAGAACCCAAAAGCATCGGAAAATAGAAACTCTTACATATCTAACAGTCAACAGATGAAACAGAACGTGATCCTTAGTAAGATCAGTGGATTGCCTTCAACATCTCATGGTACGAAGATAGTATATGCCAGAAGAGTTCAATATGAAGAATCAGAGAAGACTAACATTGCAGTGGATAATATGGACTCGCATTTCCATCAAAATGATGCGAGTCTTAGTGAAGAAAACCGTGGTCGAGGAAAAGACATTCAAATGTCCGCAATATCCAAGGATAGCAGCAGAGCAGCTGACAAGCAGGATCACCAAGGCGTCGTTAACAAAGATGATTCATTTAATAAAGAAAAGTTCGAAAGGAAAGAACCCACAATAAACCAAACAGAGTACACAACCGGGGCACAGAGCTACCAAGCTGATCCAATCGATCGTACCTTCAACCATTCTGTTGAACATAGAAATACAACACAGAAGCCACCGTATGGTATCCAGAAAGTTGAGAATGGTCAGGCAAATAGAAATTTGGTAGATGGGGCTAACAAGGTGAGACCTAGTAGTAGTACCCCTAAACGTGAAAACGATCCATCGAGACGGTATTCCACAGAACATAGTGATATAACGATTCTGAACCCCAAAGCATCGGAGAATAGAAACTCTTACTTATCTAACAGTCAACAGATGAAAGAGAACGAGATCCTTAGTAAGAGCAGTGGATTGACTTCAACATCTCATGATATGAAGATAGTATATGCTAGAAGAGTTCAATATGAAGACTCAGAAAAGACTCACATCGCAATGGATACTAGGGACTCGCATTTCCATCAATATGATGCGAGTCTTAGTGAAGAAAACCGTGGTCGAGGAAAAGACATTCAAATGTCCGCAATATCCAAGGATAGCAGCAGAGCAGTTGACAAGCAGGATCACCAGGGCGTCGTTAACAAAGAGGTTTCATTTAATAAAGAAAAGTTCGAAAGAAAAGAACTCACAATAAACCAAACAGAGTATACAACCAGGGCACAGAGCTACCAAGCTGATCCAATCGATCGTGCCTTTAAACATACTGTTGAACATAGAAATACAACACAGAAGCCACCGTATGGTATCAAGAAAGTTGAGAATGGTCAGGCAAATAGAAATTTGGTAGATGGGGCTAACAAGGCCAGAGCTAGTAGTAGTCCAACTAAACGTGAAAACGATCCAACAAGACGGTATTCCACAGAACATAGTGATATAACGATTCAGAACCCCAAAGCATCGGAGAATAGAAACTCTTACTTATCTAACAGTCAACAGATGAAAGAGAACGAGATCCTTAGTAAGAGCAGTGGATTGCCTTCAACATCTCATGATACGAAGATAGTATATGCTAGAAGAGTTCAATATGAAGACTCAGAGAAGACTCACATCGCAATGGATACTAGGGACTCGCATTTCCATCAATATGATGCGAGTCTTAGTGAAGAAAACCGTGGTCGAGGAAAAGACATTCAAATGTCTGCAATATCCAAGGATAGCAGCAGAGCAGTTGACAAACAGGATCACCAGGGCGTCGTTAACAAAGAGGTTTCATTTAATAAAGAAAAGTTCGAAAGAAAAAAACCCACAATAAACCAAACAGAGTATACAACCAGGGCACAGAGCTACCAAGCTGAACCAATCGATCGTACCTTCAACCATTCTGTTGAACATAGAAATACAACACAGAAGCCATCGTATGGTATCCAGAAAGTTGAGAATGGTCAGGCAAAAAGAAATTTGGTAGATGGCACTAAAAAGGCCAGAGCTAGTAGTAGTACCCTTAAACGTAAAAACGATCCAACAAGACGGTATTCCACAGAACATAGTGATATAACGATTCAGAATCCAAAAGTATCGGAGAATAGAAACTCTGACATATCTAACAGTCAACAGATGAAAGAGAACGGGATCCGTAGTAAGAGAAGTGGATTGCCTTCAACATCTCATGATACGAAGATAGTAGATGCTGGACGAGATCAATATGAAGGAATGAGGAGAAAAGAAGGTAAACAAAGAAAGACAAAATATCCTTCTACCTCTGAAAAGGTTTCACAAGCTTCAGCCAACAAAGAGGATACTTACATCACATTTGTGAACCAAACTATACAATCACCAATTGTGACCGAAATGGAAAGAAAAACTCCTGTAGTTGAGGCTCCTATGTCACAAAATCTTGGCTCTACACATGTACATCAAACGCCCAGTAAAGAATGGAAAATAAAGTCCCAAAAGATGGACTGTGTGGATTGGCTTGCATCGCAGTCTAGCTCACGGCAGACTTCATCCACAGATATAAACAGTAAACCAACTACCACTATTGATAATAACCAAGTACCAAAGAAAAAACAATACCGAAAGAAAAATTCACCTCCAGCAGATTCCAGCGGTGATAGATCTTATAAGACTTCAAAAGAAGAAAAGTGTACCTGCATAGATTATGTCCTCGGAATCCATAAACGTCTTCAGTTCCTCAAAGAAATATTATCTCAAACACACGGTAAAAAAAGTATGCCAACGGAATCAGCACAAAAAAGATTTAATATCTTTAAAAAGAATAATCGCATTAGATTTGTAGAGAAATCTGGTGATCTAGATTTTGACTTTGATTACCGATTACCGTCAAAGATCAAAGCGTCGAATTCTGAAAATGAAATTGATGGATACCTCCATAAAGTCTTTGGACCAATGATTGAGGACATTTGTCAATCTTATGGATTAACATATGCGTATGTATACAATTTCATCTATGATGGAAATGAAATTACATGTGCCAAGTGCACGAAAAGTGCACATCATTAATTGGGGCATTTTCAAATGTTTTCAGGATTGTTAAACACATTTCATCAGTATTTAAGAGAAATGCCAAATATCCTTTTTTTCTTAAAAAAAAAACCCTGGTAAATTATAAATGTTTAAATTTGGAATCCAAATTATTTGACCTGGCATCTACACTCTTGGCAAGTAAATTGTTAGTCCTGGCATTTTAATTATTACTATTGGCATCCACATTATAGGTCTAGGCATCAATATTATTAGTCTTGCCATCTGGATTATTAGTTTTGGCTCAGAAATTATTAGTTTTGGGATCTAGATTATTAGTTTGACCTCCAAATTGATAATCATGGCATGTAAATTATTAGTCTATGTATCAAAATTATCAGTCTTTGCATCAACTTATTAGCCTTGCCGTCTAAGATATTAGTTTTGCCGTCGAAATTATTAGTTTTGGCATCTATGTTATTAGTCTTGGCATCTGAATTACTAGTCTTGGCACCTAAATAATTAGTTTTGGTATTTAAATAATTAGTTTTGGCATCTAAATTGTTGATCTTGGCATCTAAATTATTAGTCTTGGTATTAAAGTTATCTTTAAACTTGGCATCAAAATTATAATTAGTTTTGGCATCTTAATTATTATAATTGGCATTAAGATTATCATAAGTCTTGACATCTAAATTATCATGAGTTTTGGCATCTAAATGATTAATCTTAGCATCTAAATTATAAGTCTTGGCATCTAAATAATGAGTCAAAATTATCATTCGTCTTGGTATCTTAATTATTAATCTTGACATCTGAATTATTAGTCTTGGCATCTGAATTATTAGTCTTGGCATCTAAATTATTAATCTTGGTATTAAAATCACTAGTCGTGTTAT
The DNA here is from genome assembly GCA_029955415.1 of Lottia scabra. Taxonomy (NCBI): domain Eukaryota; kingdom Metazoa; phylum Mollusca; class Gastropoda; family Lottiidae; genus Lottia; species Lottia scabra. The sequence goes on along the minus strand of JARJEI010000006.1, from coordinate 6,745,604 downwards.
CCAAATCATTATGATTGGCATTAACATTATCTTTAAACTTGGCATCAAAATTATCATAAGTCTTGGCATCAAAATAAACATTACTCTTGGCATCTCAATTATTAATCTTGGCATCAAAATCATAATCTTAGCATCAAAATTATCATTAGTCTTGGCATCTAAATTATTATAATTGGCATAAACATATCTTTAGACTTTATATCAAAATTAACATTAGTCTTGGCATCAAAATTATTGATATTAAAGTTATCTTTAAACTTGGCATCAACACTATCATTAGTTTTGGCATCTAAATTATTATAATTGGCATTAACATTATCTTTAATCTTGGCATCAAAATTATCATTAGTTTTGGCATCTAAATTATTAATCTTGGCATCTAAATAATTAGTCTTGGCATCAAAAGTATTAGTCTGGGCATTAAAATCATTAATCTTGGCATTAAAATCATCATTAGTCTTGGCATCTAAATTATCATTAGTCTTGACATCTAAATTATCATTAGTCTTGACATCTAAATAATTAGTCTTGGCATCAAAATTATTACTCTTGGCATCTCAATTATTATTCTTGGCATCAAAATTATCATTAGTCTTGGCATCTAAATGATGAATCTTGGCATCAAAATCATAATCTGGGCATCAAAATTATCATTAGTCTTGATATCTAAATTATTAGTCTTGGCATCCAAATTATCATTAGTCTTGGTATCTAAATCATTAGTCTTGGCATCCAAATTATCATTAGTCTTGGTATCTAAATTATTATAATTGGCATTAACATTATCTTTAAACTTGGCATCTAAATTATTATAAATCATAAACATTATCTTTAAACTTTTTTTTATGTCTTTTGGCTGTTGTTTTTTTTTCATAATCAATTTGGAGTAGATATAATGAAAACTATCACTCATCGTAATTTAAACTACTTTTCTAATCATTCTGGAATTTTTTTCTGGGGGGGGGGGGGGGGTGGTTGGGTGTGTGTTTTTATATTTTTTGGCTGTTGTTTTTTTTTTCATAATCAAATTGGGGGGGGGGGGGGGGGGTTGTGGAACTTTTTTATGTTTTAATGCTTGTTTTTTTTTCATAATCAATTTGGAGTAGATATAATGAAAACTATCACTCATCGTAATTTAAACTGCTTTTCTATTCAGTTTGGAATTTTTTGGTGGGGGGGGGGGGGGGGGTTGGGTGTGTGTTTCTATATTTTTTTGCTGTTGTTTTTTTTTCATAATCAATTTGGAGTAGATAGATCACTCAGCGTAATTTAAACTACTTTTCTAATCATTTTGGAATTGTTTGCGGGGTTGGGTTTTTTTATTATAATCAATTGGGGGTGGATAAACTACTTTTCTAATCATTTTGGATTTTTTTGGGGGGTTGGGGTGTGGGTTTTTTTTTTTTTTTGGTTTCTTTTGGGCTGTACTTTTTTCATTATCAATTTGGAGTAGATATATTTAAAACTATCACTCCTTGTTTGGGGGGAGGGGGGGAGAGGGAGGATTTTTTTTCTTTTTTTTTTTTTTGGCTGTTGTTTTGTTCATAATCAATTTAGAGTAGATAGATCACTCAGCGTAATTTAAACTATTTTTCTAATCATTTTGGATTTTTTGAGTTGGTTGGGGTGTGGGTTTTTTTTTTTTTTTTTTTATTCTTTTGGGCTGTAGGCCTACTTTTTTCATTATCAACTTGGAGTAGATATCGGGTGTCCCAGTAAAAACGTCCCCAAGTTTGACGGTGAGTTTCTCAGCTGTGGATGAACCGATTATTTTTTCATAATTGATTAGGTTAGGATAAAACTGTCACTCAGCGTAATTTAAACTAAATTCTAATTTGGGAATTGTTTGATTGAATATATAAGTACTTTAAGTTGAGAGTCCATATTCAAAATCCACGATAGAGTTAAAAAATATTACCACATTTGGATTATGCATTGCTATCAAAATTTTACATTTGGTCATCAGATGGTGTAAAACTTTATTGATGTAGATGCCCTTCTAGAATACCTTGTTCCTAGTTTTTCGCCAAGCATTATTTATATATATTTCAAAATTTACTCAAAGTATTATGTCTTGATATTTCGCCAAGCATTATTTTTATGTAAATTTTAATATTCTCTACAAACTTTATGTCTCAACATTTCGCCAAGCATTTTTATGTAAATTTCAACATTAACCAAAACCGTTTCCATGGTTTTCGCTAAGCATTATTTATCTAAATTCAAATATTCTCTTAAAACTTTACGTCCCAACATTTCCCCAAGCATTTTTTTGTAAATTACAATATTAACCAAAACCTATTCATGGGTTTTTGTCAAGCATTATTTATTTTTATTCAAATATTATCTTAAAACTTTATGTCCTAGTTTTTTTGCTAAGCAATATTTATTCAAATTCAAACATTCTCTTAAAACTTTACGTCCCAACATTTCGCCAAGTATTTTTATGTAAATTTCATCATTAACTAACAACGTTATGTTTTAGTTTTTCGCCAAGCATTATTTATTTTTATTTAAATATTCTCTAAAAACGTTGTCCCAGATTTTTGCCATGCATTATTTATTCAAATTCAAATATTCTCTTTAAACTTTATGTCCTAATTTTTTGCCAAGCACAATAAATTTAATTTACAATTTCACCTAAATAATATATTTTCTAGGTTTTCGCCAAGCACTAGTAGTTTTTAGCCAAGCACTAGTACTGAGAGGTCAAAATTTGTTAAGAGATGGCAACTGATATATTTCCGGTTTGATTAGTAAATTGAATGCCTGTACTGATCATAATCATGTAGACCGGAACATCCTGTCCCTCAATTAGTGAATTTGAGGGACAGGAGACCAAGCTTGATTATATCTTGAAATCGCGCAGCCAATTTGGTTGCGTTGAAATATTCTTCTTCCTGAAAGTTTTTTTCTCAAAAAACTGGCAAATTTCTATTATGTTATGATGTCAGCTTGATAATAACCATTTTTTCGACAAAATAAAACAATAATTTTTGTCTCTAGGCCCTAATCTCAGTTAAAATATTATTCAGACAGAGAGCCATTTAGTAGACCGACAAGTTGACTAAAATAGTCTACTTTAACAGGACCTAAAGACAACAATTATTGTTTTATTTTGTCGAAAAAATGGTTGTTATCAAGCTGAAATCATAACATAAAAGAAATTTGTCTGTTTTTAGAGAAAAAACTTTCAGGAAGAAGAATATTTCAACGCAACCAAATTCGCTGCGCGATTTCAAGATATAATCAAGCTTGGTCTCCTGTCCCTCAAATTCACTAATTGAGGGACAGGATGTTCCGGTCTAATAATCATGATATATAATTATTATAATAATTGGATTGAAATGTCATTCTTATCTCTGTATAATCTGATACTAAAACGATTTCAAATAAACTTGTAGGAAATAGAATCCAATCGATCCCAAATAGTTTTAGAAAAATAATAAAAAAAAAATCACAAAGATAAAGAAATATTTAAAAAAAAAAAAACAAAAAAACCAATAGTGGTTGAAAAAGAAAAAAAAAGGATTGGATTCTTTGAGCATTATTTGAATAGTTATATCTTTTCGAGAGGCAAGGATACTCGCTGTTCTCAAATACCTGATGCCACCCTGGCTAACAATAGTTTGTGACTTTCTTTATTGAATGCTGATGCATACTTTATGTATATGATATAAAACAATCCTGAAAACATTCTAATATCAAAATAATTGTCCAAGAAAATAATCGGAGCATGTATAGAACCTAAAAAAAAAAAAAAAATGAATAACCGTAAAAAGAAATCCGGAAAAAAAGAAACGAAAAAGGGGAGAAAGAAAAAGAAAATGGTTCGTCTATACAAGAAGATGAAGAAGTAATCATACAGAAAAAACGGATCGTCTATATTAAAAAAGAATTCTATAACCAAAGAAATGGACCAGTTTCTATAACCAAAGAAATGGACCAGTTTCTATAACCAAAGGAATGGACCAGTTTCTATAACCAAAGAAATGAATCAGATTCTATAACCATAGAATAAGAACAAGATTCTGAAACCAAAGAAATGGAGTAGTTTCTATAACCAAAGAAAGGAACATAATCTATATCCAAAGAAATGAACTAGAATCTATAACCAAAGAATAAGAACAAGATTCTGAAACCATAGAAAAAGAACAAGATTCTAAAACCAAAGAAACGAATCAGATTCTATAACCATAGAATAAGAACAAGATTCTAAAACCAAAGAAATGGAGTAGTTTCTATAACCAAAGAAAGGAACATAATCTATATCCAAAGAAATGAACTAGATTCTATTACCAAAGAAAAGAACCAGAATATATTACCAAAGTAAAGAGTCAGATTCTATAACCAAAAGAAATGGAACAAGATTCTAAAACCAAAGGCAAGAAACTGAATCTATAGCCAAAAGAAATAAACCAGTTTCTATAACAAAAAAAGAAAGAAAAAAGAAAGAAAAGAGGACCTACAATCAAAGATATGAGCCACAATCTTTAATGAAAACAGTGAGGGTGAGCCTGTAATGAACGAAAAGAACAGGAATCTATAACCAAAGGAATGAACCAGTTTCTCTAACAAAAAAAGAATAAAAAAAGGAAAGAGAAACTATAATCAAAGATACGAGCCACAATCTATGATGAAAGAAAGGAACCATAACCTATAACCAAAGAAATATTCTTTAATCAAAAAAAGGAAAAAAAAAAGGAAAGAGAACCTATAAACTAAGATACGAGCGACAATCTTTAATGAATGAAGTGAACCAGATCCTGTAATGAAAGAAAAGAACGAGAATCTATAATCAACATCATAAAATCAAAAAAAAAAAAAAAAAAAAAAAAAAAAAATGTTATTCGTTGCATAAAAATGTTATTGTTATTGTTATAAATCCAATAAAATGTTTAAAAAAAGTTGTGCTTAATAACAAATAGCAAGATCAGATCGCAAGATTTGTGAAACTACAATAAAAGAGCAAAAGAGCGATCTCTTCCTATCTCATTGACACTGGAAAGGGAAAGGAGGGTGCAATCTTTTCGAAGTTTAATTTTGCAAAGCCATACAAGCATAAACTGAGATAAATAACCACCATGGAGCTGAAAGATGAAAAAGAATGAAAGACTGCTCAACACAATGCAAGGGGGTGTTGTGGTGAAACCACGATGAATACTATTGATGGTTTAAATTGAGCTTTACCAGCAGTTAAAGCACATATTATTTGCGGGGTTAGATTACTTTAACTCAATTAACAAAAAGCTAAAGCTAAAAGAGATTGTAAAGAGGTTTTCTAAACTTTGTATGTGTATCTAGGACACTGATAGTTACCGGAAGCTACTATTGATATCTTAAAGATTACTGATAGTGACGTCAAAAAACGCGTTAGTTTAAGTGGAATTGCAAGAACCACAGCTATCGGAATGTAAATTGGAATGGAATAAATTGATGCTATAAGTGTCCCGGATACACATAAAAAGTTTAGAAAAACTCTTCACAAACCCTTAAGTTGGTTTTAGTAGTATTGAATATATTTTCCCGGCTGTCCCTGTTTTGGAGCTTTGCAATGCATCATATGAAAGACCACAGGGCATGAAGGTCCTTTTTTGAATAAGGCATCGTGGTCACATTTAACCAATACAAAGTGCAAAGAAGAGAGGTATTCTGATGTAAATATCGGATATCAGTTGGGATTCTTATGAATCGTATCAGATACAAACAGTAATTTACTAATTTTTTCGCCTCAATTTTGTGTTGAAAAGATGCGCCAAATAACAGGTCAAGTGTGCACAAAAAATATGTGTATGATGGATAAAATCAAGAAAGTGCTTGAATTTTTGAGAAAAAAAAAGTTTTCTTGGAGGGGACTCGAACCCGAAACCCTTCAGGGGAGGATCCAGCACGCTAACCGCTTCGCCACCGAGGCTTGAGCGAAGCTTCACCAAGGTAAGTTGTGAACCTAACGCCAGAGGGGGGTAAAGACCATTTTTCCAAAGGCATCCACGTTTTAGCACATAAAACTGCCATAGCTTGATCAAAAATGGGTTGTTCGCAAACGAAACGAATCAGCGTTTCATGACGTATCTTTTCAACACAAAATTGGGGCGAAAAAATTTGTTCATGAAGCTTGTAGGGGCCCTCAAACATTTGTTAGGTCGGGAAGGGCTTTGAAGGGGGTTAAAATTCGTGAGGACCCAGCACGCTATCCGCTTCGCCACCGAGGCTTGAGCGAAGCTTCGCCAAGGTAAGTTGTGAACCTAACGCCGGAGGGGGGGTAAACACCCTTTTCCCAAAGGCATCCACGTTTTAGCACATAAAACTGCCATAGCTTGATCAAAAATGGGTTGTTCGCATATGAAACGAATCAGCGTTTCATGACACATCTTTTCAACACAAAATTGGGGCGAAAAAATTTGTTCATTAAGCTTGTAGGGGCCCTCAAACATTTGTTAGGTCGGGAAGGGCTTTGAAGGGGGTTAAAATTCGTCTAAAGCCCATTCTCAATGGTGCTATAAGCGCCAAATAATAGGTCAAGTGTGCACAAAAATATGTGTATGATGGATAAAATCAAGAAAGTGCTTGAATTTTTGAGAAAAAAAAAAGTTTTCTTGGAGGGGACTCGAACCCGGGACCCTTCAGGTGAGGGTCCAGCACGCTATCCGCTTCGCCACCGAGGCTTGAGCGAAGCTTCGCCAAGGTAAGTTGTGAACCGAACGCCGGAGGGGGGTAAACACCCTTTTCCCAAAGGCATCCACGTTTTAGCACATAAAACTGCCATAGCTTGATCAAAAATGGGTTGTTCGCATATGAAACGAATCAGCGTTTCATGACACATCTTTTCAACACAAAATTGGGGCGAAAAAATTTGTTCATGAAGCTTGTAGGGGCCCTCAAACATTTGTTAGGTCGGGAAGGGCTTTGAAGGGGGTTAAAATTCGTCTAAAGCCCATTCTCAATGGTGTTATAAGCGCCAAATAATAGGTCAAGTGTGCACAAAAATATGTGTATGATGGATAAAATCAAGAAAGTGCTTGAATTTTTGAGAAAAAAAAAAGTTTTCTTGGAGGGGGACTCGAACCCGGGACCCTTCAGGTGAGGATCCAGCACGCTATCCGCTTCGTCACCGAGGCTTGAACGAAGCTTCGCCAAGGTAAGTTGTGAACCTAACGCCGGAGGGGGGGTAAACACCCTTTTCCCAAAGGCATCCACGTTTTAGCACATAAAACTGCCATAGCTTGATCAAAAATGGGTTGTTTGCATATGAAACGAATCAGCGTTTCATGACACATCTTTTCAACACAAAATTGGGGCGAAAAAATTTGTTCATGAAGCTTGTAGGGGCCCTCAAACATTTGTTAGGTCGGGAAGGGCTTTGAAGGGGGTTAAAATTCGTGAGGATCCAGCACGCTATCCGCTTCGCCACCGAGGCTTGAGCGAAGCTTCGCCAAGGTAAGTTGTGAACCTAACGCCGGAGAGGGGTAAACACCCTTTTCCCAAAGGCATCCACGTTTTAGCACATAAAACTGCCATAGTTTGATCAAAAATGGGTTGTTCGCATATGAAACGAATCAGCGTTTCGTGACACATCTTTTCAACACAAAATTGGGGCGAAAAAATTTGTTCATGAAGCTTGTAGGGGCCCTCAAACATTTGTTAGGTCGGGAAGGGATTTGAAGGGGGTTAAAATTCGTCTAAAGCCCATTCTCAATGGTGCTATAAGCGCCAAATAATAGGTCAAGTGTGCACAAAAATAGGTTTATGAGGGATAAAATCAAGAAAGTGCTTGAATTTTTGAGAAAAAAAAAAAGTTTTCTTGGAGGGGACTCGAACCCGGGACCCTTCAGGTGAGGATCCAGCACGCTATCCGCTTCGCCACCGAGGCTTGAGCGAAGCTTCGCCAAGGTAAGTTGTGAACCTAACGCCGGAGGGGGGTAAACACCCTTTTCCCAAAGGCATCCACGTTTTAGCACATAAAACTGCCATAGCTTGATCAAAAATGGGTTGTTCGCATATGAAACGAATCAGCGTTTCATGACACATCTTTTCAACACAAAATTGGGGCGAAAAAATTTGTTCATGAAGCTTGTAGGGGCCCTCAAACATTTGTTAGGTCGGGAAGGGCTTTGAAGGGGGTTAAAATTCGTCTAAAGCCCATTCTCAATGGTGCTATAAGCGCCAAATAATAGGTCAAGTGTGCACAAAAATATGTGTATGATGGATAAAATCAAGAAAGTGCTTGAATTTTTGAGAAAAAAAAAAGTTTTCTTGGAGGGGACTCGAACCCGGGACCCTTCAGGTGAGGATCCAGCACGCTATCCGCTTCGCCACCGAGGCTTGAGCGAAGCTTCGCCAAGGTAAGTTGTGAACCTAACGCCGGAGGGGGGGTAAACACCCTTTTCCCAAAGGCATCCACGTTTTAGCACATAAAACTGCCATAGCTTGATCAAAAATGGGTTGTTCGCATATGAAACGAATCAGCGTTTCATGACACATCTTTTCAACACAAAATTGGGGCGAAAAAATTTGTTCATGAAGCTTGTAGGGGCCCTCAAACATTTGTTAGGTCGGGAAGGGCTTTGAAGGGGGTTAAAATTCGTCTAAAGCCCATTCTCAATGGTGCTATAAGCGCCAAATAATAGGTCAAGTGTGCACAAAAATATGTGTATGATGGATAAAATCAAGAAAGTGCTTGAATTTTTGAGAAAAAAAAAAGTTTTCTTGGAGGGGACTCGAACCCGGGACCCTTCAGGTGAGGATCCAGCACGCTATCCGCTTCGCCACCGAGGCTTGAGCGAAGCTTCGCCAAGGTAAGTTGTGAACCTAACGCCGGAGGGGGGTAAACACCCTTTTCCCAAAGGCATCCACGTTTTAGCACATAAAACTGCCATAGCTTGATCAAAAATGGGTTGTTCGCATATGAAACGAATCAGCGTTTCATGACACATCTTTTCAACACAAAATTGGGGCGAAAAAATTTGTTCATGAAGCTTGTAGGGGCCCTCAAACATTTGTTAGGTCGGGAAGGGCTTTGAAGGGGGTTAAAATTCGTCTAAAGCCCATTCTCAATGGTGCTATAAGCGCCAAATAATAGGTCAAGTGTGCACAAAAATATGTGTATGATGGATAAAATCAAGAAAGTGCTTGAATTTTTGAGAAAAAAAAAGTTTTCTTGGAGGGGACTCGAACCCGGGACCCTTCAGGTGAGGATCCAGCACGCTATCCGCTTCGCCACCGAGGCTTGAGCGAAGCTTCGCCAAGGTAAGTTGTGAACCTAACGCCGGAGGGGGGTAAACACCCTTTTCCCAAAGGCATCCACGTTTTAGCACATAAAACTGCCATAGCTTGATCAAAAATGGGTTGTTCGCATATGAAACGAATCAGCGTTTCATGACACATCTTTTCAACACAAAATTGGGGCGAAAAAATTTGTTCATGAAGCTTGTAGGGGCCCTCAAACATTTGTTAGGTCGGGAAGGGCTTTGAAGGGGGTTAAAATTCGTCTAAAGCCCATTCTCAATGGTGCTATAAGCGCCAAATAATAGGTCAAGTGTGCACAAAAATATGTGTATGATGGATAAAATCAAGAAAGTGCTTGAATTTTTGAGAAAAAAAAAAGTTTTCTTGGAGGGGACTCGAACCTGGGACCCTTCAGGTGAGGATCCAGCACGCTATCCGCTTCGCCACCGAGGCTTGAGCGAAGCTTCGCCAAGGTAAGTTGTGAACCTAACGCCGGAGGGGGGGTAAACACCCTTTTCCCAAAGGCATCCACGTTTTAGCACATAAAACTGCCATAGCTTGATCAAAAATGGGTTGTTCGCATATGAAACGAATCAGCGTTTCATGACACATCTTTTCAACACAAAATTGGGGCGAAAAAATTTGTTCATGAAGCTTGTAGGGGCCCTCAAACATTTGTTAGGTCGGGAAGGGCTTTGAAGGGGGTTAAAATTCGTCTAAAGCCCATTCTCAATGGTGCTATAAGCGCCAAATAATAGGTCAAGTGTGCACAAAAATATGTGTATGATGGATAAAATCAAGAAAGTGCTTGAATTTTTGAGAAAAAAAAAAGTTTTCTTGGAGGGGTCTCGAACCCGGGACCCTTCAGGTGAGGATCCAGCACGCTATCCGCTTCGCCACCGAGGCTTGAGCGAAGCTTCGCCAAGGTAAGTTGTGAACCTAACGCCGGAGGGGGGTAAACACCCTTTTCCCAAAGGCATCCACGTTTTAGCACATAAAACTGCCATAGCTTGATCAAAAATGGGTTGTTCGCATATGAAACGAATCAGCGTTTCATGACACATCTTTTCAACACAAAATTGGGGCGAAAAAATTTGTTCATGAAGCTTGTAGGGGCCCTCAAACATTTGTTAGGTCGGGAAGGGCTTTGAAGGGGGTTAAAATTCGTGAGGATCCAGCACGCTATCCGCTTCGCCACCGAGGCTTGAGCGAAGCTTCGCCAAGGTAAGTTGTGAACCTAACGCCGGAGAGGGGTAAACACCCTTTTCCCAAAGGCATCCACGTTTTAGCACATAAAACTGCCATAGTTTGATCAAAAATGGGTTGTTCGCATATGAAACGAATCAGCGTTTCGTGACACATCTTTTCAACACAAAATTGGGGCGAAAAAATTTGTTCATGAAGCTTGTAGGGGCCCTCAAACATTTGTTAGGTCGGGAAGGGATTTGAAGGGGGTTAAAATTCGTCTAAAGCCCATTCTCAATGGTGCTATAAGCGCCAAATAATAGGTCAAGTGTGCACAAAAATAGGTTTATGAGGGATAAAATCAAGAAAGTGCTTGAATTTTTGAGAAAAAAAAAAGTTTTCTTGGAGGGGACTCGAACCCGGGACCCTTCAGGTGAGGATCCAGCACGCTATCCGCTTCGCCACCGAGGCTTGAGCGAAGCTTCGCCAAGGTAAGTTGTGAACCTAACGCCGGAGGGGGGTAAACACCCTTTTCCCAAAGGCATCCACGTTTTAGCACATAAAACTGCCATAGCTTGATCAAAAATGGGTTGTTCGCATATGAAACGAATCAGCGTTTCATGACACATCTTTTCAACACAAAATTGGGGCGAAAAAATTTGTTCATGAAGCTTGTAGGGGCCCTCAAACATTTGTTAGGTCGGGAAGGGCTTTGAAGGGGGTTAAAATTCGTCTAAAGCCCATTCTCAATGGTGCTATAAGCGCCAAATAATAGGTCAAGTGTGCACAAAAATATGTGTATGATGGATAAAATCAAGAAAGTGCTTGAATTTTTGAGAAAAAAAAAAGTTTTCTTGGAGGGGACTCGAACCCGGGACCCTTCAGGTGAGGATCCAGCACGCTATCCGCTTCGCCACCGAGGCTTGAGCGAAGCTTCGCCAAGGTAAGTTGTGAACCTAACGCCGGAGGGGGGTAAACACCCTTTTCCCAAAGGCATCCACGTTTTAGCACATAAAACTGCCATAGTTTGATCAAAAATGGGTTGTTCGCATATGAAACGAATCAGCGTTTCGTGACACATCTTTTCAACACAAAATTGGGGCGAAAAAATTTGTTCATGAAGCTTGTAGGGGCCCTCAAACATTTGTTAGGTCGGGAAGGGATTTGAAGGGGGTTAAAATTCGTCTAAAGCCCATTCTCAATGGTGCTATAAGCGCCAAATAATAGGTCAAGTGTGCACAAAAATAGGTTTATGAGGGATAAAATCAAGAAAGTGCTTGAATTTTTGAGAAAAAAAAAAAGTTTTCTTGGAGGGGACTCGAACCCGGGACCCTTCAGGTGAGGATCCAGCACGCTATCCGCTTCGCCACCGAGGCTTGAGCGAAGCTTCGCCAAGGTAAGTTGTGAACCTAACGCCGGAGGGGGGTAAACACCCTTTTCCCAAAGGCATCCACGTTTTAGCACATAAAACTGCCATAGCTTGATCAAAAATGGGTTGTTTGCATATGAAACGAATCAGCGTTTCATGACACATCTTTTCAACACAAAATTGGGGCGAAAAAATTTGTTCATGAAGCTTGTAGGGGCCCTCAAACATTTGTTAGGTCGGGAAGGGCTTTGAAGGGGGTTAAAATTCGTGAGGATCCAGCACGCTATCCGCTTCGCCACCGAGGCTTGAGCGAAGCTTCGCCAAGGTAAGTTGTGAACCTAACGCCGGAGAGGGGTAAACACCCTTTTCCCAAAGGCATCCACGTTTTAGCACATAAAACTGCCATAGTTTGATCAAAAATGGGTTGTTCGCATATGAAACGAATCAGCGTTTCGTGACACATCTTTTCAACACAAAATTGGGGCGAAAAAATTTGTTCATGAAGCTTGTAGGGGCCCTCAAACATTTGTTAGGTCGGGAAGGGATTTGAAGGGGGTTAAAATTCGTCTAAAGCCCATTCTCAATGGTGCTATAAGCGCCAAATAATAGGTCAAGTGTGCACAAAAATAGGTTTATGAGGGATAAAATCAAGAAAGTGCTTGAATTTTTGAGAAAAAAAAAAGTTTTCTTGGAGGGGACTCGAACCCGGGACCCTTCAGGTGAGGATCCAGCACGCTATCCGCTTCGCCACCGAGGCTTGAGCGAAGCTTCGCCAAGGTAAGTTGTGAACCTAACGCCGGAGGGGGGTAAACACCCTTTTCCCAAAGGCATCCACGTTTTAGCACATAAAACTGCCATAGCTTGATCAAAAATGGGTTGTTCGCATATGAAACGAATCAGCGTTTCATGACACATCTTTTCAACACAAAATTGGGGCGAAAAAATTTGTTCATGAAGCTTGTAGGGGCCCTCAAACATTTGTTAGGTCGGGAAGGGCTTTGAAGGGGGTTAAAATTCGTCTAAAGCCCATTCTCAATGGTGCTATAAGCGCCAAATAATAGGTCAAGTGTGCACAAAAATATGTGTATGATGGATAAAATCAAGAAAGTGCTTGAATTTTTGAGAAAAAAAAAAGTTTTCTTGGAGGGGACTCGAACCCGGGACCCTTCAGGTGAGGATCCAGCACGCTATCCGCTTCGCCACCGAGGCTTGAGCGAAGCTTCGCCAAGGTAAGTTGTGAACCTAACGCCGGAGGGGGGTAAACACCCTTTTCCCAAAGGCATCCACGTTTTAGCACATAAAACTGCAATAGTTTGATCAAAAATGGGTTGTTCGCATATGAAACGAATCAGCGTTTCGTGACACATCTTTTCAACACAAAATTGGGGCGAAAAAATTTGTTCATGAAGCTTGTAGGGGCCCTCAAACATTTGTTAGGTCGGGAAGGGATTTGAAGGGGGTTAAAATTCGTCTAAAGCCCATTCTCAATGGTGCTATAAGCGCCAAATAATAGGTCAAGTGTGCACAAAAATAGGTTTATGAGGGATAAAATCAAGAAAGTGCTTGAATTTTTGAGAAAAAAAAAAAGTTTTCTTGGAGGGGACTCGAACCCGGGACCCTTCAGGTGAGGATCCAGCACGCTATCCGCTTCGCCACCGAGGCTTGAGCGAAGCTTCGCCAAGGTAAGTTGTGAACCTAACGCCGGAGGGGGGGTAAACACCCTTTTCCCAAAGGCATCCACGTTTTAGCACATAAAACTGCCATAGCTTGATCAAAAATGGGTTGTTCGCATATGAAACGAATCAGCGTTTCATGACACATCTTTTCAACACAAAATTGGGGCGAAAAAATTTGTTCATGAAGCTTGTAGGGGCCCTCAAACATTTGTTAGGTCGGGAAGGGCTTTGAAGGGGGTTAAAATTCGTCTAAAGCCCATTCTCAATGGTGCTATAAGCGCCAAATAATAGGTCAAGTGTGCACAAAAATATGTGTATGATGGATAAAATCAAGAAAGTGCTTGAATTTTTGAGAAAAAAAAAAGTTTTCTTGGAGGGGACTCGAACCCGGGACCCTTCAGGTGAGGATCCAGCACGCTATCCGCTTCGCCACCGAGGCTTGAGCGAAGCTTCGCCAAGGTAAGTTGTGAACCTAACGCCGGAGGGGGGTAAACACCCTTTTCCCAAAGGCATCCACGTTTTAGCACATAAAACTGCCATAGCTTGATCAAAAATGGGTTGTTCGCATATGAAACGAATCAGCGTTTCATGACACATCTTTTCAACACAAAATTGGGGCGAAAAAATTTGTTCATGAAGCTTGTAGGGGCCCTCAAACATTTGTTAGGTCGGGAAGGGCTTTGAAGGGGGTTAAAATTCGTCTAAAGCCCATTCTCAATGGTGCTATAAGCGCCAAATAATAGGTCAAGTGTGCACAAAAATATGTGTATGATGGATAAAATCAAGAAAGTGCTTGAATTTTTGAGAAAAAAAAAAGTTTTCTTGGAGGGGACTCGAACCCGGGACCCTTCAGGTGAGGATCCAGCACGCTATCCGCTTCGCCACCGAGGCTTGAGCGAAGCTTCGCCAAGGTAAGTTGTGAACCTAACGCCGGAGGGGGGGTAAACACCCTTTTCCCAAAGGCATCCACGTTTTAGCACATAAAACTGCCATAGCTTGATCAAAAATGGGTTGTTCGCATATGAAACGAATCAGCGTTTCATGACACATCTTTTCAACACAAAATTGGGGCGAAAAAATTTGTTCATGAAGCTTGTAGGGGCCCTCAAACATTTGTTAGGTCGGGAAGGGCTTTGAAGGGGGTTAAAATTCGTCTAAAGCCCATTCTCAATGGTGCTATAAGCGCCAAATAATAGGTCAAGTGTGCACAAAAATATGTGTATGATGGATAAAATCAAGAAAGTGCTTGAATTTTTGAGAAAAAAAAAAGTTTTCTTGGAGGGGACTCGAACCCGGGACCCTTCAGGTGAGGATCCAGCACGCTATCCGCTTCGCCACCGAGGCTTGAGCGAAGCTTCGCCAAGGTAAGTTGTGAACCTAACGCCGGAGGGGGGTAAACACCCTTTTCCCAAAGGCATCCACGTTTTAGCACATAAAACTGCCATAGCTTGATCAAAAATGGGTTGTTCGCATATGAAACGAATCAGCGTTTCATGACACATCTTTTCAACACAAAATTGGGGCGAAAAAATTTGTTCATGAAGCTTGTAGGGGCCCTCAAACATTTGTTAGGTCGGGAAGGGCTTTGAAGGGGGTTAAAATTCGTCTAAAGCCCATTCTCAATGGTGCTATAAGCGCCAAATAATAGGTCAAGTGTGCACAAAAATATGTGTATGATGGATAAAATCAAGAAAGTGCTTGAATTTTTGAGAAAAAAAAAAGTTTTCTTGGAGGGGACTCGAACCCGGGACCCTTCAGGTGAGGATCCAGCACGCTATCCGCTTCGCCACCGAGGCTTGAGCGAAGCTTCGCCAAGGTAAGTTGTGAACCTAACGCCGGAGGGGGGTAAACACCCTTTTCCCAAAGGCATCCACGTTTTAGCACATAAAACTGCCATAGCTTGATCAAAAATGGGTTGTTCGCATATGAAACGAATCAGCGTTTCATGACACATCTTTTCAACACAAAATTGGGGCGAAAAAATTTGTTCATGAAGCTTGTAGGGGCCCTCAAACATTTGTTAGGTCGGGAAGGGCTTTGAAGGGGGTTAAAATTCGTCTAAAGCCCATTCTCAATGGTGCTATAAGCGCCAAATAATAGGTCAAGTGTGCACAAAAATATGTGTATGATGGATAAAATCAAGAAAGTGCTTGAATTTTTGAGAAAAAAAAAAGTTTTCTTGGAGGGGACTCGAACCCGGGACCCTTCAGGTGAGGATCCAGCACGCTATCCGCTTCGCCACCGAGGCTTGAGCGAAGCTTCGCCAAGGTAAGTTGTGAACCTAACGCCGGAGGGGGGTAAACACCCTTTTCCCAAAGGCATCCACGTTTTAGCACATAAAACTGCCATAGCTTGATCAAAAATGGGTTGTTCGCATATGAAACGAATCAGCGTTTCATGACACATCTTTTCAACACAAAATTGGGGCGAAAAAATTTGTTCATGAAGCTTGTAGGGGCCCTCAAACATTTGTTAGGTCGGGAAGGGCTTTGAAGGGGGTTAAAATTCGTCTAAAGCCCATTCTCAATGGTGCTATAAGCGCCAAATAATAGGTCAAGTGTGCACAAAAATATGTGTATGATGGATAAAATCAAGAAAGTGCTTGAATTTTTGAGAAAAAAAAAAGTTTTCTTGGAGGGGACTCGAACCCGGGACCCTTCAGGTGAGGATCCAGCACGCTATCCGCTTCGCCACCGAGGCTTGAGCGAAGCTTCGCCAAGGTAAGTTGTGAACCTAACGCCGGAGGGGGGTAAACACCCTTTTCCCAAAGGCATCCACGTTTTAGCACATAAAACTGCCATAGCTTGATCAAAAATGGGTTGTTCGCATATGAAACGAATCAGCGTTTCATGACACATCTTTTCAACACAAAATTGGGGCGAAAAAATTTGTTCATGAAGCTTGTAGGGGCCCTCAAACATTTGTTAGGTCGGGAAGGGCTTTGAAGGGGGTTAAAATTCGTCTAAAGCCCATTCTCAATGGTGCTATAAGCGCCAAATAATAGGTCAAGTGTGCACAAAAATATGTGTATGATGGATAAAATCAAGAAAGTGCTTGAATTTTTGAGAAAAAAAAAAGTTTTCTTGGAGGGGACTCGAACCCGGGACCCTTCAGGTGAGGATCCAGCACGCTATCCGCTTCGCCACCGAGGCTTGAGCGAAGCTTCGCCAAGGTAAGTTGTGAACCTAACGCCGGAGGGGGGGTAAACACCCTTTTCCCAAAGGCATCCACGTTTTAGCACATAAAACTGCCATAGCTTGATCAAAAAATGGGTTGTTCGCATATGAAACGAATCAGCGTTTCATGAACACATCTTTTCAACACAAAATTGGGGCGAAAAAATTTGTTCATGAAGCTTGTAGGGGCCCTCAAACATTTGTTAGGTCGGGAAGGGCTTTGAAGGGGGTTAAAATTCGTCTAAAGCCCATTCTCAATGGTGCTATAAGCGCCAAATAATAGGTCAAGTGTGCACAAAAATATGTGTATGATGGATAAAATCAAGAAAGTGCTTGAATTTTTGAGAAAAAAAAAAGTTTTCTTGGAGGGGACTCGAACCCGGGACCCTTCAGGTGAGGATCCAGCACGCTATCCGCTTCGCCACCGAGGCTTGAGCGAAGCTTCGCCAAGGTAAGTTGTGAACCTAACGCCGGAGGGGGGTAAACACCCTTTTCCCAAAGGCATCCACGTTTTAGCACATAAAACTGCCATAGCTTGATCAAAAATGGGTTGTTCGCATATGAAACGAATCAGCGTTTCATGACACATCTTTTCAACACAAAATTGGGGCGAAAAAATTTGTTCATGAAGCTTGTAGGGGCCCTCAAACATTTGTTAGGTCGGGAAGGGCTTTGAAGGGGGTTAAAATTCGTCTAAAGCCCATTCTCAATGGTGCTATAAGCGCCAAATAATAGGTCAAGTGTGCACAAAAATATGTGTATGATGGATAAAATCAAGAAAGTGCTTGAATTTTTGAGAAAAAAAAAAGTTTTCTTGGAGGGGACTCGAACCCGGGACCCTTCAGGTGAGGATCCAGCACGCTATCCGCTTCGCCACCGAGGCTTGAGCGAAGCTTCGCCAAGGTAAGTTGTGAACCTAACGCCGGAGGGGGGGTAAACACCCTTTTCCCAAAGGCATCCACGTTTTAGCACATAAAACTGCCATAGCTTGATCAAAAATGGGTTGTTCGCATATGAAACGAATCAGCGTTTCATGACACATCTTTTCAACACAAAATTGGGGCGAAAAAATTTGTTCATGAAGCTTGTAGGGGCCCTCAAACATTTGTTAGGTCGGGAAGGGCTTTGAAGGGGGTTAAAATTCGTCTAAAGCCCATTCTCAATGGTGCTATAAGCGCCAAATAATAGGTCAAGTGTGCACAAAAAATATGTGTATGATGGATAAAATCAAGAAAGTGCTTGAATTTTTGAGAAAAAAAAAAGTTTTCTTGGAGGGGACTCGAACCCGGGACCCTTCAGGTGAGGATCCAGCACGCTATCCGCTTCGCCACCGAGGCTTGAGCGAAAATTCGCCAAGGTAAGTTGTGAACCTAACGCCGGAGGGGGGTAAACACCCTTTTCCCCAAAGGCATCCACGTTTTAGCACATAAAACTGCCATAGCTTGATCAAAAATGGGTTGTTCGCATATGAAACGAATCAGCGTTTTCATGACACATCTTTTCAACACAAAATTGGGGCGAAAAAATTTGTTCATGAAGCTTGTAGGGGCCCTCAAACATTTGTTAGGTCGGGAAGGGCTTTGAAGGGGGGTTAAAATTCGTCTAAAGCCCATTCTCAATGGTGCTATAAGCGCCAAAATAATAGGTCAAGTGTGCACAAAAATATGTGTATGATGGATAAAATCAAGAAAGTGCTTGAATTTTTGAGAAAAAAAAAAAGTTTTCTTGGAGGGGACTCGAACCCGGGACCCTTCAGGTGAAGATCCAGCACGCTATCCGCTTCGCCACCGAGGCTTGAGCGAAGCTTCGCCAAGGTAAGTTGTGAACCTAACGCCGGAGGGGGGTAAACACCCTTTTCCCAAAGGCATCCACGTTTTAGCACATAAAACTGCCATAGCTTGATCAAAAATGGGTTGTTCGCATATGAAACGAATCAGCGTTTCATGACACATCTTTTCAACACAAAATTGGGGCGAAAAAATTTGTTCATGAAGCTTGTAGGGGCCCTCAAACATTTGTTAGGTCGGGAAGGGCTTTGAAGGGGGTTAAAATTCGTCTAAAGCCCATTCTCAATGGTGCTATAAGCGCCAAATAATAGGTCAAGTGTGCACAAAAATATGTGTATGATGGATAAAATCAAGAAAGTGCTTGAATTTTTGAGAAAAAAAAAAGTTTTCTTGGAGGGGACTCGAACCCGGGACCCTTCAGGTGAGGATCCAGCACGCTATCCGCTTCGCCACCGAGGCTTGAGCGAAGCTTCGCCAAGGTAAGTTGTGAACCTAACGCCGGAGGGGGGTAAACACCCTTTTCCCAAAGGCATCCACGTTTTTAGCACATAAAACTGCCATAGCTTGATCAAAAATGGGTTGTTCGCATATGAAACGAATCAGCGTTTCATGACACATCTTTTCAACACAAAATTGGGGCGAAAAAATTTGTTCATGAAGCTTGTAGGGGCCCTCAAACATTTGTTAGGTCGGGAAGGGCTTTGAAGGGGGTTAAAATTCGTCTAAAGCCCATTCTCAATGGTGCTATAAGCGCCAAATAATAGGTCAAAGTGTGCACAAAAATATGTGTATGATGGATAAAATCAAGAAAGTGCTTGAATTTTTGAGAAAAAAAAAAAGTTTTCTTGGAGGGGACTCGAACCCGGGACCCTTCAGGTGAGGATCCAGCACGCTATCCGCTTCGCCACCGAGGCTTGAGCGAAGCTTCGCCAAGGTAAGTTGTGAACCTAACGCCGGAGGGGGGGTAAACACCCTTTTCCCAAAGGCATCCACGTTTTAGCACATAAAACTGCCATAGCTTGATCAAAAATGGGTTGTTCGCATATGAAACGAATCAGCGTTTTCATGACACATCTTTTCAACACAAAATTGGGGCGAAAAAAATTTGTTCATGAAGCTTGTAGGGGCCCTCAAAACATTTGTTAGGTCGGAAAGGGCTTTGAAGGGGGTTAAAAATTCGTCTAAAGCCCATTCTCAATGGTGCTATAAGCGCCAAATAATAGGTCAAGTGTGCACAAAAATATGTGTATGATGGATAAAATCAAGAAAGTGCTTGAATTTTGAGAAAAAAAAAAAGTTTTCTTGGAGGGGACTCGAACCCGGGACCCTTCAGGTGAAGATCCAGCACGCTATCCCGCTTCGGCCACCGAGGCTTGAGCGAAGCTTCGCCAAGGTAAGTTGTGAACCTAACGCCGGAGGGGGGTAAACACCCTTTTCTCCAAAGGCATCCACGTTTTAGCACATAAAACTGCCATAGCTTGATCAAAAATGGGTTGTTCGCATATGAAACGAATCAGCGTTTCATGACACATCTTTTTCAACACAAAATTGGGGCGAAAAAATTTGTTCATGAAGCTTGTAGGGGCCCTCAAACATTTGTTAGGTCGGGAAGGGCTTTGAAGGGGGGTTAAAATTCGTCTAAAGCCCATTCTCAATGGTGCTATAAGCGCCAAATAATAGGTCAAGTGTGCACAAAAATATGTGTATGATGGATAAAATCAAGAAAGTGCTTGAATTTTTGAGAAAAAAAAAAAGTTTTCTTGGAGGGGACTCGAACCCGGGACCCTTCAGGTGAGGATCCAGCACGCTATCCGCTTCGCCACCGAGGCTTGAGCGAAGCTTCGCCAAGGTAAGTTGTGAACCTAACGCCGGAGGGGGGTAAACACCCTTTTCCCCAAAGGCATCCACGTTTTAGCACATAAAACTGCCATAGCTTGATCAAAAATGGGTTGTTCGCATATGAAACGAATCAGCGTTTCATGACACATCTTTTCAACACACAAAATTGGGGCGAAAAAATTTGTTCATGAAGCTTGTAGGGGCCCCTCAAACATTTGTTAGGTCGGGAAGGGCTTTGAAGGGGGTTAAAATTCGTCTAAAGCCCATTCTCAATGGTGCTATAAGCGCCCAAACAATAGGTCAAGTGTGCACAAAAATATGTGTATGATGGATAAAATCAAGAAAGTGCTTGAATTTTTTGAGAAAAAAAAAAGTTTTCTTGGAGGGGACTCGAACCCGGGACCCTTCAGGTGAAGATCCAGCACGCTATCCGCTTCGCCACCGAGGCTTGAGCGAAGCTTCGCCAAGGTAAGTTGTGAACCTAACGCCGGAGGGGGGGTAAACACCCTTTTCCCCAAAGGCATCCACGTTTTTAGCACATAAAACTGCCATAGCTTGATCAAAAATGGGTTGTTCGCATATGAAACGAATCAGCGTTTCATGACACATCTTTTCAACACAAAATTGGGGCGAAAAAATTTGTTCATGAAGCTTGTAGGGGCCCTCAAACATTTGTTAGGTCGGGAAGGGCTTTGAAGGGGGTTAAAATTCGTCTAAAGCCCATTCTCAATGGTGCTATAAGCGCCAAATAATAGGTCAAGTGTGCACAAAAATATGTGTATGATGGATAAAATCAAGAAAGTGCTTGAATTTTTGAGAAAAAAAAAAGTTTTCTTGGAGGGGACTCGAACCCGGGACCCTTCAGGTGAGGATCCAGCACGCTATCCGCTTCGCCACCGAGGCTTGAGCGAAGCTTCGCCAAGGTAAGTTGTGAACCTAACGCCGGAGGGGGGTAAACACCCTTTTCCCAAAGGCATCCACGTTTTAGCACATAAAACTGCCATAGCTTGATCAAAAATGGGTTGTTCGCATATGAAACGAATCAGCGTTTCATGACACAATCTTTTCAACACAAAAAATTGGGGCGAAAAAATTTGTTCATGAAGCTTGTAGGGGCCCTCAAACATTTGTTAGGTCGGGAAGGGCTTTGAAGGGGGTTAAAATTCGTCTAAAGCCCATTCTCAATGGTGCTATAAGCGCCAAATAATAGGTCAAGTGTGCACAAAAATATGTGTATGATGGATAAAATCAAGAAAGTGCTTGAATTTTTGAGAAAAAAAAAAAGTTTTCTTTGGAGGGGACTCGAACCCGGGACCCTTCAGGTGAGGATCCCAGCACGCTATCCGCTTCGCCACCGAGGCTTGAGCGAAGCTTCGCCAAGGTAAGTTGTGAACCTAACGCCGGAGGGGGGTAAACACCCTTTTCCCAAAGGCATCCACGTTTTAGCACATAAAACTGCCATAGCTTGATCAAAAATGGGTTGTTCGCATATGAAACGAATCAGCGTTTCATGACACATCTTTTCAACACAAAATTGGGGCGAAAAAATTTGTTCATGAAGCTTGTAGGGGCCCTCAAACATTTGTTAGGTCGGGAAGGGCTTTGAAGGGGGTTAAAATTCGTCTAAAGCCCATTCTCAATGGTGCTATAAGCGCCAAATAATAGGTCAAGTGTGCACAAAAATATGTGTATGATGGATAAAAATCAAGAAAGTGCTTGAATTTTTGAGAAAAAAAAAAAGTTTTCTTGGAGGGGACTCGAACCCGGGACCCTTCAGGTGAGGATCCAGCACGCTATCCGCTTCGCCACCGAGGCTTGAGCGAAGCTTCGCCAAGGTAAGTTGTGAACCTAACGCCGGAGGGGGGTAAACACCCTTTTCCCAAAGGCATCCACGTTTTAGCACATAAAACTGCCATAGCTTGATCAAAAATGGGTTGTTCGCATATGAAAACGAATCAGCGTTTCATGACACATCTTTTCAAACACAAAATTGGGGCGAAAAAATTTGTTCATGAAGCTTGTAGGGGCCCTCAAACATTTGTTAGGTCGGGAAGGGCTTTGAAGGGGGTTAAAATTCGTCTAAAGCCCATTCTCAATGGTGCTATAAGCGCCAAATAATAGGTCAAGTGTGCACAAAAAATATGTGTATGATGGATAAAATCAAGAAAGTGCTTGAATTTTTGAGAAAAAAAAAAAGTTTTCTTGGAGGGGACTCGAACCCGGGACCCTTCAGGTGAAGATCCAGCACGCTATCCGCTTCGCCACCGAGGCTTGAGCGAAGCTTCGCCAAGGTAAGTTGTGAACCTAACGCCGGAGGGGGGTAAACACCCTTTTCCCAAAGGCATCCACGTTTTAGCACATAAAAACTGCCATAGCTTGATCAAAAATGGGTTGTTCGCATATGAAACGAATCAGCGTTTCATGACACATCTTTTTCAACACAAAATTGGGGCGAAAAAAATTTGTTCATGAAGCTTGTAGGGGCCCTCAAACATTTGTTAGGTCGGGAAGGGCTTTGAAGGGGGTTAAAATTCGTCTAAAGCCCATTCTCAATGGTGCTATAAGCGCCAAATAATAGGTCAAGTGTGCACAAAAATATGTGTATGATGGATAAAATCAAGAAAGTGCTTGAATTTTTGAGAAAAAAAAAAAGTTTTCTTGGAGGGGACTCGAACCCGGGACCCTTCAGGTGAGGATCCAGCACGCTATCCTCGCTTCGCCACCGAGGCTTGAGCGAAGCTTCGCCAAGGTAAGTTGTGAACCTAACGCCGGAGGGGGGTAAAACACCCTTTTCCCAAAGGCATCCACGTTTTAGCACATAAAACTGCCATAGCTTGATCAAAAATGGGTTGTTCGCATATGAAACGAATCAGCGTTTCATGACACATCTTTTCAACACAAAATTGGGGCGAAAAAATTTGTTCATGAAGCTTGTAGGGGCCCTCAAACATTTGTTAGGTCGGGAAGGGCTTTGAAGGGGGTTAAAATTCGTCTAAAGCCCATTCTCAATGGTGCTATAAGCGCCAAATAATAGGTCAAGTGTGCACAAAAAATATGTGTATGATGGATAAAATCAAGAAAGTGCTTGAATTTTTGAGAAAAAAAAAAGTTTTCTTGGAGGGGACTTGAACCCGGGACCCTTCAGGTGAGGATCCAGCACGCTAATCCGCTTCGCCACCGAGGCTTGAGCGAAGCTTCGCCAAGGTAAGTTGTGAACCTAACGCCGGAGGGGGGTAAAACACCCTTTTCCCAAAGGCATCCACGTTTTAGCACATAAAACTGCCATAGCTTGATCAAAAATGGGTTGTTCGCATATGAAACGAATCAGCGTTTCATGACACATCTTTTCAACACAAAATTGGGGCGAAAAAATTTGTTCATGAAGCTTGTAGGGGCCCTCAAACATTTGTTAGGTCGGGAAGGGCTTTGAAGGGGGTTAAAATTCGTCTAAAGCCCATTCTCAATGGTGCTATAAGCGCCAAATAATAGGTCAAGTGTGCACAAAAATATGTGTATGATGGATAAAATCAAGAAAGTGCTTGAAATTTTTGAGAAAAAAAAAAGTTTTCTTGGAGGGGACCTCGAACCCGGGACCCTTCAGGTGAGGATCCAGCACGCTATCCGCTTCGCCACCGAGGCTTGAGCGAAGCTTCGCCAAGGTAAGTTGTGAACCTAACGCCGGAGGGGGTAAACACCCTTTTCCCAAAGGCATCCACGTTTTAGCACATAAAACTGCCATAGCTTGATCAAAAATGGGTTGTTCGCATATGAAACGAATCAGCGTTTCATGACACATCTTTTCAACACAAAATTGGGGCGAAAAAATTTGTTCATGAAGCTTGTAGGGGCCCTCAAACATTTGTTAGGTCGGGAAGGGCTTTGAAGGGGGTTAAAATTCGTCTAAAGCCCATTCTCAATGGTGCTATAAGCGCCAAATAATAGGTCAAGTGTGCACAAAAATATGTGTATGATGGATAAAATCAAGAAAGTGCTTGAATTTTTGAGAAAAAAAAAAAGGTTTTCTTGGAGGGACCTCGAACCCGGGACCCTTCAGGTGAGGATCCAGCACGCTATCCGCTTCGCCACCGAGGCTTGAGCGAAGCTTCGCCAAGGTAAGTTGTGAACCTAACGCCGGAGGGGGGTAAACACCCTTTTCCCAAAGGCATCCACGTTTTAGCACATAAAACTGCCATAGCTTGATCAAAAATGGGTTGTTCGCATATGAAACGAATCAGCGTTTCATGACACATCTTTTCAACACAAAATTGGGGCGAAAAAATTTGTTCATGAAGCTTGTAGGGGCCCTCAAACATTTGTTAGGTCGGGAAGGGCTTTGAAGGGGGTTAAAATTCGTCTAAAGCCCATTCTCAATGGTGCTATAAGCGCCAAATAATAGGTCAAGTGTGCACAAAAATATGTGTATGATGGATAAAATCAAGAAAGTGCTTGATTTTTGAGAAAAAAAAAAGTTTTCTTGGAGGGGACTCGAACCCGGGACCCTTCAGGTGAGGATCCAGCACGCTATCCGCTTCGCCACCGAGGCTTGAGCGAAGCTTCGCCAAGGTAAGTTGTGAACCTAACGCCGGAGGGGGGTAAACACCCTTTTCCCAAAGGCATCCACGTTTTAGCACATAAAACTGCCATAGCTTGATCAAAAATGGGTTGTTCGCATATGAAAACGAATCAGCGTTTCATGACACATCTTTTCAACACAAAATTGGGGCGAAAAAAATTTGTTCATGAAGCTTGTAGGGGCCCTCAAAACATTTGTTAGGTCGGGAAGGGCTTTGAAGGGGGGTTAAAATTCGTCTAAAGCCCATTCTCAATGGTGCTATAAGCGCCAAATAATAGGTCAAGTGTGCACAAAAAATATGTGTATGATGGATAAAATCAAGAAAGTGCTTGAATTTTTGAGAAAAAAAAAGTTTTCTTGGAGGGGACTCGAACCCGGGACCCTTCAGGTGAGGATCCAGCACGCTATCCGCTTCGCCACCGAGGCTTGAGCGAAGCTTCGCCAAGGTAAGTTGTGAACCTAACGCCGGAGGGGGGTAAACACCCCTTTTTCCCAAAGGCATCCACGTTTTAGCACATAAAACTGCCATAGCTTGATCAAAAATGGGTTGTTCGCATATGAAACGAATCAGCGTTTCATGACACATCTTTTCAACACAAAATTGGGGCGAAAAAATTTGTTCATGAAGCTTGTAGGGGCCCTCAAAACATTTTGTTAGGTCGGGAAGGGCTTTGAAGGGGGTTAAAATTCGTCTAAAGCCCATTCTCAATGGTGCTATAAGCCGCCAAATAATAGGTCAAGTGTGCACGAAAATATGTGTATGATGGATAAAATCAAGAAAGTGCTTGAATTTTTGAGAAAAAAAAAAAGTTTTCTTGGAGGGGACTCGAACCCGGGACCCTTCAGGTGAGGATCCAGCCACGCTATCCGCTTCGCCACCGAGGCTTGAGCGAAGCTTCGCCAAGGTAAGTTGTGAACCTAACGCCGGAGGGGGGTAAACACCCTTTTCCCAAAGGCATCCACGTTTTAGCACATAAAACTGCCATAGCTTGATCAAAAATGGGTTGTTCGCATATGAAACGAATCAGCGTTTCATGACACATCTTTTCAACACAAAATTGGGGCGAAAAAAATTTGTTCATGAAGCTTGTAGGGGCCCTCAAAACATTTGTTAGGTCGGGAAGGGCTTTGAAGGGGGTTAAAATTCGTCTAAAGCCCATTCTCAATGGTGCTATAAGCGCCAAATAATAGGTCAAGTGTGCACAAAAATATGTGTATGATGGATAAAATCAAGAAAGTGCTTGAATTTTTGAGAAAAAAAAAAAGTTTTCTTGGAGGGGACTCGAACCCGGGACCCCTTCAGGTGAGGATCCAGCACGCTATCCGCTTCGCCACCGAGGCTTGAGCGAAGCTTCGCCAAGGTAAGTTGTGAACCTAACGCCGGAGGGGGGTAAACACCCTTTTCCCAAAGGCATCCACGTTTTAGCACATAAAACTGCCATAGCTTGATCAAAAATGGGTTGTTCGCATATGAAACGAATCAGCGTTTCATGACACATCTTTTCAACACAAAATTGGGCGAAAAAATTTGTTCATGAAGCTTGTAGGGGCCCTCAAACATTTGTTAGGTCGGGAAGGGCTTTGAAGGGGGTTAAAATTCGTCTAAAGCCCATTCTCAAGTGTGCTATAAGCGCCAAATAACTAGGTCAAGTGTGCACAAAAATATGTGTATGATGGATAAAATCAAAGAAAGTGCTTGAATTTTTGAGAATAAAAAAAAGTTTTCTTGGAGGGGACTCGAACCCGGGACCCTTCAGGTGAGGATCCAGCACGCTATCCGCTTCGCCACCGAGGCTTGAGCGAAGCTTCGGCCAAAGGTAAGTTGTGAACCTAACGCCGGAGGGGGGTAACACCCTTTTCCCAAAGGCATCCACGTTTTAGCACATAAAACTGCCATAGCTTGATCAAAAATGGGTTGTTCGCATATGAAACGAATCAGCGTTTCATGACACATCTTTTCACACCAAAATTGGGGGCGAAAAAATTTGTTCATGAAGCTTGTAGGGGCCCTCAAACATTTGTTAGGTCGGGAAGGGCTTTGAAGGGGGTTAAAAATTCGTCTAAAGCCCATTCTCAATGGTGCTATAAGCGCCAAATAATAGGTCAAGTGTGCACAAAAATATGTGTATGATGGATAAAATCAAGAAAGTGCTTGAATTTTTGAGAAAAAAAAAAAGTTTTCTTGGAGGGGACTCGAACCCGGGACCCCTTCAAGGTGAGGATCCAGCACGCTATCCGCTTCGCCACCGAGGCTTGAGCGAAGCTTCGCCAAGGTACAGTTGTGAACCTAACGCCGGAGGGGGGGTAAACACCCTTTTCCCAAAGGCATCCACGTTTTAGCACATAAAACTGCCATAGCTTGATCAAAAATGGGTTGTTCGCATATGAAACGAATCAGCGTTTCACTTGACACATCTTTTTCAACACAAAATTGGGGCGAAAAAATTTGTTCATGAAGCTTGTAGGGGCCCTCAAACATTTGTTAGGATCGGGAAGGGCTTTGAAGGGGGTTAAAATTCGTCTAAAGCCCATTCTCAATGGTGCTATAAGCGCCAAATAATAGGTCAAGTGTGCACAAAAATATGTGTATGATGGATAAAATCAAGAAAGTGCTTGAATTTTTGAGAAAAAAAAAAGTTTTTCTTGGAGGGGACTCGAACCCGGGACCCTTCAGGTGAGGATCCAGCACGCTATCCGCTTCGCCACCGAGCTTGAGCGAAGCTTCGCCAAGGTAAGTTGTAGAACCTAACAGCCGGAGGGGGGTAAACACCCTTTTCCCAAAGGCATCCACGTTTTTAGCACATAAAACTGCCATAGCTTGATCAAAAATGGGTTGTTCGCATAATGAAACGAATCAGCGGTTTCATGACACATCTTTTCAACACAAAATTGGGGCGAAAAAATTTGTTCATGAAGCTTGTAGGGGGCCCTCAAAACATTTGTTAGGTCGGGAAGGGCTTTGAAGGGGGTTAAAATTCGTCTAAAGCCCATTCTCAATGGTGCTATAAGCGCCAAATAATAGGTCAAGTGTGCACAAAAATATGTGTATGATGGATAAAATCAAGAAAGTGCTTGAATTTTTGAGAAAAAAAAAAAGTTTTCTTGGAGGGGACTCGAACCCGGGACCCTTCAGGTGAGGATCCAGCACGCTATCCGCTTCGCCACCGAGGCTTGAGCGAAGCTTCGCCAAGGTAAGTTGTGAACCTAACGCCGGAGGGGGGTAAAACACCCTTTTCCCCAAAGGCATCCACGTTTTAGCACATAAAACTGCCATAGCTTGATCAAAAATGGGTTGTTCGCATATGAAACGAATCAGCGTTTCATGACACATCTTTTCAACACAAAATTGGGGCGAAAAAATTTGTTCATGAAGCTTGTAGGGGCCCTCAAACATTTTGTTAGGTCGGGAAAGGCTTTGAAGGGGGTTAAAATTCGTCTAAAGCCCATTCTCAATGGTGCTATAAGCGCCCAAATAATAGGTCAAGTGTGCACAAAAATATGTGTATGATGGATAAAATCAAGAAAGTGCTTGAATTTTTGAGAAAAAAAAAAGTTTTCTTGGAGGGGACTCGAACCCGGGACCCTTCAGGTGAGGATCCAGCACGCTATCCGCTTCGCCACCGAGGCTTGAGCGAAGCTTCGCCAAGGTAAAGTTGTGAACCTAACGCCGGAGGGGGGTAAACACCCTTTTCCCAAAGGCATCCACGTTTTAGCACATAAAACTGCCATAGCTTGATCAAAAATGGGTTGTTCGCATATGAAACGAATCAGCGTTTCATGACACATCTTTTCAACACAAAATTGGGGCGAAAAAATTTGTTCATGAAGCTTGTAGGGGCCCTCAAACAATTTGTTAGGTCGGGAAGGGCTTTGAAGGGGGTTAAAATTCGTCTAAAGCCCATTCTCAATGGTGCTATAAGCGCCAAATAATAGGTCAAGTGTGCACAAAAATATGTGTATGATGGATAAAATCAAGAAAGTGCTTGAATTTTTGAGAAAAAAAAAAGTTTTGTCTTGGAGGGGACTCGAACCCGGGACCCTTCAGGTGAGGATCCAGCACGCTATCCGCTTCGCCACCGAGGCTTTGAGCGAAGCTTCGCCAAGGTAAGTTGTGAACCTAACGCCGGAGGGGGGTAAACACCCTTTTCCCAAAGGCATCCACGTTTTAGCACATAAAACTGCCATAGCTTGATCAAAAAATGGGTTGTTCGCATATGAAACGAATCAGCGTTTCATGACACATCTTTTCAACACAAAATTGGGGCGAGAAAAATTTGTTCATGAAGCTTGTAGGGGCCCTCAAACATTTGTTAGGTCGGGAAGGGCTTTGAAGGGGGTTAAAATTCGTCTAAAGCCCATTCTCAATGGTGCTATAAGCGCCAAATAATAGGTCAAGTGTGCACAAAAATATGTGTATGATGGATAAAATCAAGAAAGTGCTTGAATTTTTGAGAAAAAAAAAAAGTTTTTCTTGGAGGGGACTCGAACCCGGGACCCTTCAGGTGAGGATCCAGCACGCTATCC
Organism: Lottia scabra; assembly: GCA_029955415.1. Classification (NCBI taxonomy): domain Eukaryota; kingdom Metazoa; phylum Mollusca; class Gastropoda; family Lottiidae; genus Lottia; species Lottia scabra. The sequence continues at coordinate 6,716,250 of JARJEI010000006.1, read as the reverse complement.
GCTTCGCCACCGAGGCTTGAGCGAAGCTTCGCCAAGGTAAGTTGTGAACCTAACGCCGGGAGGGGGTAAACACCCTTTTCCCAAAGGCATCCACGTTTTAGCAACATAAAACTGCCATAGCTTGATCAAAAATGGGTTGTTCGCATATGAAACGAATCAGCGTTTCATGACACATCTTTTCAACACAAAATTGGGGCGAAAAAATTTGTTCATGAAGCTTGTAGGGGCCCTCAAACATTTGTTAGGTCGGGAAGAGGCTTTGAAGGGGGTTAAAATTCGTCTAAAGCCCATTCTCAATGGTGCTATAAGCGACCAAATAATAGGTCAAGTGTGCACAAAAATATGTGTATGATGGATAAAATCAAGAAAGTGCTTGAATTTTTGAGAAAAAAAAAAAAGTTTTCTTGGAGGGGACTCGAACCCGGGACCCTTCAGGTGAGGATCCAGCACGCTATCCGCTTCGCCACCGAGGCTTGAGCGAAGCTTCGCCAAGGTAAGTTGTGAACCTAACGCCGGAGGGGGGTAAACACCCTTTTCCCAAAGGCATCCACGTTTTAGCACATAAAACTGCCATAGCCTTGATCAAAAATGGGGTTGTTCGCATATGAAACGAATCAGCGTTTCATGACACATCTTTTCAACACAAAAATTGGGGCGAAAAAATTTGTTCATGAAGCTTGTAGGGGCCCTCAAACATTTGTTAGGTCGGGAAGGGCTTTTGAAGGGGGTTAAAATTCGTCTAAAAGCCCATTCTCAATGGTGCTATAAGCGCCAAAATAATAGGTCAAGTGTGCACAAAAATATGTGTATGATGGATAAAATCAAGAAAGTGCTTGAATTTTTGAGAAAAAAAAAAGTTTTCTTGGAGGGGACTCGAACCCGGGACCCTTCAGGTGAGGATCCAGCACGCTATCCGCTTCGCCACCGAGGCTTGAGCGAAGCTTCGCCCAAGGTAAGTTGTGAACCTAACGCCGGAGGGGGGTAAACACCCCTTTTCCCAAAGGCATCTCCACGTTTTTAGCACATAAAACTGCCCATAGCTTGATCAAAAATGGGTTGTTCGCATATGAAACGAATCAGCGTTTCATGACACATCTTTTCAACACAAAATTGGGGCGAAAAAATTTGTTCATGAAGCTTGTAGGGGCCCTCAAACATTTGTTAGGTCGGGAAGGGCTTTGAAGGGGGTTAAAATTCGTCTAAAGCCATTCTCAATGGTGCTATAAGCGCCAAATAATAGGTCAAGTGTGCACAAAAATATGTGTATGATGGAATAAAATCAAGAAAGTGCTTGAATTTTTGAGAAAAAAAAAAAGTTTTTCTTGGAGGGGACTCGAACCCGGGACCCTTCAGGTGAGGATCCAGCACGCTATCCGCTTCGCCACCGAGGCTTGAGCGAAGCTCTCGGCCAAGGTAAGTTGTGAACCTAACGCCGGAGGGGGGTAAAACACCCTTTTCCCAAAGGCATCCACGTTTTAGCACATAAAACTGCCATAGCTTGATCAAAAATGGGTTGTTCGCA